>VMBQ01000706.1:0-26100 GCA_007657795.1 Dreissena rostriformis | reverse complement strand
TTTTTTTTTTTTTTTTTTATATATATAATTAGTTCAATGAAAAACGATATAAAGAAATAAATTTCATATTTTGTTTTTGTTTCGGTTATTAGATAATCGGTTTATGAACTAATATGCGTTGATTTTCACGTTTCGTTGTGTCGGATGCAAAACGAAAAACGAAAAGACGGTATCTACACGGACCTTGCTGTCAGACATGTTCCCATTTTAAATTACGGCTTTCAATCCAAATAGAAAGCGTTTAATCACTTTATCATTCCCTATTAACGTTGCTACGTATTGTACTGAGAATTGTCAGTAATAGTACTACTCGACATTTAAAAACCTCATTTGATTAAGATGTTCAAATATTTGAAATTGAACATTTTAATTCTCAATAGTTTTACAGAAGTTGACTCCCTTGCTAAAACATATTGAGAACGAGGCTGACGATGTGGAGGCTGAGGATTTTCTACATACATGCATACTACTGTTTAGTGGATAACATGTTCAATAACATGACAAGAGGTTATTCAATTTATCGTGAAAAGTTTAACACTCCAAGTTACTTAATTAAGTTTATTCGACTATGTTTCCTATTCTTAGTTTGAAATACAAAATATATTAAACGATCTCAAAAAGGCCACATTTGATAATGTTACTAGGATAGACCTGATGATTGTTGTAAATGAAAAATGAACATTTTAAATAATATTTCAATGATTGTCAAAGTAGATTGATCGTGTCTTATTGTATATAGTTAATATAATTAACGAACAAAAAGCAACGAAAAGGGAACTTAGGCACCCTAAGGGACGACACAGTTTTTTTTTTAAATTATAAAGCATACACTTGAAACCAATGAGGTAAATGTCTATCGAACTGTATGTGCAACAAGAATATATTTTAGATCTGTTTTATCATATATTCAAATTGGAACGGCAATTTTTTTCTCGCGTTAAATTTCCACATTTTTATTTTCATTTTGCATTGTTGTTGAAAACATTTGTTGACATAAAATGTGTTCTGTTGATTTTGGAACATGAAAACAATAGCGATGATAAATAATGTAAATGAACATTTGATCTTTCCCAATATAAATAACTAAACGGTATTGACTAGTTTTGTTTGTTACTTGGCCTTTACCGTTAAGTTTTTGCTCAAATATGGTAACACTCAGTTAACTTGTTATGATAACAAATATCGATCCTACGCACTGCGTCAAACGCATTGATTAGTAAACAATTGCCATCACTGTCTGTGTTATATATATAAATTCGTGTTTTTTTATTCACTACTACAATTATTAATACACAGTAATTACCTTATAAGTCAATAAATAATGTGTGATGTAGGCACACATGTGTGTTCATATCTTATTTTCACAAAATCTAAAAGTTACTTATAGAATGCATCAAACTTTTGTCTCTTTCAAACTTAATTTAAACGAATACAAAACATTACACGAGTACGTTTTACCGAATTCATTCACATCTGTGTCATCACCTTTTTTATACATCATTCATGCGTTAAGCTTAACAGATGATTTACCTTTTTAAACCAAGAAGGACAAAGGCGATGCAGCAAATGAAACGGTGGCAGACGAGCCATGTGACGATGCAGACGAAGAGAAAGGCAACAAATCAACCGACGTGAAGAAAGGAGTACTGAAATTCGGCTGGGCGCAAGGTGTACTGGTAAGCTGTGTAGAGTTTCATTACTCACATGCTACACACAATAGATCCACTTATGGAACTGGCTTTATGAAAGAGGCTTGTTCACAGAGCTCGGTGTATTTGACGTGTGTCAGTCAATGGCTTACAATGACAGATTTTTAAGTAAGAAATACATGCATGATAACAAAATACAATGTTTTAAAATAAATTAACCTAGTTTTTCCAACTGGGGCTGGAGTCATCCGAAAACTTCACGTGGTTTTTCATTTGAAATGATTGTTGTCAAAAAAGCAGTATGTTCTGCTTAATGTATGCACAGTTTAAAATGTGAAACATTTTGGGAACAAATGTTTGCTGTCAATAAGTGTTAATTATGATTTTACCAATTACTTTTCGATGTTATTACTACAGAATAGTAAAAGGTAATCTTTTTATGTGGTGGTCAAAGTTAAATCATGGTGTTCCTTTCTGTATAACAGCATCAACTTATGAAATGGTTTTAAATTAATTGCAAACATGTTTTTAAGTACTTAATGTTCATTTGTGACGTAGTAACACTCCTTAGCAAGTATATTTCACATGAGGGCACACTACATGCATGTGTGATGAATAGCAAACTTGAATACAATATCTTTAAATATGTTCAACAGATAAGTCTTAAACATGTTCTACTGCTACATGCGCTACCGAATTCAAATATAGGAAATGAATTAACTAGTGCGATATTTATTACTTTAATATGACAATATATCTTTCTCAAACGATAGCTGCGATGCCTAATGAACATGTTCGGTGTGATGTTGTTCCTGCGCATCACGTGGGTCACTGGTCAGGCGGGGATCGGACTGGCCACCTTGATTGTCGTCCTGTCCGGAACGGTCACCTCGCTGACCACCATGTCCATGTCCGCCATCTGCACGAATGGAGAGGTGAAAGGAGGTCAGTAGTTGCCACAAGCTACCAATACACAACCAAGGAAACTGTAGTGTAATCTATATGGTAATGTTACCAGAAATATCTCTTGGAATAGTATTTTTTTTATAATTATCCAAAGGCGTGCGATTCGTTGAGATTTCGCCCTCTCTTAGAATTTGAAGAAACACATTATAGTTCATTGCCTGTGATTACTAAATGTTTCTCTCATAGGTTAAATTAATAATCGAGATTTAACCGAAAGCTGTTTATTGTACTATTAATTGTTTTCTTTTTCATATGAAACCAACACTGTAATTTTACATTCGCACATGTCTACTGTCTAGCTACCCTCTGTTTACCCCAATCGACGCTTACTACATGATCTTGCGCAGTCTCGGTAAACGGTTCTTACTCCACCCTATCTCCCCAGGTAGCACTTACTACAATTTCTCGCGAAGTCTGAGACTTCAGTTCTAACTATTCACTGCCACTCCCACAGGACCGCCCAATCTCGGACCGCAGTTCTAATTCCTCATGTTCTCTTCAAAGGTGGTGCTTACTACCTGATCTCGCGAAGTCTCGGACCAGAGTTTGGCGGCTCCATCGGGATCGTGTTCACGCTCGCTAATGCCATCGGTGCCGCCATGCACATTGTCGGGTTCGCGGAGACCGTCCGGGACATCATGTGGGTGAGTAGCAGCGGCTTGAATATCATCACCCTCACCATGATCATGAACATTATCATCATTAATATCAGCACAATATTCACTAGGTGAGGTGAGTGACAGCATCTGGAATATTATCATCATCAGCATCATCATAATCAGAAGCAGCAGCAAAAAAGAATTCTCTTTTACGGAAAATATGTTTCGCGTGTAGATATAGAGGATATTTTTTTTGCAAACAAACCTCCGTTTGCAGTTATCAAATTTTAGTGTTCCGAAATTTAACGTAATTTTTAAATGAAAAGAATGATTGGTTAAAACAAAGGTTCGTTAAAAAAAACAGGCAAACATTGTAGTATTATGTAAATATAATTTTGTTCGCATGAAATAAGCTCTCGTTTGACGAAATTAAGCTCTCGTTTCCAGAAAATTAAATCGTCGTTTATTGTAATAGGAGTATAACGTGTTCATCACTGGGGACAGCTTACATGAGGTGCGCATCATCGGAATAGCCACCGCCTTCGTGTGCCTCGCTGTCATCCTCATCGGCATGGAGTGGGAGTCCAAGGTACTTTGTGTGAGTGGGAGTCCAAGGTACTGTGTGTAAGTGGGAGTCCAAGGTACTGTGTGTGAGTGGGAGTCCAAGGTACTGTGTGTGAGTGGTACGCCAATGTATCGTGTGGGTTTGAGGCCAGGTTAGTGTGTTGGAGTTAGAGTGCGATGTACTGTATGGGATTGGGATACCAGGCTACTGTTTGGTAGTGGGAGGGCATGGTACTTTAAGATGATACAGTGGGACGCCATGATTCTGTATGAGAGTGGTTGGGCAATTTACTGTGTGGGAGTGAGTGTGAGGCCAAGGTTATACAGGGTAATATAGTGTGAGGCCAATGTACTATAGTCAATAGGGTGATAGAGAGTGTTGACCAAGGTAGCATAGGGTGATAGACAGGAAGGCCAAGGTATTAAAGGGTGAACGAGTGTGAGGTCAACGTACTATATGGTGATTAAGTGTGACACCAAGGTACTATGGGTGATAGATTTTGAGGCCAATTGACTATGGTTTGAAAGAGAGGTAGGCCAAGGTATTATACAATGATAGCGTGTTAAGTCAACGTACTATAGGTTGATATAGGGCGAGACCAAGTTAATATATGTTGAAAGAAAGGGAGGCCGTGGCTCTACAGGTTGATGTAGTGGGAGACCAAGGTACTATAGGGCGTTAGATTGTGAGGCTGTTGTTATATATGTTGATAGAATGTAAGATCATGGTTCTTCTGGTTGATATAATTTGGGGTCATGGTTCTGTAGGGTGATAGCGTGGAAGGCTAAGGTACCTTAGGATTATATAATAGAAGGTCAAGAAATGTTTTTGGGAAATGGAGACAGGAAGAAACAGAGGTACTGTGGGGTTTTATAGTGGGAGGTCAAATAAGAGGAGACAGTTTACCTTTTTCCTGGTTGTTGGAAGAGGCCATTCTACTTCTGTTGGAGCGGGGGTTTTATGCTCTAAAGGGAATGCTAATTTGGCATCGGCAGAGGCTATTGTGTGTAGCAGTGGAATGACAAAGTATAGGGAAGTGACGGCGGGAAGTTGGTGGCATTGCGAAGACTGGGCGTCCAAGAATCTGTGGCAGATGCCTCGCCATCATTCCTACCGGCTAGGGAATAATGGTCTTCAATGTAGAGGGACGGCTATCTTGACTCAAACTTCCACAAGGCTCCATAATCACAACACAATGGCCTCCCACTATCTGCCTAGCCTTCAACAACCCCTATCACCACACAGGTTATTTTAATCCCCCCAACCCGACGTAATATTAGCATCCCACCTACAATCACTTAGGCTCCCATCCCCCCACTGTGCCGTTGCCTCCCTGTGTTGGAGTATATTGTGGGAGTTGGGTGGGTAGTCAAGATACGGTTGAAGACCCATTAATACTGAAAAATCAACGGAAATTTCGTAAAGTATCTCGTAAAATAAAGTTATCCAATAAAAAAATCGATGTTACATATAGCAAAAACCAAAATTTCAAAGCCAGATGTGGTCTGGTAACATAGATGTTTGTAGATATAAAATGCACTTTTTTATTTTTTCGTGTCACAATAAATTCCATTTTAATTTCCCGCACTGATATCAATTCATACGACACATGAACACTAACATGGTACCATTTTAGTGTTCTTGTGTCGTATGAATAGATATATTGGCGGGACATTAAAATAGAATTAATTGTGTCACAAAAAAATAAAAACGTGAATTTTATTTCTACAAACATCTATGTTACCAGACCACGGCTGGCGTTAAATTTTCGGCAATTGCTTTATGGAACACTGATTTTTAATTTTTTAACTGTATTTTACGAAATATTGTACGAAATTTTTGGTGATTTTGAGTAGTGATGAGGCTTTAGGGTTGAGACTGATATAATTGCGCGTTTTACAGTGGCCTGATTTGTTTCTGTATGTAATAGTTAATAAAAGACATTGTACATCGTTGTACAAGTATAAAATAACAAGTGATCGAACATTGCACAGTTCCCAGCGTCTGTGTTTACAGCATGGACATATCATATGATATTTGTTTATATGTTTTTTAACTTCGACCAATAGATGTTCGACATTCGATCGCTATGTTTTCTTGTTTCTGATTTATTTCCGGGCATGATTAACTATCCTTATACTGCGCAACATACTTGCAAGAGTAATGTGTTCCTTTGAAACTCCTCCCCGTTCATGTATGCATGTTTATCGACTGCATTAGGCTCAACTCATGTTGCCAGGTCATGGGTACATGTTTGTCGTCTTCTGCAGGCCAAGTTCTTGCTGCTACGATCCCGGTCGCGTCCATTACTTTCCCCTCCCCGGTTATGTATACATGTGTTCGTCTGCTTGAGGCAAAGCTTTTGCTGCCAGGTCCTGATCACACTTGTGTTGTCTGCTGCAGGCCAAGCTCTTGCTGCTTATGATCCTGATCGCGTCCATTCCTGTCCACTCCCCGTTTATAAATGCATGTTTTCCGTCTGCTACAGGCCCAGCTCTTCTTACTGGTGATCCTGCTCGCCGCTCTTGTCAACTTCTTCGTCGGCACATTTCTCCCCCCGAGTGACGAGCTTCGGTGGAAGGGCATCGTCGGATACAACGGTACAAACGCCCGAATTAGTTTTTTTAGAACGTCATCATAAGTTTTTAATTACGGAACAATAACTATGTTTGTATTTTAAATTTAAATGTATAATTCAAATTTTCAAGTACAAAACGCATTATTAAATATTCTGACACAAAACGTGCACTGTATTATACTTGTAACATGTTCGCGTACACTTATTAAGTGTAAATATTTCTAATAATGTATTAATGTGTTTTGAGCACGACTTGTTATGGGAAAAGATTATTGACTTGATTTAAGATTAATTTTGACGACTCTTTCAATATATGCTCAAATGTTTTTTTTTTTTGTTTTTTTTTTTATATTTGAAATATTACATATATTTTTCCTTAAGTACTTATCGCTAAAAACAGAGAGACTTTTTGATTTCAGGCCAACACTTTTGTAGATATCAATACTAAATCATTTTTTTAAAACTACATTTGTGTTAATACCGTAAGTGCCATCGTGGTTACACATTAAAATTCAGAGGGCGACAATGCGATAGTGCGAAATTACGATGGCGACAATGCGATAGTACGATGGCGACAATGCAATAGTACGATTGCGGCAATGCGATAGTACGATGGCGACAATGCGACAATGCGACAGTACGATGACGACAATCTGACAGTGCGACAATACGATGGCGACAGTGCGATAGTACGATGGCGACAATGCGATAATACGATGACGACAGTACGATAACGCGATAGTACGATGGCGACAATGCGATGATACGATGGCGACAGTACGATATGACTATCGCATTGTCGCCATCGTACTATCGCGTTGTCGTACTGTCGTCATCGTATTATCGCATTGTCGCCATCGTACTATCGCACTGTCGCCATCGTATTGTCGCATTGTCGCATTGTCGTCATCGTACTATCGCATTGTCGTCTATCGCCTTCCGGTACACATGCGCACATCGTATTTTTTCCTAGATGGAGCCACTTTAAAAAATACTTTACAGTTAGGCATACCTTACATCCATACCCATTCTATAACTTAATAAGAATTTGATTTCATTATTAATGTACCTTTTTCAAAGTACATCTTCTATTTGGTTTCTGCAATAAGAATAATTTGTGTACCGGAAGGCGATAGTCGACAATGCGATAGTACGATGGCGACAATGCGACACTGCGATAGTGCGATAATACGTTGACGACAGTGCGAAAGTACGATGGCGACGATGCGATAACACGATTACAACAGTACGATGACTATCGCATTGTCACCATTGTACTATCGCGCTGTCGCATTGTCGCCATCGTATCATCGCATTGTCGCTATCGAAATATCGCGTTATCGTACTGTCGTCATCATATAGTCGCATTGTCGACATCGTACTATCGCATTGTCGCCATCGTACTATCGCACTATCGCATTGTCGTCCTCTGGATTGTAATGTGTAACCACGATGGCCCTAACGGTATTCCGCATGTTAAGGGGAAACATTCAAGACCAACTTCGTGCCCCACTTCTCGAAGGAACACGACTTCTTCTCGGTGTTCGCAATATTTTTCCCATCAGCCACCGGGATTTTGGCGGGAGCAAACATTTCCGGTGATCTTAAGGTACATTTTCCGGTTACATTCGCTTGCATTACGAATGCATAATTGACCAGCACTACAAGATATTCGGCGTAAGTAACATGCTCGTATTCATTGAAGTTTTTTTACTGTGGCTTTCACAATCTCATCTTTCCAAACATTACCGGGTCGAATTAACCAGCCCAATTTAAAAAAAAAAGATTATCACATTGCGTCAGTAAATCACACAGGGTATATATGCATAAAGATGTTTACATGGCTATGGTGTACCGTGGGCCCGTATTGGCACACCATCGGCAGTATTGGCACACCTTCGTCAGTATTGGCACACCTTCGTCAGTATTGGCACACCTTCGGCAGTATTTGCACACCTTCGTCAGTATTGAAACACCTTCGTCATTAATAGCACACCTTCGGCAGTATTGGCACACCTTTGGCAGTATTGGCACACCTTCGGCAGTATTGGCACACCTTCGTCAGTATTAGCACACCTTCGGCAGTATTGGGCCTAGAGTTTCAGCACTACGGGCTCATGGAACAACATAGCCGTGTAAAAACCTATTTATTTCATACCTTTAAAGCATAACCACTGACTGCATAATTAAGAGCAATTTATTAAAGGTTTTGCATTGAATGTTTGTAAACGTTATTTCTATAAAAAAAAATACGCCAAACAATGACGTAACATAATGTGACGTTATCTGTGCATATAAGTTGAAACTTGTATTGTATCATAATTTTCATGAATTTAGTAATGTAATCCAAACATTTTGTATGTCCGGCCTTTTCAAATCAGACACATTTCAACATAGTTTTGTTATTATTTAAAGTATGGTATTTAAGAAAGAAATGTAATTTTAACTGTGAGCGGTATTTCAAACAAAGAAAACATTTCGTTCGCATAAACTTGACTTTTATTCATAATCGATAGATAATTGTCAATTAAAATGTTTTTGAAAAGGCATTGTTGTTTCGCGTTTTATATACAAGTAATGATAATATATACTATTGCTTAATATGAACTTTACATCAAGTTTTAGGAAGTATTTAAGATATATTAAGCTTTGATCATTTTGCAGGATCCCCAAACGGCCATCCCAAAGGGCACTTTCCTTGCAATCTTTCTGACGTCTATTACATACATCGCCATGGCCTGGGCCATGGGGGGCAGTATGGCGCTCAATGCGGTAGGAGCCGCCGTTATCACGGCGACTGGAAATACAACAATGAACGTAACGTCACTTCCGGTTCCGACCCTCGAGGCCATCCAAGAGTGTGGCGCCTCTGCGTGCAAATATGGCCTGCTGAATGATTTTGCGGTAAAATGTGCAACTGATCAAACACCATAAATGAAATAATTAATCGAGTTTATGTATCATAATTGTTATAAGCTTAAGCTTTTAGAACTGTAACACGACATAATGATTCTTTTGTTCTTTCTTCGCAAACTTCGTATTGCCATGGAATTCAGCATCCCAGTTTAAGAATTTACCGACTCATTAAGTATTCTTTGACATTCCAAGTTGCAAACCCTCAATATTTCTTCCCCATATTTTCATTACCAATTAATTGCAAAATTTACGCGTATGAACCGAAATATTGATAAAGCATGATTTATTTGGTATACAATTTATATTTATACGTAAATGCCTCATATATGCATTCATTATAGCAAATGAGGTGTTACAAGTGGCATAAAGAAAATATAAGCACACACGTGTTGTTATCTCCCCTCGGACACGTGTTGTTATCTCCCCTCGGACACGTGATGGTATCTCCCCTCGGACACGTGTTGTTATCTCCCCTCGGACACGTGTTGTTATCTCCCCTCGGAAACGTGTTGTTATCTCCCCTCGGAAAACCAGAAACAAAATCAATCTCTTGCCGCAAGTAAATTTAAAAAATAATTTCTGAAAAACGACATAAGGGAAATACAAAGTTTGAGCATATACATTTTCTTTATGTATCCTTGATTGAAAAATAGAAATATATATTTTATTTTCACATCACAAATTTTATGTTCCAGTTTCACATGCAAGCGTACCCACGTTTGCACAAATGAATATGCCATAACCATGCTGCATTTGAGAATTGTAGTTGTTGCTAACTATCATACACTGCTATGTTACTCAAAACTAAGTACGAGAAACATGCAGATTATCATTTGTAAATGGAAGCAATCGGGATTCGAAGTAGTTGTCATTGATCAGTTCGTATTCCTCACCATCTCATAGATATTCTGAATAACAGTTTCCATATAGAATAGTTCAATAATGCAAACGTATGTTAAATCATGTCATAGTCAACTCATATCGTAACAAACAATATGTGTCGTGTTCTGAGAAATTCGGGCATAATGCTTGTGCGTAAATTGTCATCCCAGATTAGCCTGTGCAGTCCGCACAGGCTAATCAGGGACGACAATTTCCGTCTTTATGGAATTTTTCGTTTAAATGATGTCTCTTCTTAGCAAAATCTAGTTTAGGCGGAAAGTGTCATCCCTGATTAGCCTGTGCGGACTGCACAGGCTAATCTCGGAGGACACTTTACGCAAATGCATTATGCCCAGTTTTCTCAAAACGCGACACATATGTTTACATGGTACCTTCACAGGTCACTACTCACCAAACCTTGGAATTTATGTCACGATTTCTATATGTATTACACAGGGGGTATTTTGACTTGGAAAATAAATGGATTTGTTCACACGTTTTTTATTTGTAATGCAATTAAATTTATTTAGTGTCAACACTATACTATTTAAATAGTCTTAAATAAGTATAATTAGGAAAATAAAAAAAACTTTGATGAAAATAGTTTGCCTCGCGCGAGATTCGAACCCGGGCTTTTTCGGTGGTAAAACCTACATGCATGCTTTACCTGTACACCACAGAGACACATTTGGTAGTAAAAAGTGATTCAGAATATAAGAATATTGCTTTGATTTTTACCAAAATTGTGGTAGTAATACCAACATACTCGGAGACCGTTCGGGGTAACGGAAATGTACGAAACAAGGCGATATTTCACGAAGATCATTACAAATATTTTGACAAAACAGTATAATTTTGTGATGACACGATGTGCACTAATTTGTGTTGGAATCTAATGTGCCTATTGTTTTTGCAGATTACTGGTCTTGGAAGCGCCTGGCGACCTCTAATTTTCGCGGGAATATTTTCCGCCACTCTGTCGTCTGCTCTAGCCAGCTTGGTCAGCGCTCCGAAGGTGTTCCAGGTAATCGTTTGACAAATTTGAGTGACGAGATATTTCGTTTGAAAAAAAAACACCACAGCACTTTGTTACTCAAAAAAGGCCATTTTAAGGATACAAATATTATGAGTGAGCATAATGGAATTAGGGTATCACAGCTGCTGATGTATGCCCATCTTAAATGTTATCCGAGATAAATATGACTTACAAGGTTCCCATACGAATGGTTTCCAGAATTCGCTAACACCATGGTGTATTATATTTTACTAAATGTGATTTGCAATCATTGATAAAATTTTCCCACTTTGTTCAAGTTGCCACAAGCTGGTAAATATTTAAAGGTCACGTGAACGTTGGATGTAGAGTAAAAAGATCTTCAGTTCATTCGAATCAATCTCAAGAACGTTACAATTATAATAATTAATTTAAAACGACGTTTTTTGTGATTAAATATACATTGTATCGTTGTATTATGCGTATTATAGACTTAACACGTATAGTTGTTTTGTAATCGCACACTCTATCATACTTTTATAAGAAGTGTTACAGTTAGACTATGTTAGTTTATTAGTTCTCTTAACTTTTACTTAATAGTACCCCGAACGCAACATATATACGCATTGTTGTGCATATGCCTTAAAACGTTCTGTTGCATTTAATAAAAAAACACATCAATCAAATGCTACACCATCTGCACTCCTCGCGTGAGAATAGGAATGTTAACAATAGACGTTGTATTTCTCAAATGAGCCGCGCAATGTACAAATAGGTCGCATGCCATATACGGCCAGCGTAGTTCCAGACTAGCTTGCGCATTAGCGCAGCATGGCCAGGGGCTACATTGACCAGGGGCTACATTGACCGCTATAAAGTCGCGCAATGTTCGTGGTCTCAAAAGCGCACAGAGGAGCTCCCTACCAGACTGAGCAGGCTTGGCTGGATCTACGCTGACCGCATATGGTATAAAACATATTTGTGTCGTGTTCTGAGAAAACTGGGCACGATGCATGTGCGTAAAGTGTCGTCCCAGATTATCCTGTGCAGTCCGCACAGGCTAATCAGGGACGACACTTTTCGTCTAAACTGGATTTTCGCTAAGAAGGGACATCATTTAAACGAAAAATTCCATAAAAGCGGAAATTGTCGTCCCTGATTAGCCTGTGCGGACTGCACAGACTAATATGTGATGACAATTTACGCACAAGCATTATGCCCAGTTTTCTCAGAACACGACACATGTTCGCATTACGCGCCGAAACTGATTATTACGTGCGGCATATACGCCTTTGAAACGGACGTGTTTAAGATTCCGCGGAGGTTCGCTAGTTTTACTGTACAACAATTCAATGGATATCAATTTAGCAATGTTGTTATATTATGATATTGCTAATCGTTTTGTTGTTGTAGGAAATGAATTGTTAAGGTTTAAAAAAATCGCGTGTATATTTTATTAGAGCGTTTACGTGCAACATCAACTACGCAATAAACCAATTAATAGTAAACATGCTCCCCACAAAACCATATCTCAAAAGTTAAAAATATTACCAACAAAAACCATAAAATAAACAACAACATCATAAAAAAACGGCCTCAGCATAAAAAACAAACTCACCAGCGTTACCAAAACAAGCAACAATATTACTAGATATACCAATAAGGATGTAATCAACAACAACAACTTCATAAACAAAAACACCATCATAATCACAGCAATAATACCAACGTCAACAACAAAATCGTCAACATCACAATCGTCAACAACAACAGCGTCAACAACAAAATCACACGCGTCATCAAAATCATCATCACCACCACAATTACCACAACCGATGTTTTCACCATCTATTTTCTCACTACAGGCCTTGTGCATCGACAAACTGTTTCCTTTCATCCACGTGTTTGCAAAGGGCTACGGAAGGAACGGGGATCCAAGGCGCGCCTACTTCCTCTGTTTCATTATCTGTCTCGCCATGGTCTGCATTGGTAAGTGGTGATAAATGACGTAATTAATTGTGTTAGAAAGTGACCCCAATGTATGTGAATGCAACTTTTTGCATCCTTTGCTTCTGTAAGTGACGTGCAGGTAACTTCATTCGTATCTGTCAATACGTGACATCATGGTAGGCTCCAGCAATTGACGTCATAGTTCTTATCAGTTAGTGACGGCATGAGTGGAGTAAGTAAGTGGCGTCACTGTTCATTTTGCTAGATGATCGCATCGGTTTGCAAGTAAGTGTAGTGATTGATCTGCATGATGATCGGGTAGCGGCGTTATTGTCTTCGTCCGTAGGGATAGTCGTTATATGTGTCAGTTGGTGACATCATGATCTGCTGCAGAAAATGGCGTCACGGTCGGTGTTAGTAAGTGACGCACTGATGCTGGTAAGTAAGTGACAACATGTTCGATCGATATTGTACTCGATTCTAAATATTTTCGCTGTATTATTTTACTAAAAGAAAACAAGCGTTCACAATTGTGAAAAGTATTCATGGACGTCTATTCTCAATAGCGGGACATGAGTTGTGGTCCCGAGTTCAATCCCCACTCGGAGAACGTGTTCAAAATCAGAACCAACACACCTATTACTGGTTCTTCCTAAAAAACGGACAGATACAACAGAATCCTAAGGCTTTCATTGCAGTCGAGCTTAAACAAATTAATTTCAATTAAACGAGCACGTTTTCTCGTTTTCACCGCAGGCTCCCTTGACATTATCGCTCCCATCATCTCCAATTTCTTCCTGACGACCTACACTATGGTCAACTTCTCCTGTTTCATGGCATCCATTTCCAAAACCCCTGGCTTCCGGCCCGGCTTCAAGTACTACAGGTAAGTTGCCGCCACGGTTTGTCATCGTTTCTGAACATATGGATGGATAGTGTTGAACGCTGTTACACTTTTAATGACATTCAAATGTAAGTCTTAAACGTTGACCAATGAAAGCATAGCAGAAACATTATGAAGTGATCAATACATGTTTCTTCTCATAACAAGTGAAATTCTCAAAACATAAAGACAGTAGATTCTTAGTTTTTACACGACGGAAAACTGAATTCAAGTCTGATGAGAAAATACTATGCTAATAATATGAATACATATACTTTCGGAATATTATTCCCCTTGATGGACAATGTGCAGCCTGATACTACCACGCTCTTTCTTGAAAGGTCAATATCACAATTCAAGGTAAAAAATTGGGAATTAATGTTTCGGTAATGTCTCGGATGATGTTAATATTACTTTGGATGATGAATCCCCATTACCAGATAATGTTTCACGTATTATTCTAATCGCTCCTACATGAAATATTAAGGTAAGAAATAACTTAAATTGATTTCCTTCCTTTGGATCTTAATTATCGAGAGGAATCTCATATTGTCTAATATCATAACTAATATCTAATGGTATATTGCCTGTCTGAACAGCAAATGGTTGAGCCTGCTGGGGTCGGCGCTATGCGTGGCTGCCATGTTCCTCATCAACTGGTGGGCGGCGCTTGTCACATACGTCATCGTGGCCGGCCTCTTCTTATACGTACACAGGTCCAAACCAGGTATGAGAGATGCGAGACGCACCATCATCATATACATCTCATTGTAATGTATTTCATGTTCGAATACCATTACTGCAGTTTAAACCCCTATCTTTGAAACAAGCTGCATTAGCACGACCATATTTATGTTTTCTAGTATTATTTATATTATTTTATAATAAGTGATGGTCACCACCTTAGTAGTTTTTGCATTTGCCACCATTTTATTTATCAATTCTGTTTTCCCCTGATTTTGATATATTTATTTTTCCAGTTTTGTGTTCTTCTCTTTCGTTTTCATGCTCTGTTTTTCTTTATTTTTGTTCTTGTTGCTGCTTCTTGTTTTTCTCCTATTTTTTCTGTTATGTGATCTTCATCTCGTTCTATTTTATGCTTTGTGATTATTTTTGTTGTTTTACTATTCTGTTTTCTTGCTTTTCTTTTTCTGTTTGGCGTTCGTGTTTGTTCTTCTTTTCCGTTTTCTTCTTCTTTCTCCTTCTCGCGATATTGTTATATTGTCCTCCTTTCCTTGCAGATGTAAACTGGGGTTCTTCCATGCAGTCCAATGCCTACCGCGAGGCCTTGAGGACGACGTTAAGGCTCATCAACGTCGATGATCATGTCAAGAACTTCCGGCCCCAGATCCTAGTTCTCACCGGATATCCGCGCAACAGGCCCAATCTGTTAGACTTCGCCGCGACCATCACTAAGAAGCAGTGTCTTCTGATTTGCGGCCATGTTTTCAAGGTTAATGATTGATTGTATATAATCAAATACAACTTTTGCATTTTCAAATAAACCGTTAGCAATGTTTTGTTTTATGAACACCATTTTCAGAGCGAAAAACTGTTTAGTTTTAATTCATTTCTGAAAATATTGATTAATACTTACTTCACCTTTCAGGTTTCTAAAACTATTGCAAATTCCCAATCTTGGTCCTTAATTTAGTATTGGGTTTTATAGCAATATGTGATACTCCTGAAATAATCACATTGAACCACTTATATTATTACGTTCTAGTACACTTTTTATGCACTTGTAATTGACCCATAGGGTGACCTTGAGGAGCATCTTGCCCGCACGAGGTCAATGTCCGCGTACCGATGGTTTAAAACTCGCAAGGTCAATGCCTTCTACAACAGTGTCTGCGCACCGACCTTTCGCATTGGAGTACAGGTTTTTCTTCAGGTGAGCGTTCATATAACCCACTGGTACTTCCGTTTAGAGAAAATATGTACATATTATACATGGGTTTTTTAACATTTACTGTTTGACTTATTCCGGACTGAAAACCATAGCTGTGTCTGATGATATGTACATTTTAATTAAAATCCTGTAAGTGTGAAAAAGTCGTCACTAAAGATCGGGATTTAAATGCTGTGTACTAGCTTTTGACCTGATTAAAAAATAAAATTGTGTATGTTTCGTCTAGTTTGGCATGACATTAAGGTTTACATGTCATATATGTATGTTTTAATGTTAAGAAAATAATAATTACTGCTGGGTCATGGCTTTCAATTGGGCCGATCAGTTGTTACAGTCCCAGTCTTGGCTCGCAAAGGATCTGTGCATTGATGTATGTTCCCATTAACAGGCCATTGGAGTGGGAAAGCTCAGCCCCAACACGCTGTTGCTAGGATACAAGAATGATTGGCTGGAGGCAGATCCACTCGAGGTTCTCGACTACTTCAATGTCATACAGTATGTGATAGACGCCTTATTGCTTACGGAATATTGATTCATTTCTTAATGCAACATACTATCAAATACTGTTTCATACATTTCGCTCATGACCGATAAAATTGTATTTTCGTTTATAACACATTGTTGTTTTAGGGATATCATGTTGTTATGATCATAAAATATCTGACGACAAAGTAGAATGCTTTTTAATTTGAAGTAGATACAATGATACAAAAGAATGTTTTTAACTGTCAATTGTTCTCCAAGTTCTGATAAATAAAATCGAATAAAGCAAAAAATAATCATTCAGTTCCACTAACATCGCCAAAAAATAGATTAGTAGGTAAGGTTTTTTCACCAACTTTTTAAAGATTCCCAATTTAATACTAATATACAATGACATGCAGAACTCTTCCTAATCGCTATTTAAAAGTATTTCTATAGTTCATTTGACATGATATAAAAATATGATCCAATGTAGCATAAAGGATCGTAGAATTAATCGTTATTGCAGAGAATATTGTAAATATGATAGTGAAAACCAAACATAGAAACCAAAATAAAAATATTTAAGTCGGTGAAAAAAACAGGGTCGGTCGGGTTAAGGGAACAACTTGTTTTGTGCCTGAAGAAATAAGTGTGGTTATAAATGTTTCGTTTCCAGGGACGCGTTTGACCTCCGATATAGTGTTGGAGTCCTTCGCGTGGCGGGCGGCTTCAACCGGAGCAAGGTGCCCGATGACGTCACCGATCCTGATAACCCGGAAGTGTACGAGTCGGACGAGAACATGGTGGAGGAGGACGGTATGCACTATATTTGATTATATTCTTATTCAAACGGTTAAGTGTCGTTTTTCATTTCCAATGTATGAATGCATTCTATAGGGCTTAATCTTCTATTGAAATTGTCGCTAAGCTCCTTGTTTGCAAACAGCTTGATACTTATTCAAACCCCTCCCCCTCAAAAAGGGAGAGAAGTATCAACCACACCAAAAAACAACAACAACAAAAACGCAATAAAATAAAACTACAATCAAACAAAAACAAAACAACAGCTTCATATCTTTAATATATATTGAATTAAAAAGACGTTAACCATAAATTAACAAGAGCTTTTATGAAAATATGTTTAATTTGTTGCTCAAACCAACTATGCCGCTGAGCATTATACACTCGACAAAGTTGATTGCTGAATCTGAAGTCATAATTAACATTACACACACAAGACCTCTCTTTTGTAGACGACAATCCACCAAATAATAACGACGTCATTGCGAAACCAGTTGACGTCAAGACGTTCATCCCTGTGAACGGACACCCGAACATTGCCCTTCAACGGCTCAACACATTGGACGAGGGAATCGAAAACGCGGCTTTCCAAGGTAACACACAGAATGTTAAAACTTGCAATCGGGGTCCGTATTAACAGAAATCCCCCAAAACAAGCAATTACATTCCTTAAACTAATGACATTTGTGATGTCTCTTGGTGTATGTAATGAAGTTTGTTTTCTTTAAACTGTTTTAAACAACGAACTATTACTTTGATAGTCAATTTGTTATTTTAATTTTTAAGTTGTGTACATTAAAAGTGCTAGATTTAACATTTATAATTTGATCATAATTGTTCACTTAACTGCAAGTAAAACTTTGGTAAATATTTATTTACATAGTTTTGTGAATACGGACCCTGTCTTGCATTCTAAAAGAAAATGTTCACGCACTTGGCATTCGACCAGGGGAAATCTAAGCTCAAATATGTCAAGGAGTTTCATTTGTCATGGTTTAAAACTAAGACTAAAGTTAAGGCCGCCATTTTTCGAAATTGTCCAAGTCTGTTTAAAAAAACATGTATCAACCTTAAGTCCTCTATATCTTTGAGTGATGCTTGAAAAGTCAAAAATAAAAATAAAATGTGGCGTGTTCTGACAAAACTGGGCAAAATGCTTGTGCGTAAATTGTCATCCCAGATTAGCCTGTGCAGTCCGCACAGGCTAATCAGGGACGACAATTTCCGCTTTTATGGATTATTTTGTTTAAATGATGTCTCTTCTTAGCGAAAATCCAGTTAAGGCGGAAAGTGTCGTCCCGGATTAGCCTGTGCGGACTACACAGGCTAATCTGGGATGACACTTTACGCACAAGCATTTTGCCCAGTTTTCTCAGAACACGCCACTAATGTTGCACATGTAATTTCCTTTAAAGCTTGTGATATTTACAATGAAAATAATGCACATTTTATTGTAGAAAAAAACCACTACTTGAACTCAAGTTTATCATATCAAAACATGCTTAAGTATTTTGAAAAATCAGGTTGAGTGTTTGGGCTAGTTCTCTTAAATTAGCACCGACCTGTGCTAGATTATTATCTATATGAGCGGTGAGTCAGGAATAGGGAGCATAATTGTATACCACTTATCCAATGTGTCAGTATAGTTGATGACAGTCATTTTGATACTTGTATATCAATGTACTGTTAATCAGTCTAAGTGTACATGTATTTATATAACATATGTCACGCTGTCGGCGATGAGCATAGCTGTCCAACAAATTTGTACCTGAACATACTATCTGATTTATATTTGAACAAAATAAAACGATCCATCGAGTATTATTATAACAATTTATGCGCTATTTTTACATTTGCACACAGACGACGATGCAAAGCCTGAACGAGTTGAGCGGACGGCGCCGGTGTTCCGGGAGCGCCAGAGCGGCACGGTGGACGTCTGGTGGCTCTACGATGATGGAGGTGAGTGAAACGCTCACATGAGCAGGGCAGATGACGTCGTATCCATGAGTAATGCGTTGACGGTTTCGAGACCGATGATGTCGTATTTGATGTCATGTAACGTCAAAGGGGCTGGTATTTGACGTCTGGAAGCGTTAGCGGAACTAAATGGCGTCGCATTTGACGTATTTGAATGTAATCGGAATGCTTCATAAACGGGGCAGATGGTATCGTATTAGATGACTGGTAACATTAACGGGACAGTTGACATCTTGTTTTACGTTTGGTAACGTGAGTGGGATAGGTAACATCTTACTTGACGTCTGGTAACATAAGCGGACATATAGCGGTGCTATTTGACGTCTGAATTATGATTGATTGATTGAGGAAAGTCACAACAATCAGGAAACTGTTGTTTTTGGGAGAAGCACATGCGTTCATGTATTGCTGTGCTTCAAATGTTCAGTTTCTCACAGGCCTTTGCGTTCCTCTTTTTTTCGATGCAAATAAGGCAACATTCTTAGATTTGATTTATAGATCTAAACCATTTTGTGAATATTAAGTCAAACAAAGATGTCATAATCTGTTGTCCATTGAACTTACTTTTGTTTATAATAAACCTGACCTAACAAGATTTGATAATTTAAACAAAATAATAATTACAAATGTGCAATCTCTTTCCAGGTATGACGTTACTGGTTCCGTACATTCTCAGTCGACGCAAACAGTGGAAAAACGCCAAGCTGAGGGTGTTCTGTCTGGGAACCAAAGATGGGGACGTTACCGAGGACAAGGAGAGGTACGTGTTATTAGAGAAACCTCCAGTTTATGAAAACTTCGTATAATTTTTGCAGATGTTGAAACGGCAAACCGTCATTTTAATAAAGCTACAGGAAAACAGTGTTTTAAACGTAATTTAAATAAACAATAAGAACAAATAATAAGCACTATTAAAGGAAAACACAAAACTGACGATCGATCGTGCCAATCCATGATTTATTAAAAAAAAACAAAAACAGAAGAAAACAATGACGACAGAAATTTAGATCATACAACGATATAGAAACAAAACATATATTTTATAAGTTATATAGCATAACCCGTCCCGTATAGTGCAGCCTCACCGTACAATTATAGAAAATGATTACTTAAAAACCCAAATCACTGTCATCTTTCAGAATGACATCGCTTCTGGCAAAGTTCCGCATCAACTTCTCGGAGTTGACAATTCTCACGGAGATGAACAAGAAACCAGAGCTAAAAACGTGCGTACAGTGTGCCATTCATACCTCCAATGTCCTTGATTTGTGGTGCCCGTGTTGTCGTGCCGTGTTTTAGTCAATAAGGGTTGTCATATACATAAGTATGTTCATGGAATCTATTTGTACTAGTGTCGTGGATTGTCTCATAATAGGATATATAGAAGTAAAGAACAACCATGAACCTATCATTTCGACAGCTTTTGAGTGGTTTCATTGAAAGCAACTAATTGTTGATTTTGCAGAGAAAGTTTGTTCTAAATGTTTTGTCTTGCACTGAGCTTTGGGAACAAATACTTTAATACATATATAATTAGCATGAATTATGTAAAACCAAAGAACCTAAAAAGCAAAACACTCTTTTAATAATGATCATTTTTATATGTACCTACATAGCATTTTGTGATGAAAATTCTGAGACCATCGTCTTATCAAATGACGTTACATAGAAGCTTACGTCCGACGTCATCGGTACGTTACTTTATTTCCAGTTACCGCCAGTTCAAGACACTTATCCACGAATGGCGACTGAAGGCGGACGAGTTAAGGGAGGAATATCCGTGGAAGATCGCCGACGCAGACTTCGCGGAGTACAAGCAGAAAGTAACCATAGTAGCAATAGAAGACAATACAACCATAGCAATTATTGAAACCATACAATGTATATAAACAATAACAACGTGCCAATCATAGCAACCGGATCAAACATAAACAACTATAGCAATTCCTTAAAACAGTAGCAATGTCCAACGGATAATCTTTTTTTTCCATGGTCAAATAATGCATAGTATATATAAAGGTGGTTGAAATATTCAAGTTTGAAAAGTTTGCGTTAAAAAAAATTCCAAAAGCGTATTGCGTTAGAAACGTCTCCAAGTGTAGTGTCGTTCCAATGGCTTTGCAGCGCACTATTGTTATACCGGTGTGTTGTTGTTACACGTACACTGATACATATATTATTGAGCTTTATATACATCCATTTGTAATATGAATCCAAGAAGTCTTGATATGACAGATTTGTAAGAAGGTTCCGATAACCTGATCAGATGACCTTTTAGAAAAAGCTTTCGCAAGTGAGATTTGATTCTCACAACACAACACTTTGCGTCTACAAAATCAACTTGTTTATGAATCGAAACTTACTTTCGACGGCTTATTGAAAAGGCCTCCAGGTGCCGCCCTGGTCCATCTTCGCAGAATCATGTCCATGTATCTTTTCTAATCTTAGATTTTTATATTTATTATAAAGAGATTTAGCAATAATAGCAATAGAAAACAAACAATACTTGTTATGCTTTTGTCCTATTTCGCTGCAGACGTACACAAACCTACGAATCCGAGAGAAGCTTCTGGAACACTCCATGGGCGCCTCTTTGATTGTGATGTAAGTTTTGAGTGTATCTGCAGCCAACAATAAAGTGTGCGGACTTGTTTAGGTAACTGTGCTTACTCTAAATAATGCGAACTCAATATTCGATAAAAACGTTTAACACGGTCGAATATGAGTCGCGGCATGCGAAAATGGGTCATATGCCATATGCGGCCAACATATCTCTAAACAATCCTGCGCAATCGCGCATTCTGGTCAGGATCTACGCTGTCCCCTCTAAAGTTACCCAAGGCTCTGTGGTCTTATTAGTGGAAAGGGTAGCACCTGACCACACTGCGCGGATGCGCCGGCTGTGCTGGAGCTACGCTGACCACATATGTCATAAGACCCATTTTCGAATGACGCGATGCATGATATAAGTGACATGGGTCTTTAATTTGTTTTTGCTATGAACGTGTTTTTGTGTGTAAATGTCCTTATTATTGATAACACTCCATTTGTACTAATTATTTACAAATTAATATAGTTATTCAATATAATTGCAAGTATGCGTGTGTATTGTCCCTCATTGTCCCTATTAACGTTTGCTATCCCATGAGAGCAACATCTTTACAAACACGTAAATCTATTGTATTATTTTGGAATATATAAAATACGTTTTACGTTTAACGATGATGCCCTGACAACAAAAAAAACAAAACAGTTACGAATTAAAAAAGTTTAGTAAACCCTTAAACTGATATCACCTCTCATTTACATATTGACACACTGACCTCTCTGTCCTCTGATACAGGACGCTTCCCGTTCCCCGCAAGACGGCCTGCCCGGCCGGTCTTTACCTCGGCTGGCTGGAGATTCTCACCCGCGACCTGCCGTCAACCCTGCTGCTCAGGGGGAACCAAGACAGCGTGCTCACGTACTACTCATAGACTGATTACGGCATAATATACTTCCCGGAGCGTTGATGTAAACTACACATAGACTGGTTATTAATGAAGGAATATCATACGTCATGAGTTACGTTCGAGAGTGTAAACTTCTCATAAACTTTGTCTTATGTCTTATACGGCCCGCGTTGCTCCAGACCAGCCTTCGCATCCGCATAAGACATAAGACCTAATGTCGCATGACGCGTATCATATATATAACACTTTGTAAACGGGCATGTAGTACACGTTATACTTTGCATAATTATCCACATGTTTTCCTGGCTTTTAGGCAGCTTATTTGAGATATTATGCATTCAATGTTTAAAAAAAAAACGCGTTTGAGTTTGGTGAGGTTGTATAGCAAGTTGATCATAAACATGAAAATCCATTGTTCATATAGCAATTGTCTTCAAAGTTTTATTCCCACAACATGGTATACCAAGATAGAACAATATAAACATAATTCATTCTTTTTTGTAATTTTTTCTTTGTCAAAGCGCTTGTCTTAGAGGCAACAGTGTCTGTGTCACATTCATTTATATTTCTATCAACTTGCTAAATTTTTAATGCGTTGTTGTGTGGATATCCTTCGTCAAGATTGTGACAAGCTTAATGTTAATCTTTATACGCGGTCTGTCATTGATATAACAGGACGGTTACTGTCTGTGAATATTACCTATTTTTATACTTAAAAAAAAATACAACATGTTTTTTGAAAATATTTTCATACCTTTTTATTTCCCTTTTATGTTTTGTTAATGTCCTTGATCAAAGAAAAGATATACACATTTGTCGCAAATGGGTTCATTCGCATATGTAAAAATAAATGCTCTTTTAAATCAAATATTTTATATTTTGACTGCGAAATATGTGATAGGTAATGCAATAAAGCGGCTATAAATTATTGCTGAAGTATGTTTTAATAAATTACATTTCTACGTAATCTTTTGGTTTGAAATTTGGACTTAACATTTCTATGAAATCCTTTGGTAATATTTTGTTATGTTTCAAACGCATATTTCGAATCTCTGCGCTCATCTTTCTAACATACTTAAATGTGCATCATCATGTCATATTCACGCGACATTTGTGTCTGATATGATATATAATATGACATGCCACTTACTTTTCAATTCAACCTTGAAGAAATGATAACTGATATGATCAAAACAAGTGTTTTGATATTCATACATTTGCTTTTTTCTTATTAAGCATGAGAATATCGTGTTGGAGTTTAANGACAGAAGAGGGGCTATCCAGAGACTGAGCCAAGCAGCTGAGAGGGCGTCAAGTTGGCTGTGGCTTAGATGAGAGGAGAAGAGTTGGAAGCATCAACCAAAACATAGTGCTTGATCACCACCAAGGGCCAACCGCCACCAGAGTGTTCATGGAAATAAAGGGCCTAAACACTCCACGACGGCGGCATCCATGCTGATGATGTTGGTTGAGGGCATTCCATTATCAACTCATGATAATTATATGTATACTTCACACGGTAATATTTTGTTATGTTTCAAACGCATATTTCGAATTTCTGCGCTCATCTTTCTTACATACTTAAACGGGTGTGTGCATCATCATGTCATATTCACGCGACATTTGTGTCTGATCTGATATATCATATGACATGCCACTTACTTTTTAATTCAACCTTGAAGAAATGATTACTGATATGACCAAAACAAGTGTTTTCATATTCATACATTTGCTTTTTCCTTACTAAGCATGAGAATATCGTGTTGGAGTTTAACATAAATATCCCATTTGTGATATGAAATTTGCATTAAGTGAAGGTTTATCTCATGTATTCAAATGAAAATGCAATTCATAATTCAATTATTGCATTTCGTTTTTGAAAGTCACTATTCGAATTTCAATCTAGTTGACCTCACACACCTACTCATTAATATACTCATTAATATACTCATTAATATAAATGTGATTGCATTTATGCAGACATCTTAATGGTAGCAAACCATGACATGATGAATCGAACGACTATAAATGATGAACATTCGTTAACCCGGATGTGTTAATCAGGTGAAACAGTCTTAGTTGTAAACGCCTTGATGATCAGAACTCGGTAGTGTAAGTGACGCAAAGTTTTTCACGACTTTTCATCGATTATAAAAATTATATTCACTGTTTCTAAAATCAAATTAAATTATGTTTAATGTGTTTATGTTGCAGAAAACTTAGCACGTATCATAATTACATGTATTAAACGTTCAAGCTGATCAGGTCAGCATATAACATAATCAATATGCGGTTCATAAAAAATATTTAATTATAAACATTTCTATACAGAACAAGAATGCACACAATACATACACAGGCTAAACAGGCATACCAATTATATGTTTACATATAAGATACTATATTCGTTTACATGTGTGTACATTATATGTGTCTCAAATAATATTAACGTCATGTGAGACATTTAAAAGATGCAGAGCAAAACAAAAAAGCGCAGTTTTTACATTGAACTGCAACCTTGATATTTTCACCGAGAAGATTGTCAGTTGCACTCTACAAAATTATCTTTTAATGGGGTAATATATACCAAAATTATATTTAAATAATCAAAGGCATGTAAAAATTACTGAGCGGAACCAACATTTGATTACCTTTGACGTTGAAGTGTGACTTCGACCTTTCACCTAGAAGCATGTGGTATGTGTGCGACACATTGTATAACTACGGAATACCGTTATGGCCATCGTGGTTACACATTAAATTCCAGAGGGCGAGAACGCGATAGTACGATAACAAGAATGCGACAATACGATGACGACTGTGCGACAATACGATGGCGAGAACGCGATGGCGAGAATGCGATAACGCGATAGTACGATGAAGACAATGCGACAGTGCGATGACGACAGTNTGAGATACTGCTTTTCTCTTTTTGAGAATAATTGGCAATTAATTTGCTCTTTTGCTTTCAATCTCATTTCTCTGGCTTCTACATGTCTCAAAGGCATTTGTGGCTTTATCTATTTTGGTCCTGGCAACATCAAGTTATGCATGGGCAATATCTATCTCATTGACATCTTTCTTTTTTATTGCAAATGCTAGCCTGTCATTAGCCTCCTTGAACAGGTTGTTTGCTGCATGCATATCTTCATGTAGGCCTGCCTCATTCTTCTTAACTTTTTTATGTAAGTGAAACTGACTAGTTATAGTACATGTACTAAAATGGACATTGTATGGATCTAAGTTGTAAGTATGTCACTGCTGCAACATAGTATTGACACAAAGCAAATCAAGGCTGGTCAAAGCAGTTGGTCAATGCAGTGTCTTATATCAACCTACAAATGCCACGGTGTTAATCAAATTCTAATCAATTTATTAATTTTAAAGTAGATGTGTGTCCATAAGACACATATGCCCCCACAAATTGGCTCTGTCACAAAGATTACTATCGTTTGCTAAATCAGGGGCCATATCTCCATAGATATCTGATACACTTGCATCAAAA
>VMBQ01000705.1:691242-732589 GCA_007657795.1 Dreissena rostriformis | reverse complement strand
GTAGGTGTTTAACTGTTTGA
The DNA here is from genome assembly GCA_007657795.1 of Dreissena rostriformis. Taxonomy (NCBI): domain Eukaryota; kingdom Metazoa; phylum Mollusca; class Bivalvia; order Myida; family Dreissenidae; genus Dreissena; species Dreissena rostriformis. Next base: position 732,569 of record VMBQ01000705.1, on the reverse strand, counting down.
CTGACTTGTATTTCTTGAAACTACTTAAGTTAAAAAGCAGTTTATTAAAATAACCAATGTAGGTATCTATAGTATATAATATGTAAACAATAATAATGTCATATTACAATGTAAAGCTAGATACCATATTTTTATGTGTTCGTTGCTGAATAACTGTTTAATAGGCGATTGCATTCTACATTATTAGGATGCACGATGGGAACAAACCAAACACTATCTAATTAAGAAATTATATATTGTTTTTCTTTAAATTACCAATGGTTGAGGATAATTATTATTTGCAATTTATATTTTTATATGAAAATGTAAATATTCTATGTATAAATTTAAAGATATAAGCATGTATGTGAACTAGCTATATAAGTATTACGTGAATGTGTTTATGCATATGCGTATGTGTGCAAGTGCGTATATATATATAGTGTTCCAAACTGTATATGTGTACCTTTAAAACGTTTTGCTTTCACTGCTTCTTGCATGTGGAAAATACCCTTATAGCTCACTATGAATGTCTACACTAAATTATAGTACCTTATGCTGTGTATGTATAAAAATTATTTCTCTTATTCATCAGTTTCTTTACACAATGACCATTTACATTCCGTAATACGTATGTATAAACATTATCATTTGCTTTATTTTCTTGTTCATTTTCGGTGTGTTCTTATTACATTTTTTCAAGACGACAGACTTAGTCAGAATTCTTGGACTGTTGTTAATCTTAACTGTTTTAAAAGTGCACTCACCTATTTCAAACAGCATATTTTTTCTAGTGTATTATCTTTATCTGTATATTTGCGTCACACACCTGTCAGTAGTCCTCAAGCGGTTTCTGGTCTGTATTATATTACATTATGGTTCATTTCTTTATGGCGTAAAACAAAACACCTACCTGTACGACTTCGAGCCTCCATAGTATGTACTCCGAAGTAAGGCGAATGATAACGACGCAATCAGCCTGGATGCACACACAATCTCGATTTATTTGCCCACTGATAACTGTCTTGTATATAGAGAATACATGGTTGGTGNCGTGTTAAACGAGGCGTTCAATGTACATGGTTATTGCAGCAAAAAGCTCTGTTCATTCTTCTCTGTTTCCAGGCGGGTATTGAAGATTCAAATCCCCGACAGCTGCTCTTGCATTTGTCAGAAACTCTTGTGATACACCAAGTTCTGGAGGGCGTTGAGAATACTCCCGTTCCACATCATTTAATTCCCCATTGTCAACCAGTGGTATGTTACAATCTCTTCACCATATACTTCTGGCTAAAAGAACAACACCTCGGTTTTTCCTGCAGGACATGACATTCGGTTATTTCGACGAACACGATGAGTATTCAAAATACTGCAAACTTCATTCAGGTCTTTACTAATGACAGGAAGAAAACAGTATCTTATGCATTCTATGTGCACACTATCAGATGTGTCCAGTAATCCGAAATCTCTCATATCTTTAAAATGGTTCATCCAGACATTTCCACACATTTCTCTAAGACTTCGCCAAAACCTCTCAATTCTGACATTTCTGTTAGATGAAACATAGACGAAGCTTAGGATCCCCTGGTACTGATCTGCGTCTGTCCATCGTTATGCCATTTGCACATCACGGACAATAGAATTTTCTGTACCGCGGTCACCGTAAACCCGATCTGGAATGCCATTAATTTCCCTAATGTAGTCTAAATCAAAGCTAGATATGTACATCGGCTTTTTGTTGGAATCACAACATTTCAGCCACAACACATGGATTGCAAAATTGTGACCATTGTTTATATAAATTCTCCGCCTTAACCTTCCCGCCTTCCTCAATGCAACACCTTGTGGATCAATGAGTCCTCAAATTAGACGAACCATCTCAAATGTAGCTGCAAGAACATGATTAATTAGGAGTCTTTGGCGCATTTGCCGGTAACCAGCATTTTCATCGAAAGCTGATAACTCAAGCAATATTCCTTGAATAATTTCTTCGAGACTGTGCTGACTTTGGCCTCTAGTCAGGCGGTAACGTCTCAAGACTCGGAAAATTGATCGTTCGCTTGTTATTTTCCATGTCGTATGGCCATAACTCCAAGAATTTCACGTAAAGAATAACCTCTCTGACAATACAAAACAATAAGCTGTGATGATGACATACCCTGAAGATCGGCGCCTTTAATATCGTATGCGGGCATGATCTGGAATTACCATAAAGAAAATTAGAGATCTATTATTCAAATAAAAAATCCAAATGTCTAACAAGTGGCTTTCCAAAGGGGGACATTGGTACTGTACCGTTTTCGACCTTTGAACTCTAAATGTGACATTGACACTGTAAAGACTGTTGCAGTAATGAATACAGAAAAATCGCACGTCCATTTCTCACCCAGTAATTTCCATTTTTGTGTCTGAAAAAAAATTATGTAAAAACAGCTACATGTATTTTCGTCAACAAAGATGCATTTACATTAAAAATAAAACAATAAAAGGAAACTAACTTCTTGCTCTAGAATGCACGTACACTCCAGTTCTTGGTCTGTAGGATAAATACAATGTTCACTGATTGAAGAGCATCTTTTTTTTTTATATAACTGGACTTTTTCGCGACTTTATATTAATAATTTCATGAAGTTATCTGATTTCGAGAAAAGTTATTTGTTTTCGCGAAATCTTCCATTATTTTCATGAAAATTTTATGTGTATGTGTTGGCAGTTTAGAGCACTGTATTCATTACTGCAACAGTCTATACAGTGTCAATGCCACATTTAGAGTTCAAAGGTCGAAAACGGTACAGTACCAATGTCCCCCTTTGGAAAGCCACTTGTTAGACATTTGGATTTTTTATTTGAATAATAGATCTCTAATTTTCTTTATGGTAATTCCAGATCATGCCCGCATACGATATTCAGAACGCCGATCTTCAGGGTATGTCATCATCACAGCTTATTGTTTTGTATCGTCAGAGAGGTTATTCTATACGTGAAATTCTTGGAGTTATGGCCATACGACATGGAAAAATAACAAGCGAACGATCAATTTTCCGAGTCTTGAGACGTTACCGCCTGACTAGAGGCCAAAGTCAGCACAGTCTCGAAGAAATTATTCAAGGAATATTGCTTGAGTTATCAGCTTCCGGTGAAAATGCTGNATCATCATCATCATCATCATCATCATCATCATCATCATCATCATCATCATCATCATCATCATCATCATCATCATCATCATCATCATCATCATCATCATCATCATCATCATCATCATCATCATCATCATCATCATCATCATCATCATCATCATCATCATCATCATCATCATCATCATCATCATCATCATCATCATCATCATCATCATCATCATCATCATCATCATCATCATCATCATCATCATCATCATCATCATCATCATCATCATCATCATCATCATCATCATCATCATCATCATCATCATCATCATCATCATCATCATCATCATCATCATCATCATCATCATCATCATCATCATCATCATCATCATCATCATCATCATCATCATCATCATCATCATCATCATCATCATCATCATCATCATCATCATCATCATCATCATCATCATCATCATCATCATCATCATCATCATCATCATCATCATCATCATCATCATCATCATCATCATCATCATCATCATCATCATCATCATCATCATCATCATCATCATCATCATCATCATCATCATCATCATCATCATCATCATCATCATCATCATCATCATCATCATCATCATCATCATCATCATCATCATCATCATCATCATCATCATCATCATCATCATCATCATCATCATCATCATCATCATCATCATCATCATCATCATCATCATCATCATCATCATCATCATCATCATCATCATCATCATCATCATCATCATCATCATCATCATCATCATCATCATCATCATCATCATCATCATCATCATCATCATCATCATCATCATCATCATCATCATCATCATCATCATCATCATCATCATCATCATCATCATCATCATCATCATCATCATCATCATCATCATCATCATCATCATCATCATCATCATCATCATCATCATCATCATCATCATCATCATCATCATCATCATCATCATCATCATCATCATCATCATCATCATCATCATCATCATCATCATCATCATCATCATCATCATCATCATCATCATCATCATCATCATCATCATCATCATCATCATCATCATCATCATCATCATCATCATCATCATCATCATCATCATCATCATCATCATCATCATCATCATCATCATCATCATCATCATCATCATCATCATCATCATCATCATCATCATCATCATCATCATCATCATCATCATCATCATCATCATCATCATCATCATCATCATCATCATCATCATCATCATCATCATCATCATCATCATCATCATCATCATCATCATCATCATCATCATCATCATCATCATCATCATCATCATCATCATCATCATCATCATCATCATCATCATCATCATCATCATCATCATCATCATCATCATCATCATCATCATCATCATCATCATCATCATCATCATCATCATCATCATCATCATCATCATCATCATCATCATCATCATCATCATCATCATCATCATCATCATCATCATCATCATCATCATCATCATCATCATCATCATCATCATCATCATCATCATCATCATCATCATCATCATCATCATCATCATCATCATCATCATCATCATCATCATCATCATCATCATCATCATCATCATCATCATCATCATCATCATCATCATCATCATCATCATCATCATCATCATCATCATCATCATCATCATCATCATCATCATCATCATCATCATCATCATCATCATCATCATCATCATCATCATCATCATCATCATCATCATCATCATCATCATCATCATCATCATCATCATCATCATCATCATCATCATCATCATCATCATCATCATCATCATCATCATCATCATCATCATCATCATCATCATCATCATCATCATCATCATCATCATCATCATCATCATCATCATCATCATCATCATCATCATCATCATCATCATCATCATCATCATCATCATCATCATCATCATCATCATCATCATCATCATCATCATCATCATCATCATCATCATCATCATCATCATCATCATCATCATCATCATCATCATCATCATCATCATCATCATCATCATCATCATCATCATCATCATCATCATCATCATCATCATCATCATCATCATCATCATCATCATCATCATCATCATCATCATCATCATCATCATCATCATCATCATCATCATCATCATCATCATCATCATCATCATCATCATCATCATCATCATCATCATCATCATCATCATCATCATCATCATCATCATCATCATCATCATCATCATCATCATCATCATCATCATCATCATCATCATCATCATCATCATCATCATCATCATCATCATCATCATCATCATCATCATCATCATCATCATCATCATCATCATCATCATCATCATCATAATCATCATCATCATCATCATCATCATCACCACCACCATCATCATCATCATCATCATCATCATCATCATCATCATCAATCATCATCATCATCATAATCATCATCATTATTATTATTTGTATTATTATTTGTATTATTATTTATATTATTATTTGTATGATTATTTGTATTATTATTTGTATTATTATTATTATTTGTAATATTATTAACACAAATGAAGTCTCAAAAGACCGAACGCGATATAGCAGTGTTATAAACTGAACTATATTGCATCTCCACCATCGTTTACAAACACACATATCAATGAAATAACAATAAAAACAATATTTTGGTAGTTAACCTTTATTTACCTCCAGACAAACCTGCAGGCATATCTTACACAGTGATAGTAAACAGGTTTTTTAGTGTAAGTGAATGACGAACATGTGTGTCCATTTAGTATTTAACAAGAAATATACTTCATTAAGCATAAACTAGAGTATATGATCTTAGATTATACGACGAAATATGAATTTCATTGGTTACGGACATTAACATTACAACAATTACTCTACCCAATCGTTTTCTAAAGATACAAACAAGGTAATAAGGTTAACTTTTTTTTCAATAAAAAGGAAAAGAAGCATACATTCAAGGGAAACAAAACACGCACAGATTCAAAGATAACTACATCACGCATTCATCCAAAGTAACAGCTTGAAAAAATATTACCCATAAGATCCCCAAAACAAACAAAACTAAAGCAACATGATCACGCTGCAACGCTCAGTACATTTTTAATACATTATTCAGAACACTATATAACCGTAATAAAGCACTTCACACATGTAACACTTTTATTTAACATCAAATTTCACATCAAACAAATGAAAACAAAATGTATTTGACTCAGACATCAGCAGGAAGGTTTTTCCAATCCACTTAGTGCAGATTCTTCAAGCATTGTAAGATTTTGTTTCAAATGATTTTTTTTTTATTTCCATGAATATTATTTGCTTATTTCTCTTACAGTACTACAACGATTTATTATTAAAGTTAAACATATTGTGTATAAAAACACTGCCAGGTAAAAAAAAAGTCAAAATAAAAAAATGATATTTAATAACAACACAAACGCACGTTTAACATCTAACACAATAAAATAAACGGTGCAATTAATGATCACACGTGTATTTTAACGATTTCTGGATCAAAATGTGTTATTGACATAAACATTACAACAATAGTAAGCATTTAAGATACAAACAGTATTACCATGTTAACATTCTAATATAATAATATAATATTAAGGATAGAAAAAGGCATGCATTAAATGGATCAGAACATGCTCATGATAAAACAAAACACACATTATAGTTACAGGCTCGCACATACACCAAACATAACAAAAAATATCCCCAACTACACACGCCAACACATACCATGAAACTTACATGATTGGGTCGCAATATTCACGCTTCATACTTTATTCAAACTTTTTTTGTTTGCTCATTCACAAATTATACACATGTTATTTAACATTACATTAAACAAATCGCATTGTATATTTTACTCACAAATCACCAGGATGATTTTTTTCCTTTCTGTCGAGTGCAGATTATTCAAGTATTGTTTGTTATTGTTTCAGAGATAGTTTACAGCCGCACTTTTGAAATGGTTCCGTTGTGATGTCCGCCTTGCGACCGGGAAGTCACGGGTTTGGTATCCGCTCGGCTTTCTAATGATATTTCAAATACGTCAAATACTGGTGACAGGAAGCGGACTCGTGGTGGTTTCTTTAAGCCGAGGGCGTCAGATGCATTCGAGCTTAAATAAAGGTAATAGGTTTAAAATAAAGTGATTCTAAATATATGAATATTATACACCTATTTTTCTTACTATTTACATAACGATTTATTTCGAGGCACATTTTAGTATATTTTCACCAGTTCGCTCTGCTGCACCAAAACAATCTGCATTCTGTCTAAATTAACATTAACATGTTAACATATATCTGTAACATATAGTAATAACTATTTTGTATGATAGTTTAAAAACACTACTAGAAAAAAACACGTCGAAATGTATACATTAAACATTTTTCGGTTATAACCACGAACATACGAAGAACTAACACGTAGTTGTTATTTTGTATGTGGTAAAAACAACAACATCGCCAAAAAAATACTTTGTATAAATACAAATATAAATCAGTCGCTGACTATAGATCGAGTAGATAAATAAGGATATTATAACTCAATGTTCCATATATTACCTTTGTTCTTAGATGCTGATAGAATTTGGTATTAAGATTGGATCCATGTAATCGTAGCGGATTGGTCTTTCGCTGTTCCTTTCTTGGATTGTTGAATGAATATTGTCTAGCTCTGCTCGAAACTTGCTCACAATTTCCAACGCTTTCGGCTCGTAGATGTAATTTATTTCAAATTTTCCCAACGCCTTCCCGAAAGAATGCTCGCTGAGAATTTTTGCTATCGTCAGAAGTTGGTACTGGTCAGAGCGATCTTGAATGGCTTGCAGCACGTCGCGTTCAGAAAGACTTCTTTTGTCGCTAGGCGGTTTTCCTCGCAGTTTTGATGGGTAGTTAATCGGAAAGGCGTACTCATCATACTGCTTGAAGTTCACAGCCGCGTGACCTGCACTGCACGTGTAAATGATGCTCGTGACGACCTGAATCAACTGGTCACGTGACGTAAACGTCCCGTTGACCCCTTCAATACCCAGGACACCGAGGCCACCATTTTCTATGGGTCTGTCCAGTTCTGCCCGCCAGCTCTGTATCTCAATGTCTTGAGACAACACGGTGTCGGATGGATAATATAGGAGCACGTAATCGGTTACGTATTGCAAGATTGCTTTGTACGTCAGAAGCGCATCATCCCGACATGGGTAGTCGGGAACTACTTCAGGGCTATCTACACCTCTCTCTTTGAGGTTGGCCGGGAGCGTTCCTTCCACGTTGAGCCTCCATTTGGTTCGGTAACGCCTAATCAACTCAAAGGCTCCTTCTGTACCTATAGACATAACTGTGTCAATAAAGCCTCCTTTCTGGAGCAAAGTCCCCACAGCAAGCTCATTGATTGTCATCAAATACACAAAGTGTGGTAACAGGAGTTTAAACATCGGGTGTGACTGCGACAGATGTCGGTGAACGGATACCTCAAACCCCTCCATGACGACGTGTGTGTATCCAAGATGGCTGATCGATTGGTGGACGCAGGCGTCTGCGTTATTGAACCACATCTTCGCGAGAATCCACGTGTATTTGCTGTCAGAAGGAAGGAAGACGGGATTGTCATCTGCTGGGTCTTGGAACAGCTGAATGGCGATGGGAACGATTTTGTCATCGTTTCGTCTGTAGAACAACGCTATAGGAGAGCACACTACACTCCCGCTCTCCTTTTTGCACTTATTCAGAATTGAATGGTCTACTACAAAAAGACGCTCGTTCGATAATGCCGATCGCAGGGTATCATTTTCTAAGAAGGGTTTTAGCATTGCCGGTGTTACCGCAAGTTTCTCGGGTATTTTCGTGCATAGCCGGATCACTTCGTTGTTCGTGCCAGCAAAACGCTGCATTCCGAACTTGACATCGTCTTCCCACCTTCAAATAACGCATTTGCTTTTTGATCAATATTCAGTTGAACATAAATTATTAAGCTGTATCAAAATATTCTACATGCTGGACGCTTAATAATAAAACAAATCTGGTATAACATTATCATGATCAGACTTAGGCCCGTTGCACAATAAAAGATAAACACTGATAAACCAAACATGAAATATACCGTGTAAAGTCGGATGGTGCCGGAAAAAGACATCCAAATATGTTTTTCACGTCATTTAAATCTTGCCACTCTTCGCCGTGATCTTTCACCTTCTTTGCTCCGTCTTTAAGAGCTACTAAAGCTTCTAGTCCTGCTTTAGTGTAATGACTTTTCTGTAGGTTTGGAACTTTCTTCACTTGGCAGGGAATACCCTTCGCTCGTTGTGTGTATTCGTAAAGTTTACGCTGTTCAATTAACGTTTCTTTTCGTCTTTCTGGAATATAGATATATAAATTATACACCGGTATATAATGTTAATCGACTGGCAGATTGACGTCTGTGTTTTTGCCACGCAAAAGGGACATGATGGGTTGCGGTCGCTTATTTTCGAACCTCATGGAAGAGGTACCATGCAATCGGATTACAACTTTTGCGATGAGAGTACTGTCAGCGTGTTTCAATAATTGCGTATTTAGTAAGCCTTAAGAAATGTGAATGCTTCGGATAGAAGGCTGGGTATAAACAAGTAGTAGACCGACAAACTGAACCAAGCTTGTCTCCGCAATAGTAAATTCCAGTGAAATATTGTAGGGCATTCATCGATTTTGCGTTTAAAAACACTCTTTATGAATAATTAAACAGCGGTTGAAACCATGATACACTTATAAAAGAATCCGGAGGTGACCTTGATCATACAAAGGTATATTTGCAAAGTTAGAAATGTTTAGTAGCTAACGAATCTATCGTTACATTGGAAGAGTATTTACATGAGCGTCGCTCTGTGAAAAGGTGGTTTAATACTTGTGTGTAAAGTGTCGTCCCAGATTAGCCTGTGAAGTCCGCACATGATTATCTGGGATGGCACTGTACGCATAAACTGGATTTTTGCTAAAAAGAGATTTTTATAACGAAACATATCATAAAAGCGGACAGTGCCGTCCCTGATTAGCTTGTGCGGACTGCACATTCTAATCTGGGACGACACATTACGCATATGCATTAAACTTCCTTTTCACAGAGCGCGGCCAATATGTTTCAACATATTCAGAGTCTTTTAAAAAGTAACAACTAACTTGTGGACTAGCGGTTTGTGTATGGTGGGAGTTTTTATAAACAATTCTTAGTAATTTAACCCCTTCAATAGATACTACGCGCATTGTGTAATCATGAAGCGTTATTGTATACAGTCAAACTACATTCGCAAAGAATACGCGAAAAATAAAAACTTTCTGGTTTAATTGTAGAAGGTGCTACACTATGAATAATTGGAAATTTGGATATATTTTAAAACTGGTAAAATTGGTCCGTTGTAAGAATATTCATAGAATGAACCCAAGCCAATATAATTCATAGTTACAAAATATGTATTAATTAAAATACTATAAAAGTCTATTTTTTTCTATCTCCTTTTTATATTTACATGTTTTTTTTATCACATTTGTATCATAGCAATGTTGTTCTTTATTTACCTTCAAGACTGTTAAAATGATATGTGTTATTTGTGCTAATAATTTTACTATAATACACTGAATTATTGTGGTATGATTTTTATCCATACAATATAAAATGTATTTGTATGTCTCTCTGAAATAATTAACTCATATTGGTGCTACTAACACATAATCTTTTGTATGGAGTAGGAAAAAAAACTTCTTTTAAATGCCGAGATCTGGTTGAAATGCTTAAGTGTTTTATCATGGAAAATAGGCCATCGTTCTTCTGTTTGAAACATTTAAATCAAACATTTGCAACAAGAAGTGAAACTAGATTATGAGTAATAAATCATTTATAAATCTTCATTAAATCTGAAGGAACAACTTGTAGCCGAAGTTGTAAATCATATGTAGGGGAGACCACTGTCAGAAGTCGTGGAAACCTTGTAAAGAGTTTTCCCTCTCTGTATGCTCGTTTTTATTTTTTTGTGGGACAATATATTTAACAAATGTTCATGTACCATGTTAGTGTTCGTGAGCCGTATGAATATATATCGTTTCGGGAAATTAAAATGAAATATATTGTACCACAAAAAATAAAAACGAGCCTTTTGTATCTCGTTAAATCAATGTTACCAGACGACATCTGGCGTTGAAATTTTGGCTATTACTATAAGGAACAATGATTTTGTATGGGTAAACTTTAGTTTACGAAATATTTTACGAAATATTTGTTTAATTTGAGTGTTTATGGGGCTTCAACTGGTTAAACGCCTTTCATGACCTTCAATATACATATTGAATAGTAGCAGATATCCGTGACAACCTCAGAATTAGCATTTCGTCCCCTCCCCGCGAAAATGGCCAACCTCAATATTTACAAGTTTTCATGAGAAGGAAAAAACGTCATATATTTTTTTAATAACAGAATGAAGCTAAAACTTTGCATGATGACTTTTTAAATATCCCTACATGTGTCATAATGTTTAAAGTGACGTGTGACTTTTTCTGTAGTCAATATGAGAAAATTGTCAAACTCAAGCTTTTACTCAAGCTTTAAGTTAGACAATTTTCTCATATTTTTTCATCCGCCGCTGACTTTTTTACATTTACTTTGAAAATTTTCGCACACATTTACATGGGTATAACTTTGTAAGCCGATTGGATAGAACCTTGGAATTCTTCGCTGGAGAAGCGGGCCGTTTTAACCACTGCGAAAATGTCAAAACCAGTTTTCGTGCCAAAACTGAGATTGGCCATTTTCGCGGGGAGGGGACGATTTCCTTGGTTCCTGAGAGCTTTTCTATGATCCATAAAATCCTGCTGCCATAAAAACATGTGATGATCCTCGTGTTATTGTTTCGTTTAATATGAATTGATTTACATGAATATTAATTTATCCTGTATCACCATTGAGTGCAATTGTGTATAACAAAATATATTAGTGTATCATTCATTTAAAACGAATACACAATCCTTGGGGCAGTAAGATTATAGGGGGAGGGCTAATTATGCTCAAATTTGGTGCTAATGTACAAATAAGTTACCTGGATTCGGGTCGTTCTGCGGCAAAAACGTACCCTCGCACTTGGCGCTCCAGGCAATCGATGAAAACGTCTGTGGTTCGACTCCTTGAAAAATGGAGTATTGGTATTATTTATAACATGATTATATTTATGTAAATGTATTTGAGTCGCACTCTGAGAATAGTGGGTTTAATGCATGTGCCTAAAGTGTCGTCCCAGATTTGCCTCTGAAGTCCGCACAGGCTAATCAGGGACGACACTTTCCGCTTTTATTGTATTTTTCGTAAAAAGGAAGACTCTTCTTGACGAAATCCAGTTAAGGCGGAAAGTGCACACTGCACAGACTAATTTGGGTCGACACTTTACGCACATGCATTAAACCCCCTTTTTTAGAACAAGGCTCATTAAAAAAAAATTATTTAAACCTAAAGCTAAATGTTTATTTTATTGGTGCCAAGCAAGTAAATAGATAACATATAACCTTAAACTTAAAAATTCGTTTGTCTGGTTTAATAGTGCATTAATAACCTCTTACAAAAAATAGTTTCTATTGAAAAGATCAGCGAAACTGTAGTTTTACATAGTATTTACGAAAAGAATACGTTTTGGAATGCTGATTTCTATTTCCAATTGTCTAAATGGTTATGCTTAGTGGATTTTTTTTAAAGTAAGAGTATATACTCATTTCAGACAACGGTATTTATTTTTCTTTACTTTTTTAAAATTATTGATATGAAGGCCATCTGTTGATTGTATTACCCGATTCGATTTCTCCCTCGGTGATGCTTTCAACAATCCAGCTTGTCCTTTTGCCATCGCGGTGTTTCCTCAATTGCACACCAGAAACGTCCCCCCACTGTAATGTTAAATTAAGTTCCGCTCTGTGAAAAGGGGGTCTGATGCATGTGCGTAAAAATTCATCACATATTAGCCTGTGCGGTCCGCACAGGCTAATCAGGGACGACACTTTCCGCCTTAACTGGATTTTCGTCAAGAACAGTCTTCATATAAACGCAAAATACAATAAAAGCGGAAATTGTCGTCACTGATAAGCATGTGCGGACTGCTCAGGCTAATCTGGGCCGACACTTTACGCAAATGCATTAAACCCCCTTTTCACAGAGCGATGCTCATTGTTAAACCAGGCGTATAAATTACGTTTATTTCCACTACGTGACCGTCCCTTTTTATTATTTTACTTAATGTACACAAGCATGGTGCATTCTTACAACAATTCATACATGTTACATAGGCATTTTTTTGCAGCGGTTAATGTTTGTTAAGGTGTGAGATTTGTGTGAGTCAGATGTTTGAGATACATGAATTGGAATACGAGTAGTTGAAGAGTAAATCGGTAATTAAACAGCAAAACATAAGAAAAAAAACATTCACAAATGCGTTATATCCCCGTCACACCGGACAGACGTCCTAACTGCGTCCTTACGGCGACCCAGGTCGCAGTGAGGTCGCCATAGACGCCGGAGGGACGCAGTAAGGGCGCAAGAAGACGCAGCGAGGAATCCGAAAATTTCTCAGCACGCAAGCCCACGGCAACCACTTTGAACATGTTCAAAACGGTCGCCGAAGTCCGGCGTTTTTACGGCGTTCTGTTAAGGACGTCGTAGGGACACCGTAGAGACGAAATAGTCGTAGAAGGGACGTGGTAGGGTCGCTGTAAGGTCGCCANTTGTACTTCAGCTCGAAGTTGGTGTATTACCTTTCCGACCTCGGAACCTATGATCTTGGAACAATTCTCAATCACACTGGCTTCAAAATCGTGGTCTTCTGCAAGACTCATTTCTGGATGATATAGACAGTATGGTGGTTAAAGTTATGGTAAGAAACAATATGAAGCAAAATGTATGTTGGTTACAAAAGATATCAGTTGTAATGCAGAAAAAACTTTCAATATAAGATGAACCATCTTGGGTTGGTATCGGGTTAGAAGGTTAACGCACTTAACCTTTACCTTAACCCACGTGATGTCCGATATGTTTTGGACTCAACAAAGTTAACACACTTCACTATTACCACAATCCAACCGAAGTCATACCTCTTTTATTAATACTATATAAACTGCAATGTTTCTACACAATCCAATTAAAACACAGAAATATATATGCATCTTTATATCATGAGTATGTTAATAAAAATGTAAGACAAGACTTACTTGATCAATATTCCTATTAATATTCCTAATAATGAATTAAGCTTATTATTTCCTGCACCGAACACACTGAACGCATAAAAGCAACTGACGAAATGAGAAGAAAAACAGGGTTAACTTAGGTTAGCTGCGTTACTAAAAATAGATTCCTTTGTTTAATTTTGGCGCGAAAGTATAAGAACATGTGGTAACCCTGAATGTTAACCCACCNGGAGAGTGTCGTCCCTGATTAGCCTGTGCGGACTGCACAGGCTAATATGGGACGACACTTGACGCACATGCATTAAACACCCTTTTCACAGAGCGAGGCTCATATATGTGTGTTCATTACAGTCTGATTATATCTGTGAATATATTAAATTTGCCATAATTATGTTCATTTATAGTGTATGGTATATGATTATTTTATTTATTTGCACAGCTTATTAAACAGTTTTTATAATTTGAATTAGAATATTTTTTAATACAATTTTCCCGCTGTCGAAATTATCGCAAGAATTCCGTCTATCAAAGAAGAATGAAAAAGAATGTGGTCATGCTAAAGTCTTAATTGCATCGAATGAAGCCATTGTTAGATTGCTATATTAGTATGATATATGCACGTACAATACAGCAAAATAATTATGGGTACTTACGTTCGGATTATCAATGTGAAAAGTAAAGCTGCTTTTCAACGACGGGCCCTCATCCTGATCCGATGATGCCTTCATCCGCCTCTTTACGCCCTGTCTCCGACCTGACCTCCGACTCATTGCGAAATATCCAAACTAACTTTCAGGCAATATCATCCAAATGTGAACTTAACTACACGATCAGGGGCTTTTATTCATATCTTCCTATTGTGTTCGTCGGAATACTATTTATCTATATAAATAAATCTATTTTTGTTTACAAAGAACACATGTGTTTTTTTTGTCCTTAAGACGAATAATGAAAACTGCAGTTTTTGCTCACCTGAGCACAACGTGAGCAACAAAAACGCAATGGTCAGCTATTTTGGTTGGTAAAACGTATGTCGCCAATCACGAAATTTTCATCACATTTTAACAGGGATAAACTGGAGTAATAAGTGCAATTATAGAGAATTTTAGCTATCTCGAAGGAACGGCTTAGCTAACCCGTTCCTACGAGTTAGTCAGCCAATCAAATTGATTGTTACATAAATATAACTTTTACCCATGATCATGATTGGCTGACTAACTCGTTTCCTCGAGATAGCTTAAATTAGCTCCTAGTTTGTTTAATGCATCCCTCCTTTATTTACTGCACCGATCTTTTTCTCATTGCACTCCTCTTTTATTTAGTTTTTCACTCCTCTTTTTTCTATCTTGTTCCATCGACTTAGTAAGTCGTTCCCACGACATAGCTAACTCGTTCCCTCGAGATAGCATAAATTATCTCCTCTTTTGTTAAATGCACCCCTCCTTTATTTACTGACACAGCAAAAATACAATAATCCCCCACCTTTGAAAACAAACAAAGAATAAATAAATCTTTTTATTTAGCCATAAAAATAATTTTTATAGATTTATTTTCAAATGACTTCGTGTATCGCCATTTCATCATATCGTTTTATTCAAAGTGCTTTAGGAAGGCTTTCTTTTCATTTCCATTTGGTATAGGACTTTTAAAAACCAGCGCAGTTATAAATAAATAATTATACATCAGGTTAGCGATAATAGGTCCTCTTGTCCCTATAGTTTTGTTTGCGTAGGTTGAAATGCACTGCACAAAAATCAGGTTACGTGATAATGCATTAACCAGTACTATTCTTTTGTTCACTGTCAATTGTTTGCGTTAAATGGCTGTGTGGAATTTCGATAACAATTATCTCTTTACAAATTATTGACAGGGTAGACCCCCTCAAAGGCTGAATAAGGATATTTTTCATTCAACTTAGACAGGGTCTATCCTACTAAGGCCAGTGAAAACTTAAAAATGTTCTGTGTTTCCGGTCAAAGGAAACCTGTTTGTAATTTAAATCGGATACAAACGTTGTCGAGATGTAAAGACATGGAACAACACCTCACGTTCAAAGAACCTCCCAACAATACGAAATGTTCAATGAAATTACTTTTGACAGCAATCATTAACGACAGTTTTCGAAAAGGTGATGCATATCCAACTTAATACTCGGGAATGAATCATGTTCATTTAATTTTCATGTGCATATCAATTAATAAAGAAGGACCTTAGGTTATTATATAACCAACGTTTACGGGAACATAGTGACTGTCATGTACCAAACACTTTTGAAGGTAAACAATTATTTGGCTTCGGAAATGGTCATATGAACGTGACTTTAAATGACACTCGCTCTGTGAAAAGGGGGTATAATGCAAGTACGTAAAGTGTCGTTTCAGATTAGCCTGTGCAGTCCGCACAGGCTAATCAGGGACGACACTTTCCGGTTCTATTGTATTTTTCGTTTAAAGGAAGACTGTTTTTGACGATAATCCAGTGGACTGCACAGGCTAATCTGGGACGACACTTTACGCACCTGCGTTAAACCCCCTTTTCACATAGCGAGGCTCATGTGCTTAGTCATCAGATCCTGTCAAAGTATAGGTAGCGTCAGCCTGGAGGTGGTTTTAATGGTATTGTGTCATTTGATTTGATGGATAAATACTGCTATTGCGTTAAATTAAAGGTTCCAACTTCGTGGGTCGTCTTAACACTTATACCGGTATTTACATAACTAAACAAAGACAAGTTATTTAAATAAAAACAGGTTGAAGGCTTTTCATAAATAACTGAATAACTGAGCTTCTAAAAAAAAGTTGACAAGTTTTTGTTCGGACCGTCCTTCAAAACGTTGAACAGTAAATCATTTTTCAATGTGTGCATATGTATATAAAACCAAGACAGCTCCCGACCATTTAACATTATAGCTAATTTTTCAATGAAAACTAAATTTTCCTTGAAAAAAGAATCTTGCATGAGGTTACTTCTTTGCGGAAATTAAGACAACGAAAATACTTAGGAAAAAAAGCTATTACTTATTACTTTACACAAAGCAATTGTCAGTTATGGAAAACAAAACCTCGGAAAAATGAAATAAAATATATATATATATATACTCCGGGTAACCGGAAACAAGCATTGTTATATCTCAACAATGTACTAACACTTTGGTCTAATATGCAATCATGCCCAATGATGCATGCTGTGGTTTTAGACTGATCTTGATTAGTGTCTGTACTTATTTTTCGAATGCAGGTCATTGCGACATGCACTCTAAACATAAGTGCAGAAAATAATGTCACAGTGAAATATGAACCTGGTCTTACCAGTACCAAATTGCTTCCATAAATGGAAGAAAATACGTTGCAGATATTTGGTGGTCTAGTTTCCAGAGACAAGAATGTTTAATCCAATACATATTGCGGTTGTTTTGTTGGATAAATAGCGCTATTGTGGTCACTTATGTGTTTCTCTTTGGAAAATGAAATGAATCGCTTCTTTCGCAATTAATACAAATTGGCTCAAGAGTGGTCACAAACCTGCCGGATGATTTTAGAAAATGGAATGAGCTATGTATTCGAATTCAAATGATTGGTACGCATGTTTTATTAACGACTCTCAAAATGACTTGCCCGCGGTATGATTAGAAGAAAAATTATTTAGAGAAGCATTTAGAGAGCTTTATAAAACCATGCATTTCTGGTAGAATTGACAATCTTATTATAAATACAAAGGAATAATTAAACTCTATAATGATCGTCAGGAGACCGTCTTTTATTTAAAGCAAGTGACGTTGTGCCTATACAGAACATGACAATGCACACAGCATGACATAAAACAATATGGATAGTTGAATGCAAATCATTGTGGATTAAACCAGTTTAGTTGCATGCCTAACCTCAAACCTAGCCCAGCAAAACCTGCGTAATAGGAAACTGCTGAATAGAGCTATTTTTAGTTAAAGTTAACATCATTCACGGACAAGATATTTATATATATATTTCAAAACAGATCACGTATCAGTTTACATACATATTTTGCATTGTCATTTAAGCCTATTGCAAGTACATTGCAACACTTACTTAAACGGGCATGTTCACAGTTTGGCAAGATAACAATTAACAAAGTTATGATTTTAACAAGAATGTTTAAACTATATTCAAACAAGCAACACCTAGGTTCTAGTTCTTTTATGGATAATCCTTAATCATAATCGGTAAAAGAAGCGTTTTAAGGTTTTAGACCTGCAATGAAATTTCGCCTTATTTCGTAAATGACCGTCACTTTGAACGTTGTTTTTTGTTTGTGGCACAATATATTCCAATTGAATGCCCCGCAACGAAATCTATCCATACGACACACTAACATGGTACATAAACATGTGTTGAATATATTGTTCCAAAAAAAGCATTTTGTATCTTGTTAAATCTATGTTACCAGACTACATCTAGCGTTGAAATTTTGGCTATTGTTATAAGGAACACTGTTTTTTTATGGGTTAACTTTATTTTACGAAATATGTTACGAAATATTCGTTGATTTTGAATGTTAATTGGGGCTTTAAATGCGGAATCATGAACATTTGGCAGTCTCATAATTTTTTGCATTGCACCTGGCTCATTCAAAGTTTGTAACAAAAACTAACCGATCTGCTTATTAACGAATGGTACTCAGATAAAAAAAAATCCAGACTAGAAATGGCGCGGCAGAGGCCGACGCGTATCCNGATCACCACAATATCCCCACCTTTTTTTCAAAAAGTGTGGGGATAAAAATGCAGTAATTATAGATTGTTTAAAGATACATTGGGTTTGAATCGTCAATTGTAAAAACTCCAGATAAATTTATAAAGTACATGATACGATTTCGCACAAGAAATAACAGGTTACCTGTCGAAACTGGAAGTTGGCATGGAATAGAATTAAACGAAAAGACTGTGTTGTTTACGTAACTCCAATTCTCATATTTGTGATGAATTATTTACTTGAATGTAATGCCCTCAAGGATCTAAGAAAACTTGTTATTGATACAATGAATTACACGTGACCAAATATGATAAAATTTAAATCGCTGAATTCCATCGATTTTCATAACCGCAGTACGTACAGGAAACTTTGTATGTTCGTTAAAGAAATATTGGACAGTTTTAATATTTAACATATTCCACGTGTTTGTTTCTCTGTACATTGAAATATTGTCTCTTTCCCCTATGCTCGATGTTAAAAAAATATTCGTATATGTTGTAAAATGTAGCCCATTCAACTATGTTCCTATTGATGCATTTTGTATAATTTTGCTCATATTGTCATATTATGAACTGAACATAAAATAAATAACTTGAAACTTGACACCATGTGAACATCGTGGCTTCGTTGAGCAGTTTTTACTAAAATGTAATGACTTTTACTGAGTACTGAGGGATTATGCACATGAATTATACTTTATAATTATTTACCATGCGAAAACCGTGGTCGCGTTGAAAGTTACTATTAAAGGGACTGTTAACCACGAATGACGAAAAAAGAAAAGTTCTATAATACCGTATCTACTTGCGTTATTTATAGTTAACTGGTAGTTACCTGGTATACCCAGTAATAATAAATAATAAAAAAAAAGTAAAAATAAAAAAAATAAAACTTTTTTCAAGTAATGTTATATACCAGTCGTGATATTTTAATCAATATAAACTAATAATTGTAAAAAAAAATACGGTATTTTAAAACTTTTCTTTTTTCGTCATTCGTGGTTAACAGTCCCTTTAAATTGCTACTGCAAACAATCACTTATACTAGTATGAATAGTGATTCTCGGATTTTAGTGAAAACGCGTTTTCTACGTTACATCATGCGATGATCCACATTTTTTTGTAGTAGGTATCCGATATTTATGTCACGTTAATGTATATAGCAGATAATAACCGTGTATAACTGAGGACTAGTTTAGCTACGATTTAAGTCTTCTATTGTAAACGCAAATGAGCTTCTCTCATCCCAATTTACTGCAACTATTGATGATATGTATGATGTTACACGTTATGCTGTCGTCATGTCAAACGGCAATGCCCTGAATACACTGTTGACTTAATTTTGTTATATACGCTTTACAAGTAGTTCAGTTTGGCCTTCCATTGTTTTGTTTCCGAAAGGAGCATTATATTTTATACTACGTTAAACTGATGCCGATTATGTTTAGAACACTAAAAACTTATTATAATACAGATTTAATACAGATAAAATTATTTAAATTAAAATACACAACTTATATCCTTGTGACTATCTGTGTTTTGTAATATTGCATTGATAGACATCGAAGGGAGTGTGCACATACACGTCTCCAATTTCCTGGTGTTTTTTTTTTTCAATTGGAAACCAAAATTGTGATATGTCCGAAAAGACTCGGTATTATTTTCTCACTCAGTTTATTCGTTTTTTATACAAACATAGAAATCACATTTGCAAATATGCCCGAATATGTACATTTTTACTGTTAACTCTATATACCATTCGCCTTCGAGAAACTTTATGTAACCGTCGATGAGTGATATGACGGTACTAATATCCTGTCACTTGTAGTCCTGTAAATAAGACTTAAAATGCTATAGATCGTTTTTTATGCTTATTAATAACTAACAACATAATAAATTTGTTTACTTAATCTGTATAATGAAACTGTCTCATCTGCAATTTGTTTCATTTTGTTTTTCTTATCCGTTTTGTTGTATGTACATTATAAGTCCTGTCCTGCATATTACAAGAAGTAACACGAACTGTAATTTACTTTTGTATTACCTCATTGCCATTCAGTCGTTTATATTTGTGAGTTAATCTTTTACCTTATGTGTAACGATATTGCTACATACAGAATGACCGTGTGGTTATTTAATTCAAGTAAAAATTATGGTCGTAAAAAATACGTTTACATGTGCAACAAGCAAATTTGTATTAATATTTCTCACCTTTTCTGTCTCTCGCGCGCCTTACTCTCAGGCTGTATTATTCGACCGTTTGTCTTTTAAACGAATCATTTATTAATTGACCCTGTACGTTTTCTTTGACTTTTATCAGATGATGTTTAGTCAAATCCTGGACCGGAATACAAGTCACTTAGTATCTTGCATTTGAACGTGCGGTTTATACGCAACAAACTTGATTATATAGTGAGTAATCTGTGTGCAGGTTTTCACTGAAAAGAGTTTACACCTCATTCCAGCGGCTTATTAATTTATGTAAATGAGTCTATACTGTCGAGGCGTGTAATTGAGCTAGAATGTCCCAGTTTACACTCATTATGGATTTAAATTAATACAGGCTGTTAATCCGCTTTACTTGGCTGCTTTTATCGGCCCCAAACTCTTATGTATCTTTTTGGAATGACCTTGAAGCTAATATAGATAAAGCTATGGGTGTGAACCAATATGTAATTATGCTTGGTGAAATAAACGAAGACCAACTTAAAATCTGTACCCGTCTTAAACAGTCATTGGTTACACTCAAAATCAACGAATATTTCGTAAAAGATTTCGTAAAATTAAGTTAACCCATAAAAAATCAGTGTTCGTATAGCAATAGCCAAAAGTTCAACGCTAGATGTGGTCTGGTAACATAGATTTAACAAGATACAAAATGNTGTTTTTTTTTTTTTGGGGGGGGGGGGGTTCGTGTGACAATATATGTTACACATGCCGATGTACCATTTTAGTGTTCGTGTGTCGTAGGAATAGATATCGTTGCGGGAAATTAAAATGGAATTTATTGTGCCACAAAACAAAAAAGCGAGCATTTTATCTCGTTGAATCTGTGTTACCAGACCCCATCTGGCGTTGAAATTTTGGCTATTGCTATAAGGAACACTGATTTTTGTATGGGTTAACTTTATTTTACGAAATATTTTACGAAATATTCGCTGATTTTTAGTGTTAATGGGGCTTTAACTTAGTATTTAACTTCATGTCAAAACCATGTTGGCCGTTAACATAACATCGTATAGCTTAATTAACTAACATAAGATCGTCGATAACTTGGTATTTTTTTTTTTAAGAATTCAGATAAATTGCAGTTCAACGTTGCGAGCCGTCAGATCTGTATGACTTTAAACCGTTGATAAGGTTGACTGTAAGGACTTTGGACTTCGAGTCCTTGACTAGAATATTGCCGTCGGATGACCATGCACCAAGTAGGCGATCGGATTTCACTAGGGCACTGGCACTGAATAACAGCGAGCTTCTCTAGGAAGTTAGGTCCTCATTGACGAACGTGTTCTTATAGCCTTTGTCTTTCAGTTTCGATCGGCTTCTGTACAGTTTTCGTCTGGCTCTGTACAAGGTTAACTTGACAACTAGTTTAATGTCCCGGGGTTTGCTTGGATTTGGTTTCCCGACTCTGTGAAATCGGTCTATTTCAAGCAAGTCCAGATCGTAACCAATTGCATTAGACAGTTTCATAATCAGATCATCCGTGTTTTCAGATCTTTTTTTTTCCTGTATGCCAGAGCCACGAACTAAATTGCGCCTGTAATATTGTTCTTGATCGTCAAGTTTCGATTCTAAAAGACCGATATTGGCCTTCAAATCCGAGTTTTCGTTGATAAGCTGCGTATTGGCTGGTTCTAGGGCTTCCAATTTTTTAGGTGAATTTTGAAATAACATTCGACACCATGTTTTCAACAATTGATTCAATATTGGTATGAAATGTAGCTACTAAGGTGTCAGATATTTTCTGAATGGCCTCTGCAGACAGAGATATTGTTGATTCACAAAGTGTAGTGGGCGACATCATAATAGTCTGGAAATAATTCGGCCGCTTTAGGTCGTTTAGGAGTTCGGTATCAGGCGAACTAAGCGCTCGCTTGTTGTTCCTGGTGCGGTCTGGGGTCTCAAGTGAATTTGAAATTTACCAGAAATAAAGAAAAAAAAAGCTAAGTTGGTACCATGTACTGTTTAAATGAGTAAGAATGTGATCATACCTGGTGATGATAGCCCAATATATTATCCCGATAAGTCACAATGTTTTCTACCACAAACATTGTTTTAATTTTATTTCTTATAATAAGTTTAAGTGTCCAGTTTAACTGAAATCCTTGTGTAGGTTTTGAGTACTTTCAGCCCAGTGTTTCGTAAAGCAGATATGCATTTACATAGACAAACATCGAGGTTGCTATCTAGAAATGGGTAGGCAAGCTCGGTTGGAAGATCTCTCGACTACAAATCCGAGGATCGTGTGGTTAGATTCCTGACCCGGCAAAATAACGTTTTAAGTTGTTTTGTCTTGAAATTATTTTACGACCACCTTACCCTTTACTCTTATTCAAGGAGGACATTTGTTCTTTACTGGCGTAAGCATTTGCACATAATAGTGGTGAACTATGTTGCAAGCTTACTAACTTAAATGATCACATGTGCAATTTTATATCACAATCTTTACACATAATTGAGATATTCAAGCTTGAAAATTGTTGCGTTAGAAAAGTCTCCAAGTGCGTGTTTCGTTAGAAAAGTCTCCAAGTGTATACGTTTTTACTCACAACCTATATCATGCACACTTGGAGAAAACCTTGTAATTATGTCATTGTTATTGAACCAGACTTCGGGGTGCTTTGCAGTAAACTTGTTTGCCACCAATTTTACCAATTATATGTGGAAAGTTCATGTATGGTACCATTTTTCTACGAGTTCTCTCGATCTTTCTTCAGTACTTGGACACGTCAATAACTCTTCCATATAATCGCCTCGGTGGGTCTGGAAGACTTCACGGACCACAATGGAGATGGTGTTTTGTGGAACCCTCCACGCAAACTTCATATCTGCATATTGAGGATGAGTGGCGAAATGTAAGTGCAAACTTCCAGCCTGGTTGTAGGGCGCCTCTGTTCGTTTTCGTCAGACTCGTTGTCAGTCTCAGCAGCAGCTCATCAGACATATGTGGGTTTATTCGAAGAAAGTGAAGGAAAGAGACGGGACTTTATATCCTTAACTCGACCATGAGTTGATCGTAAACACCAAGCTGGGGTCTTCTTACGAGCCACGGCCTCATCAAATAGATCGCTGCCTTCTTCTTAGCCGTCTTCTTTTTTCCATGAGTTTGACATCCTGAAGATTGGGCTGATGCATTTTACAAGCAATTACAGTTCCTTTCTGGCCGGATCTTCCATGTTACAATATTTGTATACTAGTATGTGTACTCGGCAAAGGCTTGATTTGCAACGGAGATATCCCGATTATGCTTGCTTTTTACACAGTGAATCGGCAATTACACAGTAGGACAAACGCTTCAAACGCTACTCAACGCTATTTCACCATTACTCACTCGCTCTCGATACGCTATGTAATAGTATCACCGAATATATAATGATTGAGAACCACAGGCGGTGACTTGCGAATGGTTTGAAGCGAAGGAATAGCGAACGGCAGCGATTGAGTAGCGTTTATTTAATCGCTGGAATTATTGTGATCAGTCCAAAAACCTTTTGAGATAATTTAGTACCATCGACAGACAACGAACTGATACGCAAGCGAAACGCATTCATGCGAATGCAAAACGATTTGGGGCAATTAAAACAAACAAGTACAGAACCCGGGACCTGTACTCGATCACCAAGAGAATTACAGGGAAGTAATCCGAGTCAGAGAGGCCAGTAAGGGACAAGAACGGAGGAGTGCTAGCAGACGATCAAGGGCAGAATAAGAATTAGATCGAGCACTTCCAGGAGCTTCCAGGCCAGCTCCTGCGAACCAAACTGAGATACCGCCAGCTACAAATCAAATGCTGCCACGACGGAAGAGATCCGCAGTGTCATTTAACAATTGAAGAACGGCAAATCTGCATGACCTGAAAGCGTACCAGCAGAAGCGCTAAAGGCTGAATTCGAGACAAGTGTGGAGCTACTATACCCGCTCTTCAGCAAGATATGGGAAGAAGAAGTAATACCAACAGAGTGGAAAGAGGGTTACCTCATCAAGCACACAAGAAAGGCGACCTCAGTTCATGTTCCAACTACCGAGGGATAACGCTGCTCTCCATCCCAGGAAAGGTGTTTAATCGCATTCTGCTGAAACAAATGACAAACACTGTAGACCCGCATATCCGTGACCAACAAGCCGGCTTCCGAAAGGCGAGATCGTTCACAGATTAGATCAAAACCCTTCGAATCATTCTGAAATGATCCCTGGAGTGGAAATCACCCATCTACGTCAACTTCATCGACTAAGAGAAGGCGTTTGACAGCTACGACCTGCAGTCCCTCTACTGAGACACTACGGAGTGTCAGAAAAGAACACAATCATCATCAGGAAGTCTTATGAAAGGATGACCTGCAGAATAGTTAACAACAGACAGCCCATCGACGTCTTCGAAATAAGAACAATGCACTATAATACAATTGTGAAGCAAATACTACTCTATGGAGCAGAGACCTGGAGAACCACAATTACCTGTTTAAATAACCTCCAGATTTAAATCAACATCTGTCTCAGGAAGATCCTTATGAGCCACTGACCAGACACGATCTCCAAACAAGACTTACGGAGAAGAACAAAGCAGCAGACTGTTGAAGAAGACCTCCTTCGGAGACGTTGGCGATGGATATACCAGACCCTTCGCAAGCCTTCATCCACCACGGCAACGCAATCGCTGAAACGGAATTCCAACGAAAACAGGAAAGGATTGCGCCGCCTTAAAACACCTAGCGACGACACCCAGATGCAGGTGCAAAGTAGATGGGCAATACATGGGAACAACTGGGGAGACTCGCCCAGGTTCGAGACGCCTGGATGAAGCGGGTTGGGGGCCTATCTCCAAGACGAAACCACAGGGAAAGATGAGATGAGAGTGGCTTTAAACATAGTTTGGCCATTGTTTTGAACGCTTCGCATTGGTAATGGTTTATTCTTGGCATTGTCACAGGGCCTTTACATACGTAAGGGAGCCATATTGAGTTTAACCGGTGTTACCAACTGAGATGTAAATGATGTAACACCTTTCCTTTTGTATAGTCAGAAAACACCGGGTACTAGATTAACCCACTTGAGTTAACTCCTATTAGGATTTGTTAACGGAAAATAAAGCTATGCTTCGAACCAGTCTATTAACTGGGTTGAGGTTGCTTTTTGAGATGAAAACGTTTGTTTATTTATCAAATCATGTAGATATGCATGTTGAGACAGATTTAAGAGATGCAAAGTGAAAATAGTTTCTCTCATTAAACAACACGCGAAAAAATGCAGATGAGTTGAGAAGAGACAACTATGTGGATACAACGCTTAAATTATTCGTACCATTACAAACACGTGATCATCGTCGTAAGCACGATGCCTCAGATAAAATTTGCAGACAAACAAATCATTTGCAAGAATGTAAGTTGCTGCATTATGAATGCAATAACGGCAGCCTGATGCACATTTCTTCAAAGAGCATTACGCCATGTTCGTCAGTTTCATACGTTTAATTATGTTCTTCTAATTGCGTATGGTAGCAAAGCTGGGTACCGTTTCATCTATTTTTGCAAATAAATCGTCGAAAGAAAAGGCTAAACTATTTTCTTTAGTTATTTTCGTGTTTTGTTTCCATCAATCTGTCTTCTCGTATTAACATAAAACATTTAGTTCAAAATTAAATACACACACATACAGATGAATGAATACATTTAACAAGTTAAAACAAACCAGGTGAGAGGAAAATGTATTTGAAAGAATAAACGATCCCACTGCTTCTTCCTGCTGCTGCTGCTGCTGGTGTGTTGAGGAGTCTTGTCTGTTGCTGTCTCTCGCTTTAATATGAAAATCAGTAAAACAATCTTTATTATGTGAACACAATATATTAACTATTAACCTTCAATATTAATATGAATGATAATTTAACCGGGGAATACTAAGACCACACGATGCAACGAAGTAGGTGGTCGCGGAAATGTATGACACACAAACAAATATGAAATAAAACAAACTTCACTAATGCAATTTTAGACAACACTTGAAGAAAATGTTAATGCTTACACTTGATAATCATTTCAATAAGGTAAAGATCCACGAGGACACATTAAAACCACATCTTAAGAACATGACAGAAGAAAAATGCGAACTTAATCCTTTGCAAACTTTTGAAAAAGAAAGGAAGAACACCCGACCAATGTATGACTATGATAACCTTTACTTGATGAACAGGGTCCTAACACGGACCTTCACGGTGTTAACACGGAGTCTCACGGACAATCACGGAATAACACGGACGATGGCGGATGTTCATATAAATACGGTCAATTTGACAAGTAATTCCTTTTTGTCTGTGCAACCGACGATGCACCGACGATGCAACGTGGGCGATGAGATGAGGACAAGTTGACGCGGATGAGATGCCAGCTTCTACTGCAAAAAGCTCAGTTTGAAAACAGTCTTCTGAATGCAAAAGCGGAGCTACGATAGAGAAATAGAGAAGTCGCAAAAATAGTGTATCCACACCGGTGAATAGAATAAAAAGAAGAACCATCTGGGTCAAAACAATGGATTGCTAGAAGACCAGACCTGGGTAAATACGAACGGCTGATGGACGACCTAAAGAAATAAGACGCCAAGGGCTTCTTTAATTTCTTGCACATTGAGCACAGAATCAAACCAAAGAGGTCAAAGTATGCCACTTACAACTGGCATTAAGTTGGCAACAACATTGCGGTGCCTGAAACGCCAGATGAGTTGAAGAACATGTCAAAGCAGTTCGGTGACCAATTGCAGCTGCATAACCTTGGACAAGAAGCACATCGCCATACAGTCTACTCGGCCAGGTGGCTCCTTGTACAACTACTTCAAGGGTTACTATTTCATAATCCTTATAGAGTTGGTCGACGCCTACTACAAAGTTCATTTCGGCGGATGTAGGCTACAATGGATCAGCCGATGATGCTGAGGGAGGACATCAATCACAACGTCATGCCAGGACCATGGCAAAGCGACAACACGCCTATAGAAAAGGGTGTCGCTGCTTTCTTCCAACTCAATAACAAAGGAAGCTAAGAGCCTTTGTGAATATGTTCGGGCCTACTTTATTTTGTGTACGTTCAGCCCCTCTAAATTCGATCTGTTTGTTATGTTGTATGAATGATGATTATAATGAATTATTTAAATAGATCGTATATGGATGCGTTTTTATGTTAGGAGACTAACGTTTGATAACGAACATTAAGCTAAGATCTTTAAAAGTGAACTTAGATTTAGTCGAGGTATTTGAAAATGCCATCATGTAAAAAGTATCCTTAGTGGAATCCCGTGTCGTGTGTAATATGGTGTGGCGGGATATGGAAAATTTCACAAAGTGCACTACACCACGTGTCAGCGACCTGCTATTACACAATGAACTTTAATTTCTTAAACAAAAGTCGTCAATTTTCTTGTGTTAGTAACAATCGTATATCATGACCAATATTTCTAATTAGAAATCTCAAGACCTCCAGCAAGAGCCATAACCCAGGCCTTACCTATAGGACGTTAATACCCTGAGTTCCATCCCTTTGATGACAAGCAAACAAAATAATGAGCTAAGTTCGCGGGTAAAAAATACACGATACGTTTAATAGGTAGTTGGGGCATTGATTAATGCTTAATAAGTTTTTTTAACATTTAACAAACGAAGCATTCAATGAAATTAATAAATATTCTTCTATGGAAAATAACATTCATAAACACTGAGCACTACTAAGTGGCGTTGTGATTTCGCGCTATGATTATTTTCATCTTGGTAAAATTGGACAAAATGTTGTTTTGCGCAGTCATTTATCCATTCAGATTAGGAAATAAGGCTTTTTTAGGGCAGTGTAGTAAACCGGAACGGCACGCTCGATTTTTTATTTCTGGCATGTGAACTGCGGTATTAGTGTTGGAATGCGTTTCAATGCATTGTTGATGCTTAATGTCAATAGATACAAGAAGGTCTGATTTAGCGAAATACACAACCAGCAACGCAGTCGATCTGTCGGAATGCTTTTGGTAGCCAGGTATGGTCAACATCATCATCAAATTCTACATTGAATGTGCGTTTTGCAATAAATCAAGTATTCTGCATGTAAATGCCATTCTTTCTTTGTGTATCATCAAATGTTGTGACTGCTTCGAACGGAGATCAAAATTACTGGTAAAAAGCGTCTCGTTTATTTGAAATTTTATTTTGAGACTTTCCATTTCTTATTGGTCGTGATTGCATAGCTCGTTACGCTCGTAACTCTCGTGACGCTCGTTTATTTAGTACGAATGTTCAGAAAATATTAACAATTGAATATATGAAATGCATACAGGTGTATATGTGGCATACCCTTTATAAATTTTGCATATTTAAAAATAAAGTGGAAATTGATAAGTTTTTTTCAGTTTATTTACAAGCGTTTAATGACTTACTTTTGCTGACCGTCGTCCGTCTCTGCATGTGTATGTACACATCCTACAGCTGTTCGGATGTTATTTATTTAACATCGAAACGATTAATAAATTTAATTCTTGTACTCCGACGGACGGACCACGGAAACGCAGCCGCGCAACCGAACGCGTCATGTTTGCATGTGTAGAATGTTCGCCATATATATTACGACTAATTAACGCTCGATTGGTCATTACTGGCTCGGGTACTACTTACATGTTCCCTGGGTACTCTCAAG
The DNA here is from genome assembly GCA_007657795.1 of Dreissena rostriformis. NCBI lineage: Eukaryota > Metazoa > Mollusca > Bivalvia > Myida > Dreissenidae > Dreissena > Dreissena rostriformis. The sequence goes on along the minus strand of VMBQ01000705.1, from coordinate 702,565 downwards.
TATACTTACCTGTACCCCGGGTACGGTAAATAAACTAAAACGTACCTGGGAGATTTAACTCTAAATCGGTCGTTTTCGGCTATTTTTTTATTTATTTTTTATTAATTATGTTCACATTTATGTCAATTTTCTGTTAAATGGCCTCTATATTATCGAAACTCGTACTCAAAGAGCAGGTTGGTGCAGTTTTTTAAAAGAGAAGTTTGTTTAAGATAAAAAATATCGTTTTAAGGTAATCGGAATCGCCTTCTACGACATCGGATTTTGGGCGGGAACTCCGGTACAGTCTAATATCGACCGGGTACGTTTTTTTTAAAGTATATTTACCGTACCCGGGGTACATGTAAGTATACTTAAGAGTACCCGGGGTACAAGTAAGTAGTTCCCGAACCGACAATGACCAATCGAGCCTAATAAACGGGCAGTTAGCATACGCTCTCTTTTTGTTCTGTAATCGGTATTATGTGTAAATACGCAAGTCAGTAACGGACACGGACAGCTAGAGTCAGAGGTGGTGGAAGAATGGCCAAACACATGCTTATTGCATTGTTGAAGTATATCAATACAAATAAGTCGCGCTCTGTGAAAAAAGTGTTTATCCCATATTAGCATGTGCAGTCCGCATAGGCTTATCAGGGACGACACTTTTCGCTTTTATGATATTTTTCGTTTAAAGAAAGTCTCTTCCTAGCAAAAATCCTGTTTAGGCGCAAAGTGTCGTCCCTGATTAGCCTGTGCAAACTGCACAGGCTTATCTGCGACGACACTTTACGCACATGGATTAAACCCCCTTTCATTGGGAGATGCTCAAATATACAAAATAATATATCGTCGTTCCCAGTCCTTTTAATTGTTATGGTTACATTTAGGCCGATTTTAACTTAACCTCTATTGAAGTCGGCTTCTACACAATGTTTATAAATTACACGTGGCACCTTTTAATAAAACACACCTATGTACGCGCCTTGAAAAAAATGGGCCATAACATGTAACCTTCCACTGTGTGAGCCCCTAAAATTTTCAGAAGACCCACTGACCTTGTCTCAAGTCTTCATGTGGATGTGACGTCATGCATGAGCATGTTAATTTGCATCCACAACCTCACGAACCAATTAGTTGCATTTTGTAATAGTTTGTATCATCTTCTTATATGGAAGTATCTTCAGCGTGAAAGGCTTTGTTTTGGTTTAAACCATGCTTTCATTGCATACAAAATATAAACTGAAACATGACATTGATATTTTATTTGCCAACTACAAAAACGTTATTTGTCAATTTGTTTTTTTGACCGTGGATACAGTATTTGAAACAACACTGAAATTGTATTTGCAACCTGCCATTAATAGTAAACCTCTGTATTGTTTGTATACAGAGGTTTATTTCTTACGTAAAAGCAGGTAATAATCAGAGGTTAAAAGTTCAGTTCCGCAAAAGCAACAACCTACCATTCACTACTACTAATTAGTTTAACCTTATGATTAAAAAAGCATCTTTCAAATTAGTTTCACAAACTTAATGGGAATTTGTTGATAGGAATAATTTGTAGTTTCGTATCAGGTGCGTTTCAATCTAATGATTCCATTACCCAGTATGAAATTATTTCCTTCAACGATCGTGTCAATGGTATTATATCGACAAAGGCCGTACATATCCGAACATAGCATCGCCCTTCGGTGAACCCCGGACATTATCCTCGTTTCACCTTTCTGTGACTCTGTTGGAGACAGTTGGAGACAGTATCACGTGCGAGCAGATGTTATCGGATAGGCAATAAAGATATATCGCTCATTTATTGTTGCTTCTCGATGGTAAATGCACCTCAACGGACAGAACAATTGTCAATAGATGATTGATGGTCGATAATTATCCACGAATTCTTCCTGTCTTTTTATCTAACTGCTACTGTTAGATTAATGACACGACAATCATTTATGGAAGGCCGTCATAGATGATTCGAGTTTTAAGTTAGAAGTGTATTTTGGACTAGAAAACAATGTTAATGTTCTCAAAATAGACATCTTTTTTTTCCTATACAAAAAAACTGACCAATGGGTTGAAATTGACATGTAGTCATAAGATAAAGGGGTTAATGACGTTTTATGGTCCGTGTATTATGGTGCTAACGATCTAGCGCATTATCGTCACTGGTTGAATGCTCTTAATGAGCCGCGCTCTGGAAAAACTTAACTGAATGCATGCGCGTGAAGTGTCGTCCCAGATTAGCCTGTTCAGTCCGCACAGGCTAATCAGGGACGACCCTTTCCGATTCGACTGGATTATCGTTTAATCCATTCGATAAAATAAAATCCTCAGACTTTCGTCATGGTGCTGATCTTCTTCACGTTTTGTCTGTCAGTATGTTCGTAAGTGACTTTTCGCCAATGGGATTGCACATTTTTAGCTTGAATTTTATGAGTATGATGAACTTGTTCAAATGAGAAAATTAATATAACCGCTTTGGTGGTGATCTGGAAAAATTCTGTATTCTTATTTTTTTTTTATTATTTAAAACGAACATGTGTCTTATTCAATTTGGGCCATCGCAGCTCCAGATAAGCCTGTGCAATGGCGCAGTCTGGTCAGAAGCTACCGTGTCCGCTAATGAGACCACGAAACCTTGCGTGACTTTAAAGCGGAGAGCGTAGCTTTTGGCACTACGATGGTAGGCATATGGCACACAACGCAGTTCATGCATGTGCATTAATGCAAACTAATGCATGCATTTGGCAGATTTATCGAAATCTTTTTCGGCATCCACTTTTTAAATGGCATTACTCAGCATTATATCTATGCTATCAGTTGTACTCACATCTGATGTTAATTGCACCTTTTGTGTTCGTATTTTAAAACATGAAAGGACTTTTTGAACCAAATAGGCCTCCCATAATTATGTTGTCTCAATTCGACATACATCAGTGCAGGAGCTAGATCAAAGGCACGGACGACGAGGTTCCACGTTGGTTCTGAAAACTTAAGAAAGCTAATTAAAGCGAACCTTTTATTTTATTCGTCCGCTTGGAAGTGAAACACTATGACCACTCGACAAAGACGAATTCCTGTTGTAAAAATAACGGAGAATATTGCGGGACAGTAACATCCATGCGTTCCCGCCATTATACTCGGTTCCTTTATCAAGCTGCGCAAAAATGCTACAGAATAATGTTCAAAGAACCAAAGAACCAATAGGTCAAAAGTTATGAAAACATTTAATTATAATGTATTCGTTATATATTTTTATTGTATCCATTGAAAAACCCACACATCGCATGCATTTCGGGTAGTATAATTATTAATTTACAAGCTTATGAGGTCACATGTCTCTTCATACTAAAATATATGAATCTTGTTTGTTTAGATGGCTTTTTTCTGTTTTCCACATAATGTCAGTTAATATTTATGCCAGTAACTGACAACTGCTCTACTGGAATAAAGGGTGAACGGAAGAAAAAAGAATTCCATGACCAATCCCTGCACAGGTTATGCGGCCTGGTCGGTGATAGTACCCGCGATCCTCGGTGTTGTAGTACATAGCTCTAGCAACTGATCCAGTCGGCCTGGTATAGTTAGGGACGCAATAAAGTGTAAGATTTTACTTGTGATACTACCAACAATAGTAAGAATTATCACTATTGATAACACACGTACAAAATATTACTTCTAAGACGTAGACAACGGCGTAAGTTACTGCTGCTTCTCCTACTCTTCTCCCATTCCTCTGATATTTAAGAACAGTCCATCGTTGATTGTTCGAAATAAACAACAACGATTATTCGAAAATCATAACGATTCTAACGTACAATAACATAGCATGTTTGCATTTATTGAGAAATGTATTGTCGTATACTGCGTTCAGTATATTATTTTTTTAAACGTTTTGTCTTATGGACACATCAGTGAGTAACATGTGTTTAAGCAAAGCGAATGCGTTGTAATTGTATCGGCACCGTTCTAAGTTTGTTGTTTCAAGTTATCAACGGTTGTTACTTTGGATTAAATAAGTATGAATATAATACGAGCCTCGCTTTGGGAAAACGGTGCGTTAAGTAAAATTCTGATTAGGCTGTGCAGTCCTCACAGGCTAATCAAGGACGACACTTTCCGTTTAAATGGTATATTTTGTTTGAATGAAGTCTCTTCTTAGCACATATCCATTTTAGGCGGAAAGTTTCGTCCCTGATTATCCTCTGAGGACTGCACATGCTCCTCTGGGACGACATTTTACTCACGTCAATTAAGCCCAATTTTCTCAGAACGAGGCGCATTTAAGTATGCCATATTATTGGCGTTCAATTGCATGAAATTTCATGCGCGGTAATGACACCAATGTCTCCGAAATGGGAATTGATGTCTGATACAATACTGACAATAGCGCCTAATTTTCTGGTTGAATTGTTCTCCGTGGACTCTTGGATATCGCAATTTTCCCCTTGAACGTTTAGCATCAGGACTTTTGTAAATTACAATGACGTCCTGTGTATTGGCATATAATTATATTCGTCTGGAAACAAGAACATACATTATTATTTGAAGCTTTCGAGTATGGCAAAAACAAGGTATTTACGTTGAAGTATTATTATGCCGAGAATTGTTTTGAAATAAATACATGTTTATGTTCGCAATGAGTAATATGAACAGTAGTATCAGTATCACATCTATCAGCAACAGCTGTTGAAAAACACGCGAAGGTAAAACGTTAATAGTAGTAATTGAAGAGGTATTTAATGTTATTTATTGGCAGTAGAAGTGATAATTGGAGAAGGTAATTACTGTTATTTATTGGAAGTATATTGTGTTTTGTTTCAAATCTGATGTAGTCATTTGATATTAAAACATTTCAATGCGATCGTTGGCAGATAAATATCACATATCTTCGCGAAATTCTGTCACTTCCTGGATGTTACCCGAATCCCTCTAAAACCCGTAGCGTAGAATTGCACCCCAATGTCACCCAAGGTCCTTCCCGTGGCCATCTTTCTCATGTTCCCGGTTCCCACAGACCGAATGACCCCAGGTCAATGTCCGATTTAGATTCTGCATGTGACCGCCGCTACTCTGTCAAGGATATGACAGATGACCTCCGACTGCGTGCATGCATTTCTCGCCCGCTGATTGAGCACTGATATTGACTAGAATGCGAAAACAGCGTAGACCCTGATGAGACGCCGCATTATGCGGCGTCTCATCTGGGTCTACGCATGCGGCGTCTCATCTGGGTCTACGCTGTTTGCCTAGTCCCGGGACTAACGAAGTCGATTGCAGACCATACGGAGATTTTTTCCCGATCCAGGCCAATTTTGTATATAGCAAGTTTCATGTTACTGATACGTACAGGGGTATAATAAGTTTAGAATAACTGCACATAAGTTTCACGTTTCGCCTGAAGTAAAACGAGATGTAAGAGAAGAATCATGCTATCTAACGATATGTATCTATTTCAATGTATTCCGCTACATAAATTAACTACCATGATTGTAATTACACACTTTTTTTAAAAGCATTTTTAAGTATTAATGTTCGAAAAAAAAAACATTAGAAACTTCTACAGTCCGCTGAATTCGCCCTGTTTTATTACTACCTCACAGAAGCATGTAGCCGATGGAGACCATTAATAGGTCAAAAGGCCTGGCCGAGCATTCATGAATGCCCCGATCGCGTGTTAATGACCTCAGGAAAACCCAAACACGAAAAAGTAGTCCGGCAATGTTATGGATTGAGTCAACTTTGGCGGGAAACGGAAAATCACAGCAGTTCGTTGACCGCTTGATCGGGAGGCAACTGGGTCAAAGGGGCAAAGCGGGACCCGTGAAATGCGTGGAACGCCTTTCAAGTCTTGTCTGGCGATATTTATTGCCGTCTGGTCGTGAACATGTAATTTTCGACGACGGTTCAACATGTTACCTGGGTTTTATGGCCTGTAAACTCAGGAGTAACAAGCTGGCTCGGCTGCCAACGTGTTGAGTTAATGGTCCCCGAACGATCTTTTGTCTGAACCTATTTGGCAACCTCACTAATACAAAAATGACTCTAGAGTTGTATACATGTAAATGATCCTCGATCTGTGAAAAGAGGGTTTAATGCATGAGCGTAAAGTGTCGCCCCAGATTAGCATGTGCAGTCCGCACAGGCTTATCAGGGACGACATTTTCCGACATAACAGGATGTTTTCTAAGAAGATACTTTCTTTAAACGAAACATATCATAAAAGCGGAAAGTGTCGTCCCTGATTAGCCTTGCGGACTGTACAGGCTAATATGGGACGACACTTTACGCACATGCATTAAACCGCCTTTTCACAGAGCCAGGCTCTAATACTTTGTAACGCGTACTAGTCTTGCTATGTTAGCATGCACGACCACACAAAATGTAATTTAGATGTCGGCGATTTACTGGAGATTAGGTATTATCAAAACACGAATTTGTAATACAAAATAAATATCGGCATATAGTTTTCGCAAAGCGTTATTGAATAATATATACCAAGAACCTCACATATGTATGAGTCCACGAATCGCTAAAATAGCCGTACATGACATGTAAATAAAATGGTTTACGCATGAATGAAGACAAAACATATTAGTCAATAACGGTCGTACTGTATAATTATCTAATTCAATGACGGATTCATTCACAACACTGGTCATATTAATTATTAAATTGTATCCAATTATAAAGAGTAAAATAATGAAGACAACGAGTGACAATTCATGAACATATGGTGGGGGACAAACAATCACGACGACAAATGTTTCTGTCGTTTCTTTCAAACATGGAATTCATCTCAATAATGTCTTTCTGTGGTCATATTTTTCTAATTGTATAAGATGGTGGCAATTTGAATTTTGCTAGCGACTTTCCAACAAACTTGACACATAAGGCAGAAATAGTTAAAATTATAATTTTGACGACCTTACCATTTCAAACACAGAAACTTTGTAAGAAGAAATGGGAAAAAATGACCTGAACAAATCATACGCAGTTTCAAAGGGTGTTTTCAGTGACAACTGTAAGCATCTGTCGTGTATTAACTGACCATTGCAAAAACACGTGTAAGACCGATCGCCTAAATACAATGCCTGACCGAAACCTGACCACCATGAAAAATTCGCTACACACCGGCGTTTGATATCCTCATTGTTTATCGCCCGAATTGACGTTTGTCCGAATAGCTAGGATGTCCTCAGCTGACCCCTGGCGGTCAAGTTTCGACTTGTCGGCAACCCCGTCGGTAAACGAATGCTTACGCGTATTGGGTTTGACATTTCCCCGCCATTTCAGATGATTGGCATTTTTGCAATTAAATTCATTTTCTTTGCTCATCCATCAATTAATGCGCGCTAAATTGGACTGGCTAATTTTCTCATGGGCATTCATGAAAAATGGCCTCGTTTTCAGATACCACCTGGAAAGAAAAGTCAGTGAACGAACTGTGTATGCAGTTGCGTTTCTATTTTTGACGACTTCATTATATTTCTTGTGAAATTAATATAATTAATGGAGATAATGTGTGCCATGGCTGTTATTTGATATAAACTTCCCTATAACTAAGCTAATTACGCGGAACAATGTCTGGGATTTTTGTCCAGTGAAACGCTTACCTTTGATCGTAACAAGTTACACGATTTTTCACTTAACGTCATTGAATTACTTTGATCATGCGTTCCCTTGCAAAATATACATTTATGGATTCCCATTTCTTCCTTGTTTGAGATATGCTGCTCGTTGATATTATTTTTAAGTAGATCTACATCAAAAGGTTTCACCTTATTTTTTCATGGAAACTTTGGTACGTAATAAAATGAACAAAATTTTGGTCAGCAAATTGTGTTTCGGATTGGAAATAAAAATATCCTTCGTGGTAACACTTCATAGTATTTTCAATTTAAAAAAAAACACCCACATTATTTTCTGACAGAAACCATTACTTTCGCGTCATGTTTGAGCGGACTTCGCCGTCTGGCAAATTACGTCATCTACGCGACGTCATCGTCACTGGGATCATACATAAAATTTAATAAAGAATACTATGTCGATGCCGAATAAAGCGAAGTTTATTTTGCGAGGCTTAGAAAATCTGAACCACGAGCCTTAGTATTCGATTTATCCCATCAATAATCTATTTATCCTACTTTTTTTTTTATATTTAAGTTGTTTCTTATGCAATCAAAATCAGATTAAATTTGAATCTTACTTTGCGTATTAATATTTAAATTGTGTGTGATCTTTCCCGTTTACGCCACTCGAAATAGTCCTTAAGAATTCCACTCAAAAGCATAGTATTAGTAACAAGACAAAATATCGCTATATGCCTCGATTCAAATTTAATCAGCATTCCAAATGTTACATACTCAAGTAGAACACAAACGCTTTTGTTTAAATTAAAATTCTAGTTTCACCACTGCAATAAACAAAAGAATGGCTGCCATTTTGAACTTACATCAGGCATGATTCAGCATTTATCCCCGCCGATAATGTAAATTTTAGTCCATAAACAACTCTTCTTTTTACACACTTTTTACTGAACTGGCATAACAAAGTCAAACATGTACTGCTTCTTGTTCTACTCACTAAACTTATGTAATTACCATGTGTATTTCCGTCAGTTTTGTTTGCTTTTATGGCGAGTTTAAAGTTCTGAACACAAAACCAAATTGATTTCTTCATCGCCATTTGGTATAAAAACACGCTTACCTCAATGACAACTTTAATCCAATCCTTGTAAAAAAATACAGTTATAACGATATTTACTTCCTTTTAAGGCTTTTTCTGTTGAAAAAACGATAAAAAGGACAAACAAAAACCAAAAAACGTTTGAACTAATATCTTTCTTTTAATTATCCTTTAAAATCCATAAATTATCCATTTAACACAATAATTGACGAATTCGCATTTAGGGTCTTTAATAATTATTTTAGCATAGTTAAAAAAGACTCTTATGTCATCCTATCACTAGTCTATAATTTTCAAATGTGTTTATGAACTCGATAAACTTTCCACTTCGTCACACGCTACGTCAGTCAAAAATTAAACTGGTGTGTTTCGTCACAGAAATTACGTCACACGAGATACGTCATAAATTGCGCAATCAATTGAATGAAAAATAAAAGTACGGAATGCCGGTTTTGAGATAAATTTTAGTGGAAATTCGGCTTTTATTTATATACGGTAGGCCCTATATTGATTTGAAAATTACACATTCATTTCATGTCTAAATCAAAAAAAGTAGTCCGCCGCGCTGGACAGCTATATATCAACAGTGTTGAAAATAAACGAAAATATATTCCACAGTGGTTTATTTCGACAATGCACGTCTGATGATGGGATAAATACAATATATTTAGATCAACTTTCCCGACCGACAGTCAATGTTTTATACTTGAATGCATAACACAAATCTGAATATGTGTTATTTGTTTTACATGAAGGTGCGTGAAGTTGGCACACCGCTCAGTAATCGACATCAGCTCAGAAAATTACGAATGCTTATCTGGCACAGCACTCCAGCGCGACATTCTAAATCAGCATTCGTTTGAAAATTATAACGGCGAATGCTGAGCCAGCTCAGCACTCAAGCGCGACATTACAGATCAGCATTCGTTTCAAAAGCGTTAAGGCGAATGCTGAGCAAGCTCAGCACTCAAGGGCGACATTCCAGATCAGCATTCGTTTTAAAAGTGCTACGGCAAATGCTGAGCCAGCTCAGCACTCCAGGGCGGCATTCCAGATCAGCATTCGTTTTTTTAAATCTTACGGCGAATGCTGAGCCAGCTCAGCACCACAGCGCGACATTCTAGATCAGCATTCGTTTTAAAAGTGTTACTGCGAATGCTGAGCCAGCTCAGCACCTCAGCGCGACATTCCAGATCATCATTCGTTTCAAACGCGTAAAGGCGAATGCTGAGCCAGCTCAGCACTCCAGCGCGACATTCTAGATCAGCATTCGTTTAAAAAGTATTAAGGCGAATGCTGATCCAGCTCAGCATTCCAACGTGACATTGCAGATCAGCATTCGTTTTAAAAGTGCTACGGCGAATGCTGAGCCAGCTCAGCACTCCAGCGCGACATTCAAGATCAGCATTCGTTTTAAAAGCGTTAAGGCGAATGCTGAACCAGCTCAGCACCCCAGCGCGACATTCTACATTAGCATTCGTTTCGAAAGCGTCGCGGCGAATGCTGAGCCAGCTCAGCACTCCAGCGCGACATTTCAGATCAGCATTTGTTTAAAAAGTGTAACGGCGAATGCTGAGCCAGCTCAGCACTCCAGCGCGACATTCTAGATCAGCATTCGTTTTAAAGGTGTAAAGCTGAATGCTGAGCCAGCTCAACATCCCAGCGCGACATTCCAGGTCAGCAGTCTGATAAGAGTTATGGCGAATGCTGAGCCAACTCAGCACTCTAGCGCGACATTTCAGGTCAGCTTTCGTTTTAAAAGTATCACGACGAATGCTGAGCCACCCCAGCACTCCAACGCGACATTCTAGATCAGCATTCGTTTTTAAAGTATAACGGGAAATGCTGAGCCAGCTCAGCACTCCAGCGCGACATTCTAGATCAGCATTCGTTTTTTAAGTATTACGGCGAATGCTGAGCCAGCTCTACCCCAGCGCGACATTCTAGATCAGCATTCCTTTTAAAAGTGTTGCGGGGAATGCTGAGCCAGCTCAGCACTCTAGCGCGACATTCCAGATCAGCATTAGTTTTAAAAGTATTACGGCGCATGCTGAATTAGCTCAGCACTCCAGCGCGACATTCTACATCAGCATTCGTTTCAAAAGTGTTAAGGCGAATGTTGAGCCAGCTCAGCACACCAGCGCGACATTTCAGATCAGCATTCGTCTTAAACTGTTACGACGAACGCTGAGCCAGGTCAGCACTCGAGCGCGACATTCTAGATCAGCAATCATGTTAAAGGCGTTAAGTTGAATGCTGAGCCAGCTCAACACCCCAGCGCGACATTGCAGATCAGCATTCGTCTTATAAGTGTTATGGCGAATGCTGAGCCAGCTCAGCACTCAAGCTCGACATTCTAGATCAGCTTTCGTTTCAAAAGCGTTAAGGCGAGTGCTGAGCCAGCTCAGCACTCCAGCGCGACATTTCAGATCAGCATTCGTCTTATAAGTGTAACGGCGAACGCTTAGCCAGATCAGCATTCCAGCGCGACATTCTAGATCAGCATTCCTTTTAAAAGTGTTGCGGCGAATGCTGAGCCAGCTCAGCACTCAAGCTCGACATTCTAGATCAGCATTCGTTTCAAAAGCGTTAAGGCGAGTGCTGAGCCAGCTCAGCCGTCCAGCGCGACATTTCAGATCAGCGTTCGTCCGTAATA
>VMBQ01000705.1:666329-677288 GCA_007657795.1 Dreissena rostriformis | reverse complement strand
TATTATTATTATTATTATTATTATTATTATTATTATTATTATTATTATTATTATTATTATTATTATTATTATTATTATTATTATTATTATTTTTATTATTATTATTATTATTATTATTATTATTATTATTATTATTATTATTATTATGATTATTATTATTATTATTATTATCATTACTGGTATTATTATTATTATTATTATTATTATTATTATTATTATTATTATTATTATTATTATTATTATAATTATTGTTATTGTTATTGTTATTGTTATTATTATTATCATTATTATTATAATTATTATTAATATTATTATTATTATTATTATTATTATTATTATTATTATTATAGTCATGTTGCTTTTGTAATTATTTTAAGGCTGAATGCAGTATGCTAGACATTGTTGAGTTATATTTACATATACTGTGTTTTTGAAGACCACATTGTAAAAAAAAAGAAATGTTATTTTCTTAATGTGTTATCTTCGTGAAATAAAGTTATTATTATTATTTTTATTATTATACGCTCGATATACGGTTACTTGTATTAATATCATTTACATCAAGTTTGTTTTGCTCCACTTTCAAGTTCTATACTTTACCTGGTGAAAGGTTGTGCTCGAGGACAGATACACTGATGTGAGCAAAAAGTATGGCGTACATCGGTGTATATGTACTTCAAAGGAATATTATGTCGTAGCTTTATATTAATATATATGAGCCTCGCTCTGTAAAAAGAGTGTTTAGTGCATGTGCGTAAAGCGTCGTCCCAGATTAGCCTATGCAGTCCGCTAAGGCTTATCAGGGACGACACTTTCCGCTTTAACTGGATTTTTGCTAAGAAGAAACTTTGTTTGAACGAAAACTATCATAACAGGCGGAAAGTGTCGTCCCTGATTAGTCTGTGTGAACTGCACAGGCTAATAAGGGACGACAATTTCCGCACATGCATTAAACCCCATTTTCACAAAGCGAGGCTCGTATATATTTTTGTTGATTTATTGTATTACTTCGAATAAAAAGTGGAAAGTGTAAAAGTTTTGATGATACATCTCGTTTCCATTAAAATGGCCATAATTGTATATAAAGCGATGGGTAAAACTAGTTGGGATATAACTTTGATTTTTTTTCAATCCAATTGGTATTACGACTGCATTCAATTCCATTCTTATAGTTTATGGGGTTTATTTCAAGTGATGATGAATTATTATTTCAATATTTCAAAACAGAATACACAGCTGTTCTATAAGAATACTTCGTGCGCATTTTTAATAAAATACGCCTAAGAAAACAGCAGAAACAAATGAATAAAAACTAGAATGTGAAGATACTATGGCATAAACAGTTTCTGCCATGTTTACACAATTGTTCATTTCATTATATATGTAAATAGTACAAGAAGTATACATATTTTATTTTGTATTCAGTGATCAGTCTTGACCCAAAGTTCACCTAGATGACGACAGCGCGGTCTGCGGTCGGGTCGCGGCGTCCCCGGGAAGGGGATCACCCGGGCGTTGTAAAGTTCACACGTCGGAAATAGGGGCATCGGCAGAAGGAAGTCGGAAAGACAGACGGAATGACGGCAATGTGTAACAGGCCAGAACGTGGTCAACCATGGCGAATGCCCGGCGAAAACGAAAGTTCAAATACGGCCGTTGTAATCGAGGGCCTTCAAATTGGTGAAAAGGGTTTTAATTTACTATCAAATGGGTGTCATTGTCTGGCTGTTATTCTCGAGAGACATCAGTTGTTTGGAAAGCCACAAAAATGCCCATCTCGTTGTCATACAGGCGAGTTATAGGGGTAATGCGTCGGTGTTCAACTTTGAACTGTCTGTGTACCATTGCACAGGGGCCATCGGTGGTACAAATTTAACGGTGTTGCGCCCATCGATAACGTAATTAACGAAACCACTTGAAGAGGGGAGAATGTGACAGACTATTGTTGCTTCTTGGTAAAGGTCAGGGGGTCGAGGTACCATAAGGTGTTAGTTCCGTGAACTCGTTGACCCCTAATTGTCCGTTTTGATTATAGGGTTCACATTTGACCTCTCGTTAGGTAATGCAATTCGCTTCACCTCAACCGCAGATGTAATTCCTTTATGGCGTGAAAGCAAACCTATTGAACGTGCATTTTTCCAATTGAAATAAAAATAAATATATTTAACAAAATGTGAACCGGAGTTAAAATAACACGATGAGATTGTTTTAACCATATTAAAAAGACAATACAATCTTTTATATACCGTTATTATACTTGTAAGTTGTTTTTTGCTGGCTATTGATTTTGTTTATTTATTGATTACTAACTGATCACAAAATAGTGTCTAGCTTATCTGTACTAACAAAAGGGTAGGACATTTAAACATTTCCAGAGTATTCAGGTCAACAAAACACCGCTTGTCAACTGCGACATGGAATTATTCTGGGGGACTTTACGAAATGTTATTCTACGTTAACAGCATTGGCGTATACTGCATCACAGAAATACTGTACAATCATATATATTCGTCCGCATGAAATTTCATGGTTTTTCAAAAAATGACTTTTTCGTGGATACGTGAATTCGTGGATTTCTGATTTTGGAGGGAAAAAAATGCGTCGGTCATTTTCTGATAAGTATTTATTAAATTCGTGGATCGTTCAACGTACGAAATCAACGAAAATTAATATCCCACGAACAATAATGATTTTACAGTATATCAAATGATCATGGTTTGTCACTCCTTACATGTTTACAGTTTGTTTCATATGTTTTTTACCCTCAAAGTAAAGCAACATACGCAGTTATTGATAATTAGACGCTTTTACGTACTTGGCATTTTCGTATAGGAAGTCTATTTTTGTCAACATGTTTTGGCTGTTATTTCCTTCAACGTGCAACACGCACGAAAACACGCGCTGAATATAATTAACTTAGATAATAATATCCCATGAACATTGATGATTTTACAGTATGTCAAACGATCATGGTTAGTCACTTATATGTTTACAGTTTGTATTTATATGTTTACTTACTCTCATAGTAGAGCAACACACGCCGAAAGATTCTATTGATAATAAGACGCCTTTTACGTACTTGTTATTTTCGTTAAGGAAGTCAATTTTTGTCAACATGTTTTGGTTGTTATTTTCATCAACGTGCAACACGCAAGAGGACATGTGCTGAATAAAAATAACTTAGATGCGCAATTGAATATACTTCGCAGTATGCGTAATGTGTGACATTGTTAATTTTACAGATGTGACAACTGAGATTATTTTCAATATCATTCTCCAACGTTCTTTATCAGCAGTTTGTTATTGCAGTAGCCTGTGTGACTTTTGATATTTAAGCAGATAGGCAACTGAAGTTATAACATGTGTATTAGTTTATGAATTAACCCTTTGCATGCTGGGAAATTTGTCGTCTGCTAAAATGTCGTCTGCTGAATTTCTAAAATTAGCGTTTTCTTTGATTTTTTTCAAAGAATACTATCAGAATAGCAAACAGTTTGGATCCTGATGAGACGCCACGTTCTGTGGCGTCTCATCTGGATCCAAACTGTTTGCAAAGGCCATCAAAATTCGGTTACAGCGCTCAAAGGGTTAATCGCAATTTTATATTTAACAGTTCCAGTCTCCGTTTATTTGCAGAATCAACAAATACATGCCTTTGGCCACATAATAAACGCATATAAAAAAGACGATTACACACATGAAATTTTAAACATCAACATATCACATAAATAGATAATTAAATGAATAACTAATAACTAAATAACTTGGTTTACATCACGAGTGTTATCAAGAAGCAAAAAAATAGCTAACTTGCAAGGTAATACTTTCTTTTTTTAACAAAGAATTGTCAATAAATTTAGAAAGATTTCTTAATTGTGTTATGTAAGTACTGAGCATAATTGATGTGATATTGTTGTCAGTGTAACACGATGTGTTACCTTAATACTAACATCTTGAATCACGATAACGCGAACATATACATAAAAAGCGAAATTCTGATTCAACCATGTTCCTTTTTTCTCTCGCTATGTAACAATTACATGTTTTTTTTATGGAAGTGGTTACTAAATGAAAAGCAAACGAAAAACCGAAAAACAAAACACACTACTACAGAAAAAATGTGCGAGTCTATCATTTCTTTTTTTTCTCTTTTTTTTCCCGTTCAATATATTGTACTATCCTCGTAAACAGGTGTCTATCACTTCTGATGCCTTTACATATATCGGCAAATGGAGCCAGCTTCCGGACAACACGTAAATGACCACTGTCCGAAAGGTTCGCGTCCGACTGACCGCTCGCAATCTCGCTGGTCATTCAGTGATCAGAGTGTATCGAGGTCCATCTTTCATCAGACATAAATTTAGAACTCAATAACATCAGTGTCAATTCAATTTAAGGGTCCATTCTAATGGAGGTCTTGAACCCAAAAACTTATGCAATTTTCGAGCTGGCTGACCCCAGCAAAATTCCTTGGCCATTTATATCGTTCAGATCGTGGCCCCAAATGCCCCTCCTGTCTGACCTGACGTCAACCCGGGGCCGCAGTCAGCGATAGAAATAGGGGCTATTAAGGGTCAACATAATTTAGTGGTCAGCCATATGTCGAGATGTTATTAGGGGCTATGAGAAAACGGGACCATTTGCGGTCAAAAGTAGTCCGTCAAGACTTTGGGGTCAATGAAATTTCAGCCAGCAGAAGGAAGGCGTTTACTTCGAAGACGTTCAGAGTTCAATCTTCGTGCGTTTGCTGATATTTGTTATTGGGTTATTGACTTGTGTGTGTGTTAGTTAATATGAGTTCTTGTTATTTTCGTAGAATATTTTCACACATTTGTATAAACACAATTAACAAGTCGTTTAATACATAGCATGGTAATCTATTTCAAACAAACGATAACTTAAAAGTCTTAAATACTCTTTCCTTTATAAAACACGCTATTACTGTTTCACCACGAGACTAATACAATACGGTATATTTCTGTCAATTGTTAGTTGTTTCAGGCCCATTTGTATTGCCATTTTGCATGTAAAAAATATCTGATCTGCCTATTATGTTCACAAAATATATACCATAAATAAATATGAAAATTATCTCGAATATAATAAAAAGAAGAAACATAAACTGTAATAAAAATTGAGAAGAAGTACTAGAAAAACACGAAAGTAGAGTGGTGTTCGATTTCAAATAATGTTCTTTTGTACCGCAGAAAACGACTTCGTGTATACCAGATATGTTCACTGTTGGGAAAACCCCATTAATCTGTACAGATTCATTCATACGACGTATGGGTCGTGTTCTGAGAACACTAGGCATAATGCATGTGCGTAAAGTGTCGCCCCAGATTAGCCTGTGCAGTCCGCACAGGCTTATCAGGGACGACACTTTCCGCCTAAATTGGATGAAGAGACTTCATTTAAACGAACAATTCCATAAAAGCGGAAATTGTCGTCCCTGATTAGCCTATGCGGACTGCACAGGCTAATCTGGTATGACAATAATTTTTTTACGCACAAGCATTATACCCAGTTTTCTCAGAACACGACGCATATATCAATTTTGGTTCAGCAACAAATACGAGTTAACATGTCGGTATCGGAGTAAACGTTTCGTTATATAATTTATTTGAATGACGTGAACAATATTTGAATGATGGTGCCATATCAAGATTGCTATTTTATGTTTATAATATTTTTGCTCATATTCATATGTTTGGTTTCAAATTGCGATAAGCAAATGTTCGCATTGAATTCTTTGGTATTTTACCGTCCGCTTCAAGAAAACGAATGTGTACGAGTGATCTCCCTTTGACTACTGGCGATAAAGATTCAACAGGCGATTCAAAAGAAATGTTGGTAACTACCGTTATGGCTCTTAATGAAAATTCAAATTTTGACAGATGTGCTTATTTTATTTATTTATTTATTATTCATACATTAATCCATTAATTTATTAACAGAGTGAGTGAGTTCGTCTGTCCGTTCATTAGCTTTTTAATTCGAGCTTTTGTTCATTAAATAGTAACTTTGTTCATAAGTTAAACTATTAAGTTAACTATCCTAACTAAGGCGCTCAGGTCAACTATGCTTGCTTCGAGTTACCTGACCTTCCTCTATAATAAAAAGCAACCACCCTAGTTTGTCAGATTCGTTTTAGTTTGTTGTTTTTTTAATTAATGGTTTCTTGACTACGTACATGTTTTGTTTTAACAAATATCCGCTTTATACCAACGTTTCATTGAAGATACTTCCTATGTTTAACATATTCGTTCAGTTTACAGATAGATTTATAAACCATTTAAAGATTAATTATAATAAATGTAAAAATTAAAACGCACCTTCCACCACTGTTTTGCTTATTGAACCTGAAACGAACAATTTCATATGCCATGTGTAAAAAAAAGGCAGTTATTTAGTTTCCAACGATTATTTTCAAAAAGTTTAAACAAATTGTGGCATATTAAGTGTATGTCACGATTTTGGACTCGGTGACACATATACGTGTTTTTTACCTTTCGCTTTAAATTTCAACATAAATGAATTTCCGCAAAGCTGTCTTACATTTCAAGTAAAAACCCAGATCTTTAGTTAATTTAATGCAGGCGCATCCTGTGTTGTATTATATATCATTATAAATTACTTCCGTTTGCATTCATTCAAATATGTATGTCACCATTAAATTGTATATTAAATGGGGAGGGTTTATAAAATGATGATTCGACATTTTGTTTCCACTATACGTATGTGTTACCTTTTTTGAGGAAATTAAAAAAGAGTACAGTATATTTGATACATATAGATCACTTGTATTATTATTCTTTAATATGATACCTGTTTCATAACTAACCGTTAATATTTCCGTTCCATTTCCATACCAAGGACGGCACATCACGTCGTGCCAGTGGGAGGGCACATTACGTCGTGCCAGTGGGAGGGCACATCACGTCGTGACAGTGGGAGGGCACATCACGTCGTGCCAGATCTTGAACTTTACCATGACAATTAATGGTGTTTTTGTTTTGCTTTCCTAGAGACTTTGTTAAAGGGGTTGTGAAACCATCTATATATTTAATTAGATGTTATTTAACTGTTTATAATGTTAGTCCTTCGTCGCCATGTTTACATACAGTAAATTATAATAAATTGACAGCAAAAAACGCAACCTCTTGGATAAAAACAACTTTTTGCACAAAGTCGGATTCTCCTTTTTTGTAAGTTACACGGTCACCATAATTTTGAAATTATTCTTAATGTCCTTGATTTGCACATGTCTTTAGTTTGTTGAATTTTGGTCGTTCACATGGTCAATCTGGTGGAATATAGTTTTGGATTAAAAGCTCCAAGCTAGACACTTAACGCGTAAATTAGATTTTTGCTAAGTAGAGACTTCCTTTAAAAAGAAAAATACCATAAAAGCGGATCGTGTCGTCCCTGTTCACCGTTAACCCCCGATGCAATTAAAGCATGCCATTGCTGAACGCAACGAATAGGGCATTCTTTTGCAAGACATTCGCATATATGTTAAGTTAAATTACAAACGATCGTGTCCAACATTATAAGTAGTAGCTGTCATACATCTCCTCGTTTGCTTGCATATCTGCACGATTTATCTCCCCACCGATTAACCGTCACGGCGGTCCCTCACACACACTTAGAACTTAGAAGCCATTTATTAAAGCTACATTTTCGTCATGAGCATCGCAAATTTAGCAGAAAGTACGCAGTGATTATCATATCCGCTCTTTAGCGCGCGATTTTACGCACTGTGCGCAAGGGAGTAATAAAAAGATAAATCAGCCATCCTTCCGTCTACTGTCTGTTTCGGTGTTCTGGCCTACTGACCCAGTCAGATATGCGAAAGGAAACGCCCTAGACAGCCATCTACTGTTGCACAATTTATGAATATGGAGGTTAAAATTTGCAGGGCTTTTTTTCCTTCTTAGAGAATCACAGGTAGTTAGCGTGTGGATATGATATTAG
This sequence comes from Dreissena rostriformis, assembly GCA_007657795.1. Classification (NCBI taxonomy): domain Eukaryota; kingdom Metazoa; phylum Mollusca; class Bivalvia; order Myida; family Dreissenidae; genus Dreissena; species Dreissena rostriformis. Next base: position 669,311 of record VMBQ01000705.1, on the reverse strand, counting down.
TTAGCACAATTGGCCGTTTTTCACACATTTGAGAAGTTTGCGACTCAAATTTTCACAACTTTTAAAAGTTCGCGACTTATTTTTTCACAATTATGAACAGTTCGCGACTCTTTTTTTTTCATAAATTTGAAAAGTTCACCACTCGTTTTTTCACAAAATGAAGGGGCCAAGGCCGCTTCACATAGATGGGAGGGGGGGGGGAAACATGAGTTGTACTGATCCGTTTCCATTTCTAACACATACTACTAGTACATTCAAACAGTTTCATAACGCAAAAAAAAACAACTCCAGTTGCGAAGGGGAATAACATTAACAAAAAAGAAACATAAGGATTATCTAACAAATTCAAATGCTAATTTTGTTTTCACATTTATTTAATATATCTTATTTTCTCATTTAGCTAGCAAGCGTTTCGTTCATTCAGACTTAAATATTAGGTTGATTAAACCTTACCGTTTGAGCCTCGTTCTGTGAAAAGGGGATTTAATGTATGTGTGTTAAGTGTCGTCCCAGATTAGCCTTTTCAGTCCACCTTAAATGGATTTGCGTCATGAAGAGTCTCCCTTTAAACGAAAATTTCAATAAAAGCGGAAAGCGTCGTCTCTGATTAGCCTGTGCGGACTGCACCGGCTTATCTGGAACGACACTTTACGCACATGCATCAAACCCCCTTTTCACAGAGCACGACTCATTTAGAAAACTATCTCATTTATCCTGACAACAACGGGGCGTGCCCGCCTGCAGCCGTCTCCCCCCTCCATCCAACAATCATCTGCGTGACCTTGATTTCGGTCGGCTGCTACACCGGTTCACCGCGGGAAAATCGGGACAAAGGCTGTGTGTGGGGTAAATCGAGGGCACTGTGACTCTGAGGCGAGAGAGAAAGGGAGCTCTTCATTGGGCGGAAGTCAGAAATGAACTACCTGTAATTTACCAATCAACGCACATACCTTAGTTTCGCGCTTATTCGTTGATATTTTGTCACAGTTTAATGATTTGATTACGGCTGCTCTCGCGCAGTGGGTGCCCTATATTCGCCTTGAATACGTTTGCTAAACCTTTGTTAAAACAAGCGATTACTAGTATCTGAAAACTGAAAAGTGCATGTGACGCTCGTAGCTCCACCGATATAAACTGTCTTTAAATTAGGTTCGAAACTGCAACTGGAAAGGGTTTAGGTAGGGATACATCATTGCGTGTTGGGTTGTTATATTCAATTGCCATCCCAAATCAAAATGCGCTTGAATAAATAAGATCAAGCATTTGTATTATACAAACGAACGAACACTTCAAAACAAGCGACAAATAGTTTTCCCTTACATCACTCCTTTGCCTATGTAGCAAACAAACAAAAACTCTGTTTTTTGGTACTAGCCGCAGGGACTCGCATACCGGCTGTCCATTTAATATTATACTTAACATAANAAACAAGCGACTAATAGTTAAATTCTTTCTTGAACATTAGTTATCGCAATCGGCAGTATGTCTAGCAATTTTTGTAACGATGTTTAAGAAATTAATGTCGGGGACTTTCAAACATATACAATATAGTGTTTTTGAAACAAATCAGTCATTGTACCCCGTGGTACGAAGTTTATTGTTGGTCTTGTTCTGGTGATGATACCAATACCATGATAACCATTATATATGTTGTTATGATAATCTAACAAAAATATTGTTTAGCGGAAAGAAGCCAAACCAAATTTCCAATAACTTAATATTATATTTAAACAAGTGATGTGTTTGTGAAACACTATGTCCCCTTTTAGCGATTTTGACCCATATATTTGACCTTTGACCTTGAAAGATGACCTTGACCTTTCACCACTCAAAATGTGCAGCTCCATGAGATACACATGCATGCCAAATATGAAGTTTCTATCTTCAATATTACAAAATGTATGGCAAATATTAAAGTTGTAGCAAACAAACCAACAAACAAACCAACAAACGGACAGTGCAAAAACAATATGTCCCCCAGTATAGACTGGGGGACATAAAAATAGAAAATTAGAAAATACTATTGAGCTGCGCTCTGGTAAAAACGGGCTTAATGCATGTGCGTAATCGTCCAAGATTAGCCTGTGCAGTCCGCTTATATGGAATGTTTCGTTTAAAAAAGTCACCTATTTATAAAATGTAGTCTATGCGGAAAGTTTATCCTTGATAAACCAACCCAGGCTAATCTGTGATGATACTTTATGCACATGATTAAGCACGGTTTTGCCAGAGCGCGACTCATTTGTAGTTCATAATTCTACTTACATTTTTCCCACTATAAATTACAGTCGTGACATCAGTGGTAGATGTGATGTTTTGTCTACAAAGATAAACACATAATTACATGGATGACCCGAAATGGACCATACAATTTTAAATTACAAACCGGATGTAACATTAAAAAACATTAATGATGGTCTTCATATAAACTATTTAATATTATAACGACCGATTCAGTCATTACAACCGTTAACACAGTAACAGCCGCTTATCTGCTTTTTAGTCCCATTTATCATTGAACTGTGAAATATACCTTCCGTACAAAACAAACTGTCCGCTAATATAGCCCGGCATTTAAAGCGCAACACGATGTTAATCATAGTTAATTAAGTTTAAACATGTTTCTATAAATGGGGGATGATTGATGAACTGTCCTCTCGGGATGGTACTGATTGGAATACAGGATATCGGTCTAGTCGTAAAATTAAACATTGGCCTACATGTCTACACATGGTATGATGTGACTGATATTTCCCATTAGCTTCACAGTGCATTTGTTTCTATCAATGCGGAATGATTGCTCTATTCGTAAAATTTAACATTGGCCTACAGGCCTACATAATTATGGTACCGCGTGACTGCTATTTTCTAAATGCATTTGTTTCTTTCGATGTGGAATGATGTTACTAGGTCACTAAACGTCAAGATGTTTTTCTAGTCAGCCTTATATTAACTCGTTATCAAAATTAGTTTACACACACA
>VMBQ01000705.1:655402-665516 GCA_007657795.1 Dreissena rostriformis | reverse complement strand
TATATATATATATATTTGTGTGTATATGTATATATCATAGTCTGAAATTGTTAGCCCTAATATTATACATTTATTTATAAATAGTGTATGTAACGTGTGATTCCATTCGTTAGTATACTCAGGTAAGTCAAAGATCAAAAGCCATATCATATAATCATGCGGAGAACTGCATTGTTCAGCTTTGTATTGCTTACATTAATCACATCATTTAAGTAAACGATAAACACATTTTTTTATATAGTTTTGGTCTAAATAAACGCATTTGAGTTATTCAACAACATAACACTGTCGCACAATGCACCGTGTAAAAATGCAAACACTCTTCACTCAGAGACAAAATGGAATCTTATCTTAAATTGTCTTGGTTTTGAAAGAAGTCATTAATATCAATTATCATTTTAACTAAAGAACCTGCGATGGATCTATTGTGGATTGTTATGTGCTGCTTTTTGTTTTTAAAAAAACCTTGTATCAGAAATTCCCAAAGATATTAAGTCAAAAATTCGGTGCCCATTTTGGGGATAGAACCCGGGTCTCCCAGCATCTTTCCTGTTGCCTTTATATTGACCTTTGTCGACCGCGTGACGAGTAGTTAGTGTTCTAGTTCAGGACACGTACCTCTGACCTTTGCAAGACCTCATAAACCATTGCCGAAATTGCCCAGTGTCGCATGGCTACTTTGGAGCACGGGGCGCCTTATATTGATCACTTGCACCCTTACCGGGGGTCAAAGTGGCGTAACAGGGTACTCGTTATGTAAGATCGTTAATAAGGGCCTAACCCAGGTGACCTTTGCTGCCCTTTCGTCAATAGGGTCCTTTGTAAGAAAGATTGACCCAGACAGACGGGTCGACGGTTTACTGCGTTACGTAACCGGTAATGTATTACATCGTTTTTTGCGGGCGCAAGCGATTTTGCAATGGACTGGATTTGGACAAGATTTCAACGGGTTAGTTTATAGAGGGACTTAACCCTTTGAGCGCTGGAACCGGATTTTGAAGGCCTTTGCAAAGAGTTTGGATCCAGATGAGACGCCACAGAACGTGGCGTCTCATCAGGATCCAAACTGTTTGCTATTCTGATAGTGGTCTTAGAAAAAAAATAGAAGAAAATGCTAATTTTAGAAATTCAGCAGCCGACATTTTAGCAGACAACAAATTTCTCAGCATGCAAAGGGTTAAACAGGAACACATCATGTGTAATTTCGTGTATAAACCTTCCAATTGACTCACTTGGAAAATGAACGTTTCATGTGCAAGACCATGCGCTGTACAAAGCTTGTAAATACATTATTTACGTTTTTTCAAAAATGGCTCAATTCTAATAAACAAAGAAAACATTTCTTCGTGCTGCGTAGTACACCAAGAAAAAGATAAAGGTTGATCGCTTTTAGGTGCTAATACATTTCACATTGAATATCTGAACAGGATAAGTTGTAAACAATATAGTCAATGTCCTTTAAGACATTCGTTGTATTAGGTATCAGTATCCACAAGCGCATTGACTTGGCCAATCCTTATAGCAAACATGTTAAATGTTGCTTGACGTGCTCGTTCGTTATCAATCCTAAACAAAGCCATCGCTCAAGATGTACCAGTTAGTAATACGTTAAATGACTCATCTAAACAAATACAAAAGGCGATTTCACTTGTTGACATTATGCAACTGATAACTTGTACGATAAACTATCATCAACCACGAGTTTGAGCTAATTACATTGTTTTAAAACTTTTCAATATGTCAGTCACTAATTGTAACGACTTTTACGATTGTCGCGATTTTTTCATTCAGAAAAGAAAATCTAGTACAATTCAGTCGCATGATAGCCGTTGAAAGTTCAAAGGCCTTACGAACTACTTTCTTTGATCACGACCTACTTTGCATACATTAACATATCAATTAACTCGAGCGCCAATTTGGTCACTATCTTAATTCGCTCGGTACTGGCCGATACGTTAGATAGGCGGGTATGATAACCAAACCGATGCTCTGGAATGACCCGGATGGAGGTGGTGCGATTTCGTCCTCGTGTGAAGATTTATTTACCAAAACAATGACATTAATTTGTGGTCACATATTTGGCCGTGATGTCGCAAGATTATTGGTTTGATTAAGTTCGAATCAGATGAAACAGAAAGTCAGCGTCTTGCTGGCACATGTTGGCATTCAGTACATATGTACCTCGTTCGTTGACGGTTATAGGGTCAAACAATACAGTATAAAGGATGAGCTACTATCACCAGCTGAAACAACATTATTTTTGGGGGCATCAGTTGACTTCGCAACAGCTTGCGATTCTGACATTTCAATAGTTGCAGCAACAATGTCTGCTTCTGTCATTCGATCTGTAAAATTAAGACCCGCTCGAAACACGACTCTGCCGGTAGTATACGCCATACGAACACATGTTGCAAAGTGCGGACAAGACTGGTGTCCTACAATGTTTACACATACGCTATAAGTTAAAACGAATAAAACTAGCTTGTGAAAATTTGCTCTAACGATTATGTTTAATGTCTTCGTACGTAGCCAGTTTTTGGACTGATTAAGACTGTTTACAGACTTCTTACGTAGCCATCTTGTGAACTGTTCAAGTCTTCTTTCGAACCCATCTTGTGGACTGTTTAAAACATTCTTACGTAGCAATCATGTGGACTGTTTAAAGCCTTTTTTACGTAGCCATCATGTGGACTGTTTGAAGCCTTTTTTACGTAGCAATCATGTGGACTGTTTAAAGCCTTTTTAACGTAGCCATCATGTGTTCTGTTTAAAGCCTTTTTTATGTAGCCATCATGTGGACTGTTTAAAGCCTTTTTTACGTAGCCTTCGTGTGGACTATTTAAAGCATTTTTACGTAACCATCATGTGAACTGTTTAAAGCCTTTTTACGTAGCCATCTTGTGGACTGTTCAAAGCCTTTTTACGTAGCCATCATGTGAACTGTTTAAAGCCTTTTTTACGTAGCCATTAGGTGGACTGTTTAAAGACTGTTTTACGTAGCCATCATGTGGACTGTTTAAAGCTTTTTTTACGTAGCCATCATGTGGACTGTTTAAAGCCTTCTTATGTAACCATCATGTGGACTGTTTGAAGCCTTTTTTACGTAGCCATCTTGTGAACTGTTTAGAGCCTGTTTTACGTAGCCACCATGTGGACTGTTTGAAGCCTTCTTATGTAGCCTTCGTGTGGACTGTTTAAAGCCTCTTTTACTTAGCAAGCATGTGGACTGTTTGAAGCCTTTTTTAAGTAGCCATCATGTGAACTGTTTGAAGCCTTTCTTATTTGGCCTTCTTGTGGACTTGTTAAAGCCTTTTTACGTAGCCATCATGTGAACTGTTTGACGCCTTTTTTACGCAGCCATCATTTGGAATGTTTGAATCCTTCTTATGTAGCCATCATGTGGACTGTTTGAAGCCTCCTTATGTAGCCATCATATGGACTGTTTAAAGCCTTTTTTACGTAGCCATCATGTGGACTGTTTAAAGCCTGTTTTACGTAGCCATCATGTGGACTGTTTGAAGCCTGTTTTACGTAGCCATCTTGTGGACTGTTTGAAGCCTTTTTTAAGTAGCCATCATGTGGACTGTTTAAAGCCTTCTTATGTTACAATCATGTGGACTGTTTCAAACCTTTTTTTACGTAGCCTTCTTGTGGACTGTTAAACGCCTGTTTTATGTAGCCATCCTGTAGACTGTTTAAAGCCTGTTTTACGTAGCATTCATGTGGACTGTTTGAAGCCTGTTTTACGTAGCTATCTTGTGGACTGTTTGAAGCCTTTTTTACGTAGCCATCATGTGGACTGTTTAAAGCCTTCTTATGTAACCATCATGTGGACTGTTTGAAATCTTTTTTTACGTAGCCTTCTTGTGGACTGTTTAACGCCTTTTTACGAAGCCATCATGTGGATTGTTTAAAAGCCTTTTTACGTAGCCATCATGTGGACTGTTTAAAGCCTTTCTTACGTAGCCATCATGTGGACTGTTAAAAGCATTCTTATGTAGCCATCATGTTGACTGTTTGAAGCCTTTTTTACGTAGCCATCTTGTGAACTGTATAAAGCCTTTTTTACGTAGCCATCACGTGGACTGTTTAAAGCCTGTTTTACGTAGCCATCATGTGGACTGTTTAAAGCCTTTTTTACGTAGCCATCATGTGGACTGTTTTAAGCCTTCTTATGTAGCCATCATGTGGACGGTTTAAAGCCTTTTTTACGTAGCCATCTTGTGAACTGTTTAAAGTCTTCTTACGTAGCCATCTTATGGACTGTTTAAAGCCTTCTTACGTAGCCATTTTGTGGACTGTTTAAAGTCTTCTTAAGTAACCATCACGTGAACTGTTGTAAATCTTCTTACGTAACAATCTTGTTTACTGTTAAAGTCAGTGAACTTTATTTAAATGCCATGAAAGGACATCAAGAACTTTATAAATGCTAGAATTAGCGAGTTTTCTGCGAATGAATAATGTGCTGCACGAAATCCATTCATTTTTTTGTTTCGATAAAAATGGTTGTTATTTTTTCCTGCTCTTATTTCAACGGCATGCATGATTCCAACAAATATTATCTTTATTGTACATAGACAAAGTACATTGTTTTAACACAAATTATTACGTTATGAAACACATGTTTCCTTTCACGCCTATATTATTAGTAACACTGCGAGTAACAGATGCTGTATGGGCTATTGAGCAATTGTCCCGAAACTGGATGTCTTTGAGCCTCGCTCTGCGAAAATGGGGGTTTAATGCATGTGCGTAAAGTGTTGTCCCACATTAGCCTGTGCAGTCTGCACAGGCTAATCAGGGCCGACATTTTCCGCCTTAACTTGATTTTCGTCAAAAAGAGTCTTCCTTTAAACGAAAAATAAAATTAAAGCGGAAGGGGTCGTCCCTGATTAGCCTGTGCAGGCTGCACCGGCTAATATGGGACGACATTTTACGCAGGTGCGTTAAACCCCCTTTTCACTGAGCGAGGCTCCTTCTTAAGATTGTTAACCTCCGTTAAAAATTAATTGACCCGTTATGAGTTTATAAAGGCAATCTTAATTGCATTCATTAATGCAGAATCACCGATTACTGATATATTCGACCCGCTTGTTCAGGTATATTTCGCTATTTTGGTCCCGACCCGGGGCAAGTTTACCGAATATAGCCATTTTTACCATGCCTATCTCCAATCTGCTATGCAAATGGGCCGTTTTAGTCTTTAATTAAACTTTATTTTCGTATGTATTTATTTCGGGAAATTAATTTAAGAGTCAAAAATAAATCACCCCCATAAACTCTTGTTCAACCCTTATGTGTCCTCATTTCGGTTATTTTTCCCCATGATTTGTTCAATTCATGAGCACATAAATTCCCCAGTAAACGAGAAATATAAATAAAACTGATAATTTTTTTACGTGTTGTATCTGTTTAAGTCTGAAACTTAATATGTACTGCTTTTTTTTGTTTTTCGTCATTCAAAGCGTTTTTTTTGTGCTAATGTCACAAAGAATCAACGATGTTGCTAAAATTCCATTTTTAAATTGTTAAACTTTCGTTTCTTTTTTGGCCACTATAGTAAAAACTCAGTTACTCCCCTTACACCGTTGATGAAATATTATAAAGCGCTAGATACAACACGTGCGTCGAGTTACCTATTAAAGTTTAGTATGTTACATTAGTAATGTTTGTTTGTTTTTTTAAATACACAGGTTATATTTTAAGAAAATTTAATTTGTTTACACGATCTATAATTGGAATTATCGAGCGGAAAAAACAAATTTCACACAGCTTTATTTAAGGAAAAAAAAGACTACGAATTTAATTGATTTGCTAAACCATTGACGATTTGCCCATAATAAAATTGAGTCTCGCTCTGGGAAAACGGGGTTTAATGCATGTGCGTAAAGTGCCGCTCCAGATTAGCCTTTGCAGTCATCACAGGCTTATCATGGACGAAACTTTCCGCTTGTATTGTTTGTTTTTTTCGTTAAAAGAACTCTCTTCTTAGCGAAAATGTAGTTTAAGCTGAAAGTGTCGTCCCTGATTAAACAGCAAAACCATAATTATGGACCCGTTAAAAAGATGAATGTCTCACATTTCAATGTGAGTAGCTTGTACTTTTTTGTTGATATTGTGCATGTTAAAATTCAAATCAATATAGGTACATCAACCTTATATCGTCTATACCGTTTTATTAATTCCCAATAATATTATCAGTGCACGTGTATTTCTTCAAATTCGATACATCACATTGTTGTTGTAATCGATATGGATAATTATATGGTTCGAGAACGTGCTCAACATAGCAACAGTGTCGTCTGCAATCTTAACGGTCGATCGTTTAGTTATTATGGGTTCTGTTTTGTCTTAAAGCAAGATATAATTGTTGCTATTTTGATTTTTGTAAATAAACTTCTTAACCCACATGTAGCTGTCGTGTTTGTCCTTATCAAATTAATACCATGATTCCAAACATATATGTCATATAATTTTGTTTCGATAAAACTTCTTTCTTAAACATATCGTACGTAAACAATAATTTAATACATTTAAAATAACGTCAATTGGATGATGTTTTTGGAATAATTGATTATTCAACAGTCAACAAACATAAAAGACCAATAACATCGGACTAAATTGTAAACAATACTAAAACGTTTAAAAGCAGATGTGTTGCGTTAGGTTTATTATTATCAAACGTTACGAATATCCACGTATTCACTAACGTCTTCTCATGTTGACACTACATCACCGTAACGTCAAACACGGACGCGCCTTTGTAAAAACAGTCGGTCTTTTGAGTGGCTCTGCTACATCCGCCTCTTGTTATTTCGCGGTTTACAAAAACAGGACGCCCCTTGTTACAAAATTAACCATTTTACGACAATGATAACACGGATTTACGCTGAAACCGGCTGTTGATTGTTATGACATGAGGATACACAAAAATACACGAAACGGGAAGTCCGTTTTTAGAATCCGATTTATAATTGTTTATGTTAAGTAGGTTCAATGTTTTCCCCATCGTCGTGTTTTGTTTTTTGTCTAATTGTACAATTAATGACGTCGTTGTTTGTTAATTTCTTAGATAAAGATGATGTGGACTTTTGGTCCGCCCTAGTGGCAAATGAGATCTTCGTGTTTAAAATGCCATACGCAATTTCACCACGACACGAAGGACGTATTTTGTTACGAAACACTTCAGAAAAGTACACATTAGAGTACACAAGCGTCATCGCGAAAATGATGAAATAATGAAAATGAAAACAATACGCCTGCTAATTTACAACAAAAACATCAAAGCATTTCAAAATAATTTATCGATAATTAATCGATGAGATTCTTAGAAATTTGAAAGTTGGAGTTTTTGAAGTGGTTTTCTATTTTTATTTTGTTAATGTCATCAACTTGACTCAAATGTCTGAGGTCTTGGCAAAGATGTGTTCATATGTGTGTAAAAATATGTTTTTTTGAAACGTGCATCTGAATTTTATTAAACAAAATGTATATTATTACATTAAAAATGCTTTATACATGCATGTTAAAAGTCACAAATGTGTACGCTTACGTATTAAATCGCAAACGTATATTATATATAATTGTATTTTCATCTTTCATACATCATAGTTTTATTATTATCATTCTTTTTACTTGCTCAATTCATTATAAATGAACATTTTTCTCTGTAGTTAGCTTTCCAAAATTATTAATTCACAAAATATGTATGCTATACTCGTTTGTATTCAACTTATGAATAGTTTCGTCTGTTTTCAACTAATAAATCTAATCGTTTCGTTTCAACTAATAAATTTGTTAGTTTGTTTTCAACTTATCCTTTTTATTAACCGTTTATGCCCAGCGTCTAGAAAAACAGGCCTTGGCAAACAGCGTAGACCCAGATGAGAATCCGCATGATGCGGCGTCTCATCAGGGTCTGCGCTGTTTGCTTAAAGGAATTTCTGTATGAAATATTCTAAATATAGAAATAAATATACTAGACATCCCTAATTTTGGAAATAAATTTATCAAATTTAGAAGGATGGGAGAGTCCACTAGGCATAAATGGGTAAGTATGTTTTCAACTAATAAATCTGTTCGTGTTTGCATTTCGTTCAATAGTGTCATATTCTGAGAAAACTGGGCATAATGCTTGTGCGTAATTTTTCATCCCAGTTTAGCCTGTGCAGTCCGCACAGGCTTATCAGGGACGACAATTTCCGCTTTTATTGAATTTTTCGTTAAAATGATGTCTCTTCTTAGCAAAAATCCAGTTTAGGTGGAAAGTGTCGTCCCTGATTAGCCTGTGCGGACTGCACAGGCTAATCTGGGATGACACTTTACGCACATGCATTTTGCCCAGTTTTTTCAGAACACTACTCAATATAATAACATCATCAATATTTTTACTATGAATGTTCAAGGAAAAAATAACGATTTTTTTTCTGAAAAGCCTGATTGAATGATTGTTTTGTATAAAAGGGTAATTCATCATTCGACAACAAACAAAACAAGACAACACTATGCAATACTTTCCAGAGCATTCTTCTCGGAAAGGTTGCATTGTTTTAAGATTTGTGTGGTCCACTTAATTGCTACATTGTCAAGAAAGTGACATTTCAAACGGTGCTCATTCTCTGTGAATTGCATCTTATGTCTAAGGTTGTCACTTAATGAGCATATAAATTAAAGTCCATTGACTTTTTTGTACTTCTCAGTGTGGTAATGATCTGTGCTATTTATTAAAATGTTTGCCATCACTGTTCACGGAAGTACGACGTAGTGATTTGCGCAAAAAAATAATGGTGAGGCAATTTGGTGACAGCGATGATTGCGATGGTTTGGTAAACATTCGAGGTGACAGCACACGTGACGATGCAACGAACAAACGGTCCAATGGGCTTCGTGGCACATGTGCTGGTAGCTGCTAGAAAGGTGTCCAAGAGGATGCCATGGACATTTACTGTATGAGTGAAATATTGCAATAGACGTTAACATCTGTTACCCGACCTGACAGAATATGCGCCTACTCTAGAACCTGTCAGTGAGTTTGTCAGATATTATATTGTATAAATAAACAAACGTACAAACAAAAAAACTAACGAAACTAACAAACTTACCAACCAACTAACAACTTAAGTAACTAACTAACTAACTAGTTAACTAACTTACCAATTAAATTACAAAGAGAATACTAAACCAACCAGCTAACTAACTAAATACTTATTTATTATTATGAATTTATTATATTCATTTTCTTGAGATATACAAAACAATTCAATATTCAACAGTGAAAATAGCAAATCCCAATTGACCCAGGTCATGCTAAAATGGATCTTATGCCAAAGACGACCAGCGTCACCCCAGCTCAGCCTGCGCATCCGCAGAAGCCAAATATTTGTGGTTTTGTTTCTTTAACAAAACAAATGAAATACTTCAAACGGTAAGTTACCTGGAATAATTATAAATTATGATGTTTACAGATTGCAAGTATGCGTGAAGAAGGAAATGTCATGGGATTGATTTATAAGATAAATGCAATACATATCATAATTGATGATGTGGTAAGAACTACAAAACGCAAATAAGAAAACCTTCGCACGGAGGCAAAGCAATAGGACCCCTTTTGTGTTGAGTATGTGTTTCCTGCTTTTATTTCCAAATATGGTATGCATTAACTAACGCATACTTAGACTTAACAACAAAATATTCCATCTATTAATACTCTGAACAATGTTTGCATATACGAGCTACCAATTAGGCTCTTCAATACATAGATAATATAATTACATGTACATGTTTCCAACATATTTGTTATTATTTAGTCTTACGTCTAAGAATGCGTTGACGAATACGGGACCCTGGTTGTTTGGTCTGAATACCGAACCCTGGTTGTTTGGTCTGAATACCGGATCCTGGTTGTTTGGTCTAAATACCGGATCCTGGTTATTTTGTCTTAATACCTGACTCTGGTTGTTCGGTCTGAATACCGGACCCTGCTGTTTGGTCTGAATACCGGACCCTGGTTTTTGGTCTGAATACCGGACCCTGGTTTTTTGGTCTGAATACCGGACCCTGCTGTTTGGTCTGAATACCGGACCCTGCTGTTTGGTCTGAATACCGGACCCTGGTT
>VMBQ01000705.1:344483-653594 GCA_007657795.1 Dreissena rostriformis | reverse complement strand
GATGCTGATGCTGATGCCGATGCCGATGACGATGACGATGACAAGGACGAGGACGAGGACGAGGATAAGGAGGAGGAGGAGGAGGAGGAGGAGGAGGAGGAGGAGGAGAAGGAGGAGGAGGAGGATGATGATAATGATGATTATTAGAATAATATTGGATACTGAGTTGCAGTCTGAGGACAATGGTGCACACAAAGCTAGCGTGTTTGCAAACTCTGCGCCGCCTCTGTACGCAGACATCCGACTTCGGGAAAAATCATTAGCCCGAGTTCAGACAACAAGAATCTATATTTCGCTAACGACCTTTATTGCAATTTGTCCTTGCACGCTATCTCCATGTATGACGGAGGTATTAATGATCGTTTAATAGTTTCGCACAGCATTTTATTGCACAAACACGCTTTAAAACATGCATTATTTTATGCTTGAATAGAATTTATGTTCTGTCATAACTGTTTGTAATGCAAAAACACGAAGAGACTTTCAACCCAGCTTTTGTAGAAAAGAGTTGGTCGGAAAATAGGCCAAAATTGCGAAGATAACATTTATAACCAGCGAAGCAAACGTAAACATAATAAACATCGCCCAATATAGCTATTTGCATTATAATTGAATTATCAAGCTTCAAAATACAAAACATTTGATAGAAGTATTCAACCTTACAACAAAGTAAAGTAATGTGAAACTAATTGTGTAAAATACCACCGAGGAGGGCATTTGCATGTTTTGTCCGCGTTCAATTAAAGTGGGACTAAATATGATTCAGCTTGAAACATTCATAGTCTGTTTATTTCTATTTGAATATTTGCCTAATTGTCAATAGAATACATAAGATTGTTGTTTGGCAGCTTGGTTGGTTGTTGCTGTTGTTGTTGTTTTGTTGTTGTTGTTTTTATTTTGTATAACTGTAAATGCCTGTGTTGGTAGATGCATGTGGATTGATATTCATACTGCCATATTCAAGACATATTAATGTGCAACAGCTCTTTTTTGAAGAGCGAGCGTTGAGTCAAGTACCAATGAAAATGTGGCTATGGAACATCCACGCATTCGCATGCGATGGTATCGGAAATATAAGCATTTAGGACTGAGTAAGTGTTAAAATAAATAGATATAGAGTAAACAATCGAAACATGTGAAGGATCTGAAACAAAAATACGAAGAAATATTTAAATTGACTAAAACAGTAAGTTAAATATAACGGAGATATTTTTATGTCGAAATCTTGATGGTAATTTTGAAACATTTTCCCACTTTCACATAAATTTCATTTGATGGATCCCATTGTAAAACATAAAAACCCAACTACGTCTGCCTGTCCAATACCAGCGGCTCAGTATGTCATTAAGGATATAGCACGACATTTGGACGTTCCATGTGGGCCCATATGTCTTGCGGATGATCCCTGAAGAAAGTACATGTTGTATTCAAATGAGCCTCGCTCTGTGAAGGGTTTTTATCCCACTTTCACAGCGAATTCGGTTGATTAAAGCCCCGTTGATTACATTTCTGCTATAATACACGGCACGAAATGACGTCATTTTTTCTACAAAATGACGTCATAAATCCAACTAAATTATGCAGTATAACTAATTTTGTTTAAATAAAAAGGTTTACTGAACAAAAAGTGGGATAAATAGAATACTAGTAATAGGATAGTGTTGATTATAGATCAGGTTTATCATGGTCGGCACGAAAACGAATGTTTTGTTTTCTAAGCCTCGCACGATAAACCTGATTTATAACAACACTAACCTATTATTCTCTATTTAATTCATGTGCGTAAAGTGTGGTAAAGTGATTTATTTTTTAATGTGTAATGTGAACTTCCACACAAAGGTAGAGCACTAGGTCAAATTAAGATGGATAGATTGAGATTTTTAAGGTGGCAACGTTGCAAAAAAGTTCATGTCATATAGTTCATCCACTAAACGCCACAAAATAAGCTATCGGCAATGTTTTGATTTTGATGATGGTTTATTCTGGCTGGCAGGGGAAATTGTTGATAACGCTCTACTTTCACAACACTGCTCGTCTCCATTTGTACATATGAGCCTCGCTCTGTGAAAAGGGGATTTAATGCATGTTCGTAAAGTGTCGTACCAGATTAGCCTCGGAAAATCCAGTTTAGGCGAAACGTGTCGTCCCTTATTAGCCTGTTCGGACTGCACAGGCTCTCTGGGACGACACTTTACGCACATGCATTTATCCCCGTTTTCTCAGAGCGCGACTCATATTTAAAAAAAAATAAAAATTAATAACTATGGCAATTAGTTAATTGTTGGACTGCAATACAATTTACCGTAACCTTTATCATTTGTAAGAATGAGAATGGTGGAGAAATTTTTTAAAATATACCAATTAGCAGACATTCATGTATTTATTTCAATTAAGTAACACTTTTAAAAATTCCAATTATTTTACAAATAAAGTAACACGATTAGATATTAAATTAGTGACGCTTATTTAAGATATCCATGTCAATCGAATAGTATTTCATACAACGGTGGAATGTTTCTGGCAACAAAAAAAAAAATATTTCCTTCCATCAATCATTCCCAAATAGAATTTATATTGAATGTGTTGATGATAACAACTACGAAACTCTTACAACACCCACCTTCCTTGTCAACAAGTTGTTTTATCTCTTACGCCCACATAAAAACCAAGATAAGAAAACGTCAAAGTCTGCAACAAGGATAGAAGGGATACTAATTTATAACTTTAACGGTATTGAAATGGTTTTGTCAAGAAATACCAAAGAATGAACAAACATTATAAGAATATGCAGAAATATCATATCGACTGCCTTTTCAGATAATCGCTCGTTTTCCTAGTTCCAGCCGAACCGGTGAATTATATTTTAACAGCTGCTAGTAATTTCCGAATGTGTGGTGTTTTGGCATCATTCAAATTAATATGGCCAATGGAAATCGAATCTTCAACTGACCGAGATACGGGCCGCATTTATTGTTTCCTTTCCATAAACAGACATCGAGTGCTGGCATTTGGTGGTGAAATTGTGCCCATGTGCAAAGCTCGGGATACGAACAGTAAGACTGTTTTGCATACATATACAGAACTACAGAGATTCGTTTAATAATTCCAGGTCAACCGGTAACTGTTACTAAATGTATATGACAAAACAGTGGGACATTTCGATGACCGTTATGCAATGAATGTTTCGAATTTCTTCAGTACAAAAATATTCATTGTCAAATCTCATTGTCGCTATTACAGCTTGACGATCACATATTTTATGATGATTTGTCAGTGCAAAATGTCGTAATTCTCGTACTAAACCAAACGATTCCATTTGACTATAATTCAAGCGGCATCACATTTAAACTAGTTCGATACATGAGTTCTTTTTATCGTTACTAAACATAAAGACTCTGTTCTGACATTGGTTACAGTTGGTTTTTAATGAGAGATCTGTGCCAAACAGGTACGCGAACATTATGTCTGCAAAAATAAGATTAATTGTGCTCATGTATAGCAACATTGTTTTGCTAATTTACGCAAGATATCAGATACGGTCTATCATTTTGCTATTTTTAATTTCAGGCACTATTCCCTGTAGTTTCAGCCAGAAAAAGTACACCACGTTAATTAGTTTTCCGCTGTCCTTTGATCATTACAAATGCCATCTGATAAGCAAAGGCCATGTTATCCTTAGTTTCTGAAATTGAGCCTCACTCTGTGAAAAATGGGTTTAATACATGTCCCTAAACTGGATTTTCGCCGAGAAGAGTCTTCCTCCAAACCAAAGTATTACGAACACGCTGATGATGCCTTTGCTTTCATCTTATAATCTAAGACATTCGCATTTCGCTATTTAAAAGACAATCAACTACGTATACACATGGGCAAAAAAACATGATTTAAAGTTAAACATTAAAATACTTCAACCCGTGTTCTATGCATTCATCAAACAGTCTTCAATCGTCTGAACGCATTAATTACTGCGTTTCAGCGGCATTTGATCTAGATGGAGGTTTATCATGATAATAGTATTAAAGCGTTTTCCGCCCTCTTGTTTTATAATACCAAACATGATAATTAACCTTCAGCGTGATAGATAATGTCTCATTTACGGACGATTCACACAAAAGATGGCCCATGAGTCGGTAGCAAGCGTTTCCGTGATTGCACATGCGAGCGTTGACTCGTTATCATATTAAAGCACATTTTCGTGATCGGGTTACAATAAAGGTATTTCATTGGAATGTAATCAGTATCATTAATGATCATAACGTTTCAACGGTCCACGATTTATGCTCGTTATTTGTCGTGAGAAACTGTGGGTGATTGACCTATTGAATAATTGAAGAATCCACATTTTTGTGATTTAACCCATTTATGCCTAGTGGACTCTCCCATCCTTCTAAATTGGATCAATTTATTTCCAAAATTAGGGATGTCTAGTATATTTATTTCTATATTTAGAATATTTCGTAAAGAAATTCCTTGAAGCAAACAGCGCAGACCCTGATGAGACGCCGCATCATGCGGCGTCTCATCTGGGTCTACGCTGTTTGCCAAGGCCTTTTTTCTAGACGCTAGGCATAAATGGGTTAATGCGCATCTGAATTTTATTGAATATAATTATGATTGATCAAGCCAAAACCTAGCTGCCGATATTCATTATGAAATAATATACTGGTAAACCATATTATTTCAAAAATGCAATCAATGTAGTTGATTAAGTACAAATAATAGAAACAATGCAAACATCGTATGTGCAAGTCACGTGTCAATTCGTCAAGTGAACCCATAAATTGATTGATGCTCTGAGTTAAATGCAACAAATCCCATATTATTTCAGATATTTCGTTGCTCCATAAGCATATCGGCGCTTGCTATGTCATAAATTAACATTTTGTTATGATCAATTAATCCCAGGTGTCCAATATTCTAACAGTCATTAATAAACCAGATATCAAACACACAGATTATTTAATTGTCTAAAAATAGCAGGGCGAGATGAACTACTTTTAAAGACTAACAGCGGATGACCTATATTGTTTTTGTCTATTGTTTTGTTCAAAATTCCGATGACGGAAAATATATCAGAACAGATCGATAAGGTCATTGAATTGATTTGACCCCAATACCATCGCGCGGGAACGATGTTCAGCTAGTGTAATGATAATGAGATACAATAGTCAATATTAGGGAATCCACACAAAAAACTCAACAATGGCATAGACACTCTTTATGCCGATAAGACGCCCGTGAAATCTTATACAGTCGAAAACAGTATTGATATTAGAGATAATAAAGTGTTAATTGTTAACTGTCAATAGAATATATTGAATTACGAAATAGTGATTTGATTATTTAGTAGGTGATATGGTTATTGTAGAAAAGCACGCCAAGATTGAGCTCGCGGGGTGTAGACATAGAAGGCATGCCATGGGAGCATTGACTCCTCAAACTGGCGGAAATCTATCAGCTAACAATGGAAGATAACAATAACCCAATATTGGCGGTTTTATTATAATTGTAGACATGTTAACAGGTAATTCGTCCTCTTGTCTTCAGATTTGTGCCAGATGTTTAACAGATTTAACGACACATTATTTTTTATTGTTGATCGACTTTTCATGTTTTCATCTCTTACTTATCGTCTTACATCTGTCTTAAATATATCCTTCTTTTCATAAACGCAAGATATCAATCTTATAATGAAAATATATCAAATTGTTACAACCTTCAGTTTATAATATAGGGAGATATATATATATGTGTCGCTTTCAGCAGTTAATGATATATATATATATATATATATAAACTTAATATCAATTATTTACTGCTTATTAAAGCGACACACAACTTATTCAGATCGCTCAAAAAAAACAAAATCATTCAACTTGTATTAATTCCTTTTTTAAATATAAATCACCGATTTTTAAACTGTGACATTATCAACCATCGTGTGAGTATCTTCACTCTACCATGCCTGGTCGTGAACAAAGACAAATTAAATTGTAATTCAACTTTGAGAAAAATTAATTCAACCTTGAGGCATTCTTGTAAAATGGGTCATCCGAAAGTATCATGTGCGAGTTCTAGAGGCTCAAAACGCAGACAATTCGCTACAATAGGCCCGCATTGCATTATTTCGGAATGAAAAGTTGATAACATAGATGCCAGAAATCGAATTGTTCACTGAATTATAATGGAAACAAACAGACATAATTGGAATACACTTTTAAATGAATAATGCTAATGTTTTGTGTGTCGAAATTGATTTTCGTAAGAGTATCAAATGCAAAATGCTTTGCACACTAATTTACTGCTATTCGAACTTTTTTCTAAAAGATTTTTATATTGTGCGAAGAGCCCCATTCGCCATTATAATGATTAATGATGAAAGAAGCGTTTTAAAGAACCAGATAAATCATTTTAGTACTTAGGTGGCTTGATACAATTTTTGCATTACAATGGATGTTCTAGGTGTTACCTAAAGTATGGGGGAAGTCATGTACCATATTGAGCCTCTTTCTTAGAAAGCTGGACTTAATTCATAAGCGTAAAGTATACACGCTTTCCGCTTAAACTGGATTTTCTGTCTGAACTGGATTTTCGCTAAGAGGAGAATTCCTTTAAACGAACAATACCAAAAAAAAGCGGAAAGTGTCGTCCCTGATTAACCTGTGCGGACTGCACAAACAAATCTGGGACGACTCTTTGCGCACACGCATTACGACCTTTTTTTTCCAGAACGCAGTTTTGAAGCGCGCCAAAACAACCATGATCTGTTTGATTGTACACTGTACAATTTATGTGAAGCTTAAGTTTGGTTATGTTGTAGATTGTGATTTATGTCCATGTGAACAACCTTGTTCGATTTTAAATTGTTATTTTATGTCAAAGTACAATCATTTTAACTGGTGCACCTTATGTCATGCCGCCCCAGTAGTGCACCTTATGTTATGCCGCCCCAGTAATGAAGGACACACTTGATATGTACTGTTTGTCGCTTTAAATAAAATTTTGACATTGAAATATGTCTGACAAAAAAACATCAATGCATTTCTTAATGATTTATCGATGAGATTTCTAGAAATTTGTGTTGCAGTATTTGAAGTGGTTTGCAATTTTCATTTTGTTTATGTCATCATCTTAAATTAGAAAAAAATCAAGGCATTCGCAAAGATGAGTTCGCATGTGTGTAAAAATATGTTGTATTTTTTTTAACATGCATCTCCATTTATTATACAACATGTATAATAACATGAGATGTGCTTGATGTATGCATATTAAAAGACCTTTATGTGTACAGTTGCTTATAAAATCGAAAACGTATATGATATATAATTGTATTTTCATGTCGCATACATCAAAGTTGTGTTATTATTATCATACTTAGTATTTGCGTAATTCAAAATGCGTGAACATGCTTTGTTGTAGTCAGCTTCACAAAATTATTAACTACAAAAAATAGTTATGCTATATTCGTTTGTCGCTTTAAATGAAATTTTGACATTGAAATGTGTGTGATATGACGTTGCACAAAATAAAACAATTTATCATATGTGTCGTGTTCTGAGAAAATTGTGCATAATGCTTGTGTGTAAATTGTCATCCCAGATTAGCCTGTGCAGTCCGCACAGGCTAATCAGGGACGACAATTTCCGCTTTTATGGAATTTTTCGTATAAATGATGTCTCTTCTAAGCTAAAATCCAGTTTAGGCGGAAAGTGTCGTCCCGGATTAGCCTGTGCGGACTGCACAGGCTAATCTGGGACGACACTTTACGCACAAGCATTTTGCCCAGTTTTCTCAGAACACGCCACATTTATCATATTAAATAGCTTGTCTATTATATTTACAAGTCTATCTTGATAAATAATGTGGTGTCTTCTTCCAAGAAACGATCACAGGTTTGTTTAAATCTACTGTATAATTTTTATATTTAGAACACAATCCATAGTCATTTTAAATAAACTGGAAGTGCATTGATGGAATGAAAATAAAATGAGTGCGTACAAGTCTATGGATCATAATTCGTTGTTGATATTTTAATTGGGATTAAATATGGAAGTTTTTTGGTTTCTATGACCTTTTCTCAGATAAAAAATATTTCCATTTGCATAATTATCAAAGTTGACGCAATATCACAGAAGTGTGAATTTACATATCTGTGTGAGTGTTTTGTGGAGTTGCTTATACTGTTGTGTTTGGTTTTGGGGTTTAACGCGCGATGTTGTTTAGTTTGTTTTTGTTTTTTTATGAAAGGCGCAACAATGGGTGAGGATAAAGGACACATAAGCATAGGTGACTCATTAAATACCTTATACGATACTGTAATATCAATGTGGCTAAACACGAGTTAATATGCAACCAGTAACCAACATGCTATCGTGACCAATAAAGTACCAATTGAGTTACATTAAAGTTCTAAATAAGCTGTTTTATTTGCATGGTGTTTAGTGATTGGGAAAACATATACTATTTTAAGAAAATATAGTTTTGTAGCAGTAATGTTACATTTAAAACAAAGGTGAAGATGGAATTCGTAATCAAGCTGCGACAGACGTTCATAGGAAGCTATCTTTGGCATGTCGTCTCATTTTATGCAAATATTAGAATGCGGTCGGATACTTAATGAGAGGTTTTTCTGTGCATTGCAATGCTATAAATGATCTATTACGCGTTTTATCATTATACTAACAACAAGGCGTTATGTCTTTTTGACACGAGCAGATGTGCAGAAGTTGTTTATCATTGGAATCGGTTATATGGAGAACAATCCTCGTTTTATTGAAATGCGTCAGAAAATACCTTACAGGTCGCTTACAAGGTTTGTGGAATAGTTTCTGCAAACTTATAACACCGTTTTTTTAAGTGCTCTTTTAAACCGAAATTCATTATGTTTACGAATATACATGTAGTTTTTAGAGATGTGACTTTTTGTTTAGTTGCAGGGTTTTATTTTAACATATGAATATCAATACATGTATACACATATATATTGAGGCGAAAACGTAAACTATGCATAACAAATGTTGCTTGCTTCTTGTGCAAAACCAAATCATGCGAGTCTGTCAGGAATTAGACGTAGACGTAACCGTATGGCTGAGCGCTCAGACGAAAGTGGGTTAAATGCATGTGTGTAAAGTGTAGTCCCAGATTAGCCTGTGCAGTCCGTACAGGCTTATCAGGGACGACACTTTACGCTTTTATGATATTTTTCGTTTAAAGAAAGTCTCTTCTTAATAAAAAATCTAGTTAAGGCGGAAAGTGTCTTCCCTAATTAGCCTGTGCGGACTTCACAGGCCAATCTGGGACGACACTTTACGCACGTGCATTAAATAATATTTCAGTGAGGACGTAGACGTAGACGTAACAGTATGGCTGAACGTGTTGTTGAGACATCTGTAAATCTTCATGAAGGATCACACCAACCGTGTCAGTAATGTGACATATTTCTTTTTAATGCAAAAGACGCTTTTGTCTATTTTTCTTTTTTGTTTTTAATAATATTTACATTCCCACTCAAGTAATATCAAGTTTCACCCAATAATCAGAGGATTGCTTTGTCATCGCCCTACAATAATGAACGAAGTGTCAATATTTGAAGATTTACTATGCAAGGCCGAAGATTGACAACATCCATTCATAATAATCACAACAGCGTAACCATTTGTCTTTTCCGTCTTTCCAATCAATCGTTTGTGGCATTATTAAATGGGCCAAGAAGTTAGTTCCAAAATTGTCCTCGTCCGCCCTAAAAACGGTCAATATCAATGTAAAAGTCGATCTTTATCTATGATGTGTACCCCAAAAGTGACTAAAGTTAATGCCATATGACGTCATTGTGAAATTTTCGGTCCCATTCCTGACTTTGACTTACTTTTTGCAATCAATAATTTAATTGAAAATGCAATTCATACCATTTGGTATCTCATGAATAAATTATGAAAAGAAAAGTATGCCTGTTTCGTCGAACCAGGGCCTTTTGACAAAAGCAACGACCCAATAACAAACAATTTTAGGTATCAAAGAATTCTGTCTACCGACTCGACATCTGAAACCGGTTGGTGTTGTTAGGAAATTGCCAAACATATGGAAATGTCTGTTTGAACTGGCTGGATGTGCAAATATTGGAATTTGAACCCGAATCAATTGTTACAGCAAACATTTCGGTTAATTGATAGTTTGACATTTTCATTCTTGTAAATGTCGCAGAGGTCCGCTTTTTATTAGAGCACTAGTTGAACATCGCCTGTGGTTCTAAAAGACATTTAGCAAAATGATATGAAATGGAACACTATCATTGTTAAGAACATGACTTAAAGTACGCAAACACAAATTGCAGGGAATAGGTCAATTGAAAGTGATATTAGTTCTATTGCATTTGCGGTTCACAAACTGATTAAATATGTCGTCATTAATAAACGTCATTAATAAAATAACAAACCAAAATCAAAACAAGTTTGTTAATATTTTCCAAAACGCCCCAAAGGTATCATATATATTTAATATAATAACAATAATAATACATTAAAAATATAATTAGAGTAATATAATACGTATATGTCTGCCTTCATTTTTCAAATTAAGAACAGTTGTATCGATATCGCCCTGAGCCATATTAAATTAACTAAGGTGGCAAGATATCATATAAAAACTATATATCTCGAATAATTATCAAGAACACTGTATTTTTCCATATGTATACAGTACAGAAAAATTATAATAACCAAGTGAACGTTTTTTTCTCATCATATGTCCTCGACCGCATTTTGAACTCTGCGTTATTCTAAAGATATATAGATATTAGTATTCGCATACAAATCTATGTCCTCCGATATGATGAAAAATTATAGTGCACGTTCACTTGATTAGGCTATACAAATTTGGTTCTCTGGTTAGAGTTTGCGGGCGGGTAGGTTTTCGGAGTACCCGACCCAACAAACACACATTTTGACAATGTGATAAATAGTGAAAGTTTAACAGTTAGACACAACACCAGTACCATGAAAAAGCTGTAAAATAAAAATATTTTGAATTGCCTAGTTGTTAGTATTTTTTTACTGCCTGGTTGGTGTTCTCAAAATTGTAAGTGGACGTTAAACATTCAATCCAATTTGTATGGCCTTATTTATGGGTGATATAGATGGATTTTGTGCGTGTTTTGTTTTGATAATTAACATTCGGAATAGGCACCTCGTTACGTACAGCTGTAGCGTTAAATGAAAATTCCATACGTTAACCTGAAGGTGATGTGGTTGATGATGGAGGATGTAGGACAAACACCTGTCTGAACTTGGAATATATGAGCCTCGTTATGGGAAAAATGGGCTTAATGCATGTGCGTAAAGTGTCGTCCCGGATTAGCCTGTGCAGTCCGCACAGGCTAATCAGGGACAACACTTTCCGCCTACACTGGATTTTCGTTTATATGAGACCTTCTTTAAACGAATAATTCCATAAAAGCGGACAGTGTCGTCCCTTTTTAGACTGTGTGGAATGCACAGGCTAATCTGGGACGACACTTTACACACATGCATTAAGCCCAGTTTTCCCAGAACGAGGCCCATATACTTAAGTAAATAAGAAATCAGGTGTGAACGGACTTATAGTGATGTGTGTTACATGGATCTGCAAACACACATGTAACAATATTTGTATATCAAACACACGACCAAATAAGTCACATTGTCACAATAAGTATACATTGAAAGAACTAACGTAATATCCGCATACACATTATTAAAATATTAAGAAAACATTTTATGTCGCAGACAATTTACAAATACACAAAACGTTCAGTACGAACAAATATACCAACTACATATGTATATATTTGTTTTACTAGATATGTGTCTGTATCTATTACAGTCATTGTATACTTACCCTTGTTCAGGGCAAACAGTTGCCATCTAGGTGGAGGTGCCACCGAGCCAAGGAATCAGAGGTCAAGGTTACACAATTAGACACCAAATTAAGTGTATGAGAGGTCAAGGTTACATAATATGACACTAAATTAAGTGTATGAGAGGTCAAGGTTACACAATATGACACCAAATTTAGTGCATGCACATGCAAATATGTATCTTAATATCATTGTGGTACATGAATTGTTAGGCATTGATGAGTAAAATGTAAATATATTTTTTTCGTATATTTATCCAACATTAAAAAATAAAAACGACATCAATCATCTAAGAAACGCTGAAAGTTATAATTTTATCATTGTACAATTAAATCATTCTTATTCAAAAGACAACTTAAAGTAACAAAGAAAGTATGCATTAATTGTCATCGTTTTAAACTTGGTCAACTAGAAAATACGATCAGTTCGAGAAATCTGAAGAATATAGCGACCTTCACCTTTGAACGCAAGACATACCCACCTACTTTGAGAGAACGCATTCTCAATTTAATTCTAATGAAATAGTTGTTTTATATCATAAATAATATGCGTCTGTTTTAGCATTAATAAAATGACATGAAGAACGGCTTTTAAAAAATTCAAGGCATCATTTACATTGGACGTATTTTCTTTGACCGACAACACTGGAAGTTCATTGACTGACATCGCCCGCCATTGATTGCCGCGTAATTAAAACTATTTTCTCCAGTTTCTCCGTAAAGATGGCATTAATATGTAGTTCAATTAACTATTAAGAAATAAACGTGTCCTCGATTAAGTTCAGAAGGGTTTAGAGAAAATGTATTAGTAGTAAAAAAACAAGTATAAACTTTAGTAGTAAAATAAGAAGGAGTACAAAATGAAGTACAAGGAAAAGTACAAGAAGTAGTAGAGGAAGAAGAAATGAAAAGAAGAAGCGCGAAGAAAACGAAGACGATGGTATACAGGAAAAAACACTGTATAATCTCGAAGAAAACTTCCGTCCTTTGTTGACTGTGTTGATTTAATTTACCAGTCTTTGTAGTTAATAATTGTGTCAATAAAACAGGCTGATCATAATTTGTTACATTGGACAAGAAGTATCTGTGAAGTACATCCGAATTATGTTTAAAGTTGTCTATGAATTAGCATATAAATTAAAGACCCTTGTTAATTAACGCAGAAACTACTGCGTGAAAACAAAGACTGGTTTGTACTTCTTAGTTGGTAAATGACCTGTGCTATGTTTACCAGCACTGTTCACGGAAGTACGACTTAGTGACTTGCACAAAACAACTTTCACAAATAACGTTTTTTCTATTGATACGACAAGTTGGTGACAGCGACGATTGCGATGGTTGCGTAAACAATAGAGGAGGAGACAGAAGAAGTGACGGTGGCAACGAACAAACGGAACAATGGGCTTCGGGACACATGTTATGGTAGCTGCTAGAAAGGTGTCCAATATCATGATACTTATGCAATATGGATACCATCACATGAAGTGACTGCATGCAATCTGAATATACTAATATATAAGGCAAATATGTGTGGTTATGTTTCTTGAACCAAACATATCAATTACTCCAAACGGTCAGTAACCCGGAATAATCTATATTGACGAAGCTCTTCTATGTATTGAAAGTATGCGTGAAGAAGGAAATGTCATGGGAATGATTATAATCGATGATGTGGTAAAAACTAAACGCACATTATTAAACAAATGATCTTCACACTGAGGCAAAGAAATCGGTTGCCTTGAAAACCATTGGTGTTGAGTATGTGTTCTCCTTCTTTGATTTCAGAACATGTTATGCATTTCCTATAGCATAATTAAACTTCACAACAAAATATACCATCTATTAATACTCTGAACAATGTTTGCATATACGAGCTACCAATTAGGCTCTTCAATACATAGATAATATAATTACATGTACATGTTTCCAACATATTTGTTATTATTTAGTCTTACGTCTAAGAATGCGTTGACGAATACCGGACCCTGGTTGTTTGGTCTGAATACCGAACCCTGGTTGTTTGGTCTGAATACCGGAACCTGGTTGTTTTGTCTGAATACCGAACCCTGGTTGTTTGGTCTGAATACCGGACCCTGGTTGTTTGGTCTGAATATCGGACCCTGGTTGTTCGATCTGAATACCGGACCCTGGTTATTTGGTCTGAATACCGCATCCTGGTTGTTTGGTCTGAATACTGGACCCTAGTTGTTTGGTCTGAATACAAGACCCTGGTTGTTTGATCTGACCACTACGGAACGTGCAGTACGCTGAATCACAAAGGCAAATTGTACAAGGTGCAGGTGGAGATGATGTCTTACATAATTCCCGTTCTTACATCGACCTTTCTTCTGACATTTTCAAACTCACCGACATTTCCGTTCCGTGTTTTTCCGATATCACCTTTACCCACCAAGGTCACCACAAAATCTTCTTCCGGTGCATGTTCGTCTATCTTGATGATATTTACGTGTGATTGACTGACGATGTGTTGCAGTAGCGTAGCTTTTCATTAGGTCCTCACATGAAAACCAACAAAAAATCAAGCACATAGACTGCATATATAATTATTGAAAACAACCACCATGAAGTGGACAGTTAAACGTTATTGTCTTAAATGGTGGTTCTATAAAAAGAAATCATGTTTACAATTTATAATTTAAATCCAGGAAAAGCAGAAGGAACGAACACAGTAGCCTTTATACATAATAAGCATTTATTATGTTCTTCATACTAACAACGAACGATACACATTATGTCGTGTCTTGACATTCTTTTGCGGTGATCATACTGATGCTAACGATGTTATGTAGGTGGCCTTGGTGGTGATGCCTGAAATAGTGATGTATCTAATATTGTTTCTAGTGATCTTGCTGCTTCTGCTGCTGTTGCTTCTGCTGCTGCTGCTTCTGTTAGCGTTGCTGCTTCTGCTGCTGATGCTGCTGTTGAGGATGAAATAATAATGATGATGATGATAATATATTTATTAAGAGGGTGCTTCTGATGCTGCTGCTGCTGCTGCTTCTGATGATGGATATGATGGAAGATGCCGCTTCTCAGGCTGAGGGCAATGGTGCACACAAAGCTAGCGTGTTTGCAAAATGTGCGCCTCTGTTAGAATACATCCGACTTCTGGAAAAATCATTAACCCGAGTTCAGACAACCCAGAATCTATATTCGCTAACGACCTTTATTGCAATTTGTCCGTGCATGCTATCTCCATGTAAGATGGGGTTATAAATGCTCGTTTGATAGTTTTGCACAGCATTTTATTGCACAAACACGCTTTAAAACATTCATTATTTTATGCTTGAATATAATTTATGTTCTGTCATAACTGTTATAATGCAAAAACCGAGCTGACTTTCGACGCAGCTTTTGTAGAAACAAGTTGGTCGGAAAATAGGCCAAACTTGCGAAGACAATTTTTTATAACCAGCGAAGCAAACGTAAACATAATAAACATCGTTCAAATTACTATTTGCATTATAATTGCATTAGCAAGCGTCAAAATACAAAACATTTGATAGAAGTATTCAACCTTACAACAAAGTTGAGTAATGTGAAACCAATTGTGTAAAATACCTCGGAGGATATACATATAGATGTATATGGATTGAAATTCCTACTTTCATATTCAACATCCATTGATCTGCAACAGTTTTTATTTAAAAATCGAGCCAATATTAAAATAAACAGATATAGGGTAAAACTCCGAAACATGGTAAAGGAACTCAAACAAAAATACAAAGAAATATTCAAAATGACAAATTTGCGAGTTCAATCTAACGAATATATTTTTATTTTGAAATCTTGATTGCCATTATGAACATACCCAACTTTAACATTAATTTCATTTAATGGATTACCCTTTGTAAAACATACAAAAACAACTATGTCTGCCTGTCCAATACCAAATCCGGTAGATTACGGGTTCGATCCCCACTGTGGGAGCGTTCTTTACATCTCCCCACAAAGACACCAAGTACTGGTTCTAGGCCCAGGACTCGTGGGCGTTTCAAAATAAGAAGTAAATACTTTAAATGCAATCGAGCTGCAATAAATAGGTTTAAACTTAACTTATACCAAATCCAATACTATGTCATTAAGCCACATAAGATGTAGCACGACATTTGGACATGTGGGCCCATATCGCGGGCTGAGGATCTCTGAAGAAAGTACATGTTGTATTCAAACGAGCCTCGCTCTGTGAAAAGGGGGTTTAATTTATGTGCGTAAAGTGTCGTCCCAGATTACCCTGTGCAGTCCGCACAGGCTACTCAGGGACGACATTTCCGCTGTTATGTTATTTTTCATTTAAAGAAAATATTATCTAAGCAATAATCCAGTTAAGGCGGAAAGTGTCGTCCCTGATTAGTCTGTGGGACGACACCTTTCGCACATTCATTAAACCCCATTTTCACAGAGCGAGACTGAAATGTCTACCTTAAATAACGCGTGTTATCATTCGGGAGACCAACGCTGTGACAGATTGTGAACAATCGCGTTGCGAGGCTATAAACTCCTTTTAATTGAATTAAAATCGTTTCTTTGACGAATAGTGATTGATTTTTTAATGTGAACTTCCACACAAAGGTAGAGCACTAGGTCAAATTAAGATGGATTGAGATTTTTAAGTTGGCAACCTTGGAAAAGAGTTCGTGTAATATAGTTCGTCCACTAAACGCCACAAAACAAACTATCGGCAATGTTTTGATTTTGATGATGGTTTATAATGGCTCTCAGGTGACACTGTTGATAACGCCCTACTTTCACAACAATGCTCATTACCTACTGATATATAAAAATAAGTCTAATAGCTATGGTAATTAGTTAATTTACATGTTGCAATACAATCTAACCGTTATCATTTTTTTAAGTATAAGAATGATGAAGAAAAAGTGTTAAATCTACCAATTAGTAAATATCCATGTATTTATTTCAATTAAGTAACACCTCTAAAAATTCCAATTATTTTACAAATAAAGTAAAACGATTATATATTAAATTAGTGACGCTTATTTAAGATATCCATGTAAATCGAATACTATTTCATACAACGGTGGATTGTTTCTGGCTACACAAAAAAGCTATTTCCTTCCACCAATCATTCCCAAATAGAATTTATATTGAATGTGTTGATGATAAAAACAATGAAACTCTAACAACACCCACCTTCCTTGTCAACAAGTTGTTTTATCTCTTACGCCCACATAAAAACCAAGATAAGAAAACGTCAAAGTCTGCAACAAGGATAGAAGGGATATTAATTTATAACTTTAACGGTATTGAAATGGTTTTGTCAAGAAATACCAAAGGATGAACAAACATGATAAGAATATGCAGAAATATAATATCGACCGACTTTTCATATAATCGCTCGTTTTCCTAGTTCCAGCCGAACCGGTGAATTTTATTTTGAGAGTTGCTAGTAATTTCCGAATGTGTGGTGTTTTGGCATCATTCAAATAAATATGGCCAATGGAAATCGAATCTTCAACTGACCGAGATACGGGCCGCATTTATTGTTTCCTTTCCATAAACAGACATCGAGTGCTGGCATTTGGTGGTGAAATTGTGCCCATGTGCAAAGCTCGGGATACGAATAGTAAGACTGTTTTGCATACATATACAGAACTACAGAGATTCGTTTAATAATTCCAAGTCAACCGGTAACTGTTACTAAATGTATATGACAAAACAGTGGGACATTTGGATGACCGTTATGCAATGAATGTTTCGAAATTCTCCAGTACAATAAGATTTATTGTCAAATGTCATTGTCGCTATTACAACATTACGAGCACAGTGTTTATGATGACTTGTCAGTGCAAAATGTCGTAATTCTCGTACTAAACAAAATGATTCCATTCGACTATAATTCAAGCGGCATCACATTTAAACTAGTTCTATACATGAGTTCTTTTGTATCGTTACTAAACATAGACAGTCTGTTCTGACATTGTTACAGTTTGTCTTTTAATGAGAGATCTGTGCCAAACAGGTACGCGAACATTATGTCTGCAAAAATAAGATTAATTGTGCTCATTTACAGCAACATTTTTTTGCTAATTGTCGCAAGATATCAGATACGGTCTATGATTTTACTATTTTTAATTTCAGGCAATATTCCCTGTACTTTCAGTAAGAAAAAGTACACCACGTTTATTGGTTTTCCGCTTCCTTTGATTGTTACACATTCCATCTCATAAGCAAAGATCATGTTATCCTTAGTGTCTGAAATTGAGCCTCGCTCTGCGAAAAGGGGGTTTAATGCATGTGCGGAAAGTGTCGTCCCAGATTAGCCTGTGCAGTCCTACAGTCTTACCAGGGACGACACTTTACGCCTAAACTGGATTTTCGTCAAGAAGAGTCTTCCTCCAAACGAAAAATACAATGAAAGCGGAACTTGTCGTACCTAAGTAGCCTGTGCGGACTGCACAGGCCAATCTGGGTCGACACTTAACGCAGATGCTTTAAACCTCCTTTCCACAGAGCGAGGCTCAATTAAGATCTAGTATTATATTTCATGAAAGTATTACGAATTCGCTGATCATGCCTTTGCTATCATCTTTTTATCTAAGACATTCGCATTTCGCTATTTAAACAAAAAACAACTACGTATACCGGTCCACGTGGGCCAAAAACATGAATTGAAGTTAAACATTATAATACGTCAACCCGTGTTCAATGCATTCATCAAACAAACAGTCTTCAATCGTCCGAACACATTTATTACTTCTTCAGCGGCAATTTGATCTAGATGAAGGTCTATCATGATAGTAGTATTAAAGCGTGTTCGGCCCTCTTCCTTTATAATACCAAACATGATAATTAACCTTCGCCATGATAGATAATGTCTCGTTTACGGACGATTCACACAAAAGATGTCAGAGGAGTCCATAGCTAGCGTTCCAGTGGGCGCACATGCGAGCGTAAACTCGTTATCATATTAAAGCACATTTTCGTGATCGGGTTACAATAAAGATATTTCATTGGAATGTAATTATTATCATTAATGATCATAACGTTTCAACGGTCCACGATTTATGGTCGTTATTTGTCGTGAGAAACTGTGGGTGATTGACTATTGAACATTCCACATTTGTGTTTGCTTAAATGCGCGTCTGAATTGTCATGAATATTTGATTGATCAACCAAATAGTTTTGCAATCAAATAAAACAAAATACTAGCTGCCGATATTCATAATGAAATAGTATAAGCCCTATTATTTCAAAACTGCAATCGATGTTGTTGATTTAATACAACTTGTAGAAACAATGCAAATATCGTATGTGTAAGTCAAGTGTCAATTCTGCAAGTGAATACATACATTGATTGCTGCTCAGAATTAAATGCAACAAATCCCATATAATTTCAGATATTTCATTGCTTAAAAAGCATATCGGCGCTTGCTATGTCATAAATTGACAATTTTATCATAAACAATTCATACCAGGAGTCCAATTAATCAACAGCCATTAATAAAGCAGACATCAAACACACCGTATATTTAATTGTCTAAAAATAGCAGGGCGGGACGAACTACTTTTAAAGTCTCACAACAGATGACCTACATTGTTTTTGTCTATTTTTTTTCAAAATTCCGATGACGGAAAAGATATCAGAATAGATAGATAAGGTCATTGAATAGATTTAACCCCCATACCATCGCGCGGGAACGATGGTTAGTTATTTTAATGATAACGAGATACCAAAGTCAAGATTAGGGAATCCACACAAAAAACGCAACAATGGCATAGACACTCTAAATGCCGATAAGACGCCCGTGAAATCTTATACTGACGAAAACAGTATTAATATTAGAGATAATAAAGTGTTAATTTTTAACTGTCTATAGAATATATTCAATTACGAAATAGTGATTTGATTGTTTAGTAGGTGATAAGGTAATTGTAGAAAAGCACGCCAAGATTGAGCTCGCGGGGTGTAAACATAGAAGGCATGCCAGGGGAGCATTGACTCCTCTAACCGGCGGAAATATATCAGCTAACAATGGAAGATATCAATAACCCAATATTGGCGGGTTTTCAAAAAATTGTAGACTTGCAAACAGGTAAGTCGTCCTCTGGTCTTCAGATGTGTGCCAGATGTTTAGCAGATTAAAAGACACGTTGTTTTTCTAATGTTTTCGAATGTTCATGTTTTCTTCTCTCAATCATCGTCTTACATCTGTCTTTAATATATAATCCTGTCATTAACACAAAATATCAATCTTATAATGAAAAATATCGAACTGTTACAACCTTCAGTTTATAATATAGGGAGATACATATGTGTATCTCTTTTAGCAGTTAATGATATATATATATATACACTGAATATCAATCATTTACTGCTGAAAGCGACACACAACTTTTTCAGTTCGCTCAAAAGTACAAAATAATTCAACTTTAATTAATTCCTTTTTTAAATATAAATCACCGATTTTTAAACTGTGACATTATCAACGATCGTGTGATTATCTTCACTCTTCCATGCGTGGTCGTGAACAAAGACAAATTAAATTTAAATTCAACTTTGAGAAAAATTAAATTCAACCTTGAGGCATTCTTGAAAAATGGGTCATGCGAAAGAATCATGTGAGAGTTCTAGAGGCTAAACACGCAAACAACTCGCTACAATACGCCGGCAATTTTATTGATTTGAAATAAAAAGTTGATAACATAGATGCCATAAATTGAATTGTTCCCTGAATTATAATGGAACATAACAGACATAATAACAAGACACTGTTAAATGAAAAATGCTAAGGTTTTCTGTGTCGACAGTGATTGTCGTAAGAGTATTAAATTCTGCGCTTACTATTTTACAGTCATTCAAACTTATTCTAAAAGATTGTTATATTGTGCGAAGAGCCCAATTCGCCATAATAATGATTAATGATGAAAGAAGCTTCAAGAACCAGATGAATCATTTTAATACTAAGATGGCTTGATACTATTTTTGCTTTACAATGGATGTTCTAGGTGCTACCTAAAGTATGGGGGAAGACGGGTTAGTGAAGTCATATACCACATTTAGTCTCTTTCTTAGCAAACTGAACTTAATTCATAAGCGTAAAGTATACACACTTTCCGCCTAAACTGGATGTTCCGCCTGAACTAGATTTTCGCTAAGAAGAGACCTCCTTTGGAAAACAATACCATAAAAGCGGAAATAGTCGTCCCTGATTAGCCTGTGCGGACTGCACAGACAATCTGGAAACACATTACGCATATGCAATAAGCCCAGTTTTCATAGAACTCGACTTTAAATGGAGCAAAAGCGACCATGATTAGATTGATTGTTCATTATACACTTTATGTGTAGCTAAAGTTTGGTTATGTTGTAGATTGCGATTTATGTCCATGTGAACAGACTTGTTGAATGGTAAATTGTTATTGTATGTACAATCTTGTTAACTGGTGCACCGTACGTCATGCCGCCACAGTAATGAAGGGCACAATGTTTATGTATTGTTTATCATGTTAAATAGCTTGTCTATTATAAGTACAAGTCTATCTTCATAAACAATGTGGTGTGTTATTCCAAGAAACGGTCACAGGTTTGCTAAATCCACAGTATAATTTCTACATTTAGAAAACAATCCAATGTTATTTAAATAAACTGGAAGTGCATTGATGGCTTGCAATTTAAATGAGTACATAAAAGAATATGGATCATACATATTTCGTTGCTGTTATATTTACATGGATTAAAGATGGAAGCTTTTGGTTTCTATGACTGTTTCCCAGTCAAGAGATATTTCCCAGATCATGGTAATCAAAGTTGCCGCAATATCATAGAGAGGTTAATTAAGATATTTGCATTACTTTTTTATTGTTCTATGGCGTTGCTTATGGTGTTGTGCTATGTTTGGGGTTTTTCATGAGGATGTTGTTCAGTTGTGTTTTTGTAATGAAACGATGGATGGAGAAAAATGACACATGAACATATGTGATTCATAAATACCATGTACGATACTAAAATATCAATGTCGTTAAGTATGAGTTAATTTGTAACCGCCTTCCAACATCCTATCGTGTCCACTGATAGACCAATTGTGTAACATTTAAGTTCTATGTATGCTCTTCTTTTGGTTTAAACATGGTTTATCTCGATTGGGAATGTACATATTATTTTAAGATAATGAGAAGACATATGTAAACGGATTTGTTATGATGTCGCAGGTTGGTATAGTCCAACATGTAGCACTTCCACATTAAAACGTTTCCAGAATAAAAACACATTCAACAAAACCTGTTTCGCCTTCTTATATATTGCGGTCTTGACGTCATAGCTACACAAATAGGTTCCATATTATTGCAATCACACTTCACCATTCGTCAAGAAAAAACATAGTTTTGTAGCAGTTATGTTACATTTAAAACCACCGTGAAGATGGAATTCGTAATCAAGCTGTGACAGACGTTCCTAGAAAGCTATCTTGGACATGCCGTCTCATTTTATGCAAATATAAGAATGCGATCTGGAATTTAATGACAGTTTTTTAACGTGTTGTTGGGACATCTGTACATCTTAATGCAGGACCAAACCAACCCTGTCAGTAATGTGACATAACAAACCAACCCTGTCAGTAATGTGACATAACAAAGTTGGGTTTTCTTTCGTGCGTTTCGTCTTTTTTTTAATGATTTTTTTTTTTTTTTTTTTTTTTTTTTTTTTTAACTATATTTACTTTCCAAATTAAGTCATATCAAGATTCAATATATTAATCCTCTCTGTATAGCGGGGTTTTATTCCGTTCGTTTCGTCCTTTTAATAAAAATGACGTTTTAATTATCTTTTTTATTTTAAAATAATATTTACTATTCCACTCAAGTGATATCAAATTCCAACCAAAACTCAGACAACTGCTTTGTCACTGCCCTACAATAAATAACGATGTGTCAATATTTGAAGATTCACTTTACAATCCCGAAGAATGACAACATCCTATCATAATAATCATACCAGAGTAATAATTTGTCTGTTCAATCTATCGTGTGTGGCATTTTCAAATAGGCCAATAATGTAGTTCAACATATGTCCTTGTTCGCCT
This sequence comes from Dreissena rostriformis, assembly GCA_007657795.1. Taxonomy (NCBI): domain Eukaryota; kingdom Metazoa; phylum Mollusca; class Bivalvia; order Myida; family Dreissenidae; genus Dreissena; species Dreissena rostriformis. Next base: position 630,642 of record VMBQ01000705.1, on the reverse strand, counting down.
TTAAAAAAATGTAAAAGTCGATCTTTATCTGTGATGCCTACCCCAAAAGTGACAAGGTTAATGCCACATGACGTCATTGTGAAAGTTTCGGTCTTATTCCAGACTTTGACTTACTTTTTGAAATCAATAATTTTATTGATAATGTAATTCATATCATAAGATATCTCATGAATAAATTATGAAAAGAAAAGTTTACCTGTGTCGACGAACCGGGGCCTTTTGACAAAAACAACGAGTCCAATAATAAACAATTTCTGGTCTAAAAGAATTCTGTTTACCGACTCAACATCAGAAACCGGCTGGTATTGTTGGAGATTGCCAAACATATGGTAATGCCTGTGTAAACTGGCGGGATGTGCAAATATTGGAATTTGGACCCGCATCAATTGTTACAGAAAACATTTCGGTTAATTGATAATTTGACATTTTCATTCTTGTAGATGTCGCAGAGGTCCGCGTTTTATAAGAGCACTAGTTTAACATCGCCTGTGGTTCTAAAAGACATTTAGCAAAAATGATATGAAATGGAACACTATCATTGTTAAGAACAAGACTTAAGGTACGCAAACACAAATTGCAGGGATAAGGCCAGTTGAACGTGATATTAGTTCTATTGCTTTTGCGGTTCACAAACTGATTAAATATGTCGTACTAATAAACGTCATTAATAAAATAACAAACCTAAATCAAAACAAGTTTAATGGTATTTTCCAAAACGCCCCAAAAGTAATATATCATATATATTTAATATAATAATAATACATTACAAATATAATTATCGTTATATAATACGTATATGTCTGCCTTCATTTTTCTAATTAAGTACAGTTGAAACGATATGCCGATTCATATTACATTATCGCAGGTGGCAAGATATCATATAAAAACCATATCTCGAATAATTAATTATCTAATTAATTAATTATTTTCTATATGCATACAGTACAGAAAACTTATAATAACCAAGTGAACTTTTTTTTCTCATCCAGGGCCCTCACACTACTTTGGGGGAAGGGGTCCGCAGCCCTTAGGAGGGGGAATTTTTGCGGCGTTTCCATTTTTGGGGGATTTTTTACTTACTCTCTCATTATTACATTTGTACATATTAGCACTATATTCATTGCATTTTTCATATTTTAGTATATTCGAAAAGATTAAATTTAAATAGAATTGAGATATAATTATCATGATACACATCTTTCTATAAAAAAAAAAAAAAAAAAATTTTTTTAGGGGGAATTTTTCCCCCCAAAAGGGGAAAAAAGTATACTTTTCAGGTGGGGGACTGCCACCGAAATTCGGTGGCAGATTTGATAGATTTGATAGATTGAGGGCCCTGTCATCATATTTGCATATGAAATTGTTCATGCCAGGTTGGTATTTCTAAAAAATGTAAGAGGACGTCAAACATACAATCAAATTTGTATGGCCTTATTTATGGGTGATAGGGATGGATTTTGTGCGCGTTTTGTTTTGATAATTAACATTCGGAGTTGGCACCTCGTTACGTACAAATGTAGCGTTAAATGAAAATTCCATATGTTAACCTAAAGGTGATGTGGTTGATGATGGGGAATGTAGGGCAAACACCTGGCTGAACGTGAATATATACGTAAGCAAATACGAAATAAGGTGTGTAAGGACTTATAGTGTCGTGTGTTACGTGGATCTGCAAACACACATAAAACAATTTGTTTCTATCAAACACCCGACCAAAATAAGTCACGTTGTCATATTGAAAGAACTAACGTAATATGTGGCGTGTTCTGAGAAAACTGGGCAAAATGCTAGTGCGTAAAGTGTCATCTCAGATTAGCCTGTGCAGTCCGCAAAGGCTAATCCGGGACGACACTTTCCGCCTTAACTGGATTTTCGCTAAGAAGAGACATCCTTTAAACGAAAAATTCAATAAAAGTGGAAATTGTCGTCCCTGATTAGCCTGTGCGGACTGCACAGGCTAATCTGGGATGACAATTTACGCACAAGCATTTTGCCCAGTTTTCTCAGAACACGCCACATGTAGAAAACATATAATGACTCAGACAATTTAGAAATAAACAAAACAGTACAAACAAATATATAAATTCACTGTGTATAGATTTGTTTTTCTATATATGCATCTTTATTTAAACGAAAGACCAACAACACTTTTTTAAAAAAAGGGGTTAGGATAGCTTTACTACTTACTACAGCTCCAAAACTAAAAGCGCGTATAATAACAAAGCATGGAAAATCAAAGAAGATGCGCGCTAAAGGTAATCAAATAATGAAATAAAATATATTCATGTTACAAAAAAAAAAAAAAAAAAAAAAAAAATACAAAATCACTGTGTATAGATTTGTTTTACTTGATATGTATCTGTATTTATACAGTCATCGTATACTTGCCCTTGTTCAATGCAAACATTTGTCATCTAGGCGGAGGTTCCGCCGAGACAAGGAATCAGAGGTCAAGGTTACACAATAAGACACCAAATAAAGTTTATGAAAACATGTATCTGAATGGCATTGGGGTACATACATTGTTAGGCATTGATGAGTAAAATGAATATCAAACAAACGTTTTCGTACGTTTAGCCAACATTAGAAAACAAAAACGATATCAAACATCTAAGAAATGCCGAAAGTCATACTTTTATAATTTAAAATTAAAACATTTTTATTAAAAAGACAACTTGAAGTTACCAAGAACGTACGCATTAATTGTTATCGTTTTAACTTGGTCACCTAGAAAATACGATCAGTTCGAGAAATATAAAGAATATAACGACCTTCACCTTAGTTTAAACGTATTTACTCATTTCATTATCATACAATTCAATACATTGTTGCAAAGTATAAATTCATGGATTGGAAAACAAGCATACAGCTTATATTAATTCTTTTCCATGGTGGAGTTGACTCATATATGTTTTGCATTTAGGCGGCCACAAGAACATGGATTCGCTCACGTAAATGTTAGGATTGTGATTGGATCGGGTTCAAAGTTAAAACGGAATCATGGTAGTGTGGATATATGGTATACAAACAAAATGGATAGTTGATTAAGAAGGCACTGAGGCGTAGTGTCACAGAGGCCCCTACTAGGGTCGGGTCAAAGTCCACAGCAGCATCGTTCTACGATTCAAATCGTTTAGTTGCTTCAATAAACGTCTGGACGCGAAAAAATAATATAGTGTTTTCCTGATAGGTCAGATGTTCATCACCATTAAGAAGGTTATTTACGGTTGTTGCGCATGGACGATTAGTAAAACAATGTTGTCGTATGTTCTGATACATTGGACAGTGAATCAAGAAGTTAGACGAAGTTTCAATGGCACCACATATGCAATCCGGTGAAGAAGTAAGGTTTCTACGATGGAGATCGTAGTTCAAGGAGCTACAGCCAAGTCGCAGACGAGAATGATAGATTTGTAATCTTCTATCACCAACGTTGAATATTGGACACGACTTTGTTGGATATTGAGTGATTTTTCTCTTAAATTCAAGAAGTGAATTGGAGTTTCTGATGTCAGGAGAAAGATTGTTCCAGTGGCGGATGGCGGAAGAGAGGAAGGAGTTTGAATATAGTTGAGTATTTGCGTAAACTGGAGGTATGCCGTTTTGGGATCGGAGGTCATAGGCCTGGGATGTGCGAACTGGGATCAGGTTGCATAGATAGAAGGGTGCTATATTGTTCTGCATTTTGTATATTTGCATAATACTATGTTTCTTTCTTCGTTTGGAGAGTGATTCCCAGTTAAGGTCTTTGAGAAGGCGGTCGATATTGCAATACTTTGTAGCACCTGTCACGATCCTTGCGGCTTCAACTTGGACAAATTCAATGTCATTTTTTAGAGCTACAGAACAGTTGTCCCAAATGATGTCGCCATACTCAAGAAGTGGTCTTATAAAGGTGATATACATCTTTTCGATATTTGACCGTGTCAGTGTATATTTCAGGCTTCGAAGAATACCGATTCTCTGCCAGGCTTTTCCAAGGATATATGATATGTGAGAAGACCACTTGGCGTCCTCAGAAAGGACCAAGCCTAGATGTGTGTGAGTTTTGACTTGGGCAATCGAAGTTTGTTCCATTAAAAGTGGTGGATGAATAGGTTTGATGCGTTTTCTCGAAAAGAGCATACATTCGGTTTTGAAGGATTAAATGAGACCAGCCATGATTTGGACCATGAGATTATGCGAGACAAGTCAAGATTTAAAGTGACAGCTGATTAGGCTGGATATTCAACAATTATGTACAGACTGGTGTCGTCGGCGAATAGACGAATGTTTGCCTGGATGTCTGTAACTATGTCGTTGATGTAGAGTAGAAAGAGGAGTGGACCAAGTATGGACCCCTGAGGAACGCCAGCTTCGACTGGAGTCCAACAGGAAGTAGAGTTGCCAATGACGACACGTTGCTTACGGTCTGATAAATAAGACCTGTACCAATTTATAAGGTTACCTTGAATTCCTGCTGCTGATAGTTTCTTGAGGAGCCCAAGATGCCACACTCTGTCCAAGGCTTTGGAAACATCACAGAAAACGGCTCGAACCTCTTTGCCTTTGTCAAGAGCTTTAAGGATATCGTGGTATAAAAAGGTAAGCTGGTTGACCGTGGAATCACCTTTCTTAAAACCTGACTGGAATTGTGTGATCATTTAATTGGAAATAAGATAGTTGTATAGATATTTATTGATACAGCGTTCCATGAGTTTTCCGAGACAACTCAGAAGGGATATTGGACGATAGTTAGAAGGCATTGAAAGGTCGGACTTTTTAAAAACGGGGCATACGTTAGCTAATTTCCATGACGATGGGAATACTGACTTAAAAATGAGTGTTGTGAAGATGACAGAGAGCGGGACACAAATTTCATGAACTCCCTCTTTAATGAGTCTAGGGCTTATAAAATCGGGCCCAATTGCCTTTGAAGGATCAATGTGCGTCGCTGCGTCGCGGACATCCTGTGCTGAAATTTGAATATCTGACAGGACGTTATTGGTGATTGAGTTAATTTCTTGGATCGTGTGTGTGCTGTCGTCTACAGTTGATTGCTTAGTGAAGAAGTTGTTGAGGAGATAAGCTTTCTCTGCGTTGGTCGATGCTTCTGTGCCGTTGTCAATAAGCGTTGGAATAGTGGTGGAGGACTGTTTATTTGAAAGCTGTTTGGCCATTTTAAACCAAGTTTTAGTGTCGATATTATCAGAGTTTACTTTGGAGATAAGTTTTTCATGGTGTGCTTTTTTAGTGTCTCTGATGACTTTCGTTGTTTCATTACGGGATTTACGGCATTGAGCCCATGCTGCGTGTGTGTTTAAGCGTTTTGCTGTTTGGTGAAAGCGGTTACGTTTTCTTATCAGGAGGCGAACGTCTTTGGTCATCCAGTGTACGTCTTCCGGTCGAATAGTTATAACCTTGTTTGGAATGCTGTCAGATGCAGCGGAACAAATATTGTCAGCTACCTTATCAGCCAAGCTATTAAGATCTGGCTCGTTGATAATCGAGTCCCAGTTAATTGATTTAAGATTGTTTCTAAATTTTGTGTAGTCGCCTTCGTTGTATAACCAGATGCGACGCTTGTAAGTTGGAGGCTTATGTTTTACAAAGTAAAGAACAACGACTACTGGACAATGAAAGCGAATAATATTAGGAACAAAAGGGTCAGCAACGAAGCAACTTGTGAAGGATTTTTTTTATGAAGATGGGATCAATTAAGGAAGACGAGTGTTCAGTAAAGTGTGTCGGGTGGTAATGAGTTGTACAGTGTTGTAGGAGTCCAGGTTTGTTAGTCTGTTGGAATGATTGGTTAAAAGGTTAATGTTGAAGTCGCCAGTAACTAGGATGTTAGGATGTCAAACTGTCCATCAAATGCTTGGTCGAGACTCTGCTCCATGTTTAGCCATGTGTATTATTAGAGTCTGGTGGACGATAAATGCCTCAAATGAGAATTTTCCGATGATTTATGTGGATTTCAACCCAGAGGGCCTCTAGGTTGTTGATGTGAAGATCAGTACGCGTCGTTGCAGGTATGCTTTCCCGAACGAAGATCGCTACTCCACCACCAATGCGGTCTTTTCGATCACGACGGAATGGTAATTTGAAGTTGGGAATGCGTAGTTCATCGTCTGTAATGGATTGATTCAATCATGTTTCGGTGAAGACTAATACGTCATATTGCTGGGCCTCTACTGAAAGTAAGTCAATTTTCGGCACTAGGCTCTGGATGTTGAGGTGCATTATGCTGAGACCGTGATTGGTTAGAACCGAGTAGGAAGTTTGATGCGTGTGGGGGTCAGGGCCTGGGTTCGATTCGATGTCGCCAGATAATGTAAGTAACGAGGCATACAGGAATATTTCATACAAGCACATAATTTGCATCACAGACAGTGCAGCACCGGGGAATATATGTTTAGGTGTTTGAGAAATCATGGAGGTTGGTGGTTGTAAAGGTGTGAGCCCGGTGCTGAAGCATAAAACACTGACCGTAAAAAGAAGAAGCCGTATGGACCCGAACCCGACTTACCCGAGAAGGCCCCTGTGACACCAAGGCATATTATCAGTACCAAAACAATCATTTCCAAAAGGGCTTCAACTTTGAACGCAACATACCCACCTTCTTTGAGAGAACGCTTTCTCAATATAATGAAATAGATGTTTAATATTATTTATTATATGCGTCTGTTTTATCATTAACACAATGCCACGAAGCAAGGCTGTTAAAAGGTTCAAGGCATCATTTACATTGGACGTCTTTTCTTTGACCGAGAATCTAGGAAGTTCATTGACTGACATCGTCGGCCATTGATTGCCGCGTAATTAAAACTATTTTCTCCAGTTTCTCCGTAAAGATGGCATAAATATGTAGTTCAATTAACAATTAAGAAATAGAGCTGTCCTCGATTTTGTTCAGAGGGGTTTTGAGAAAGTGAAAATAGTAATAAAAGTAATAGAAGTAAAAATGACAATGGAAGTAGAAGAAGAAGAAATAGAAGAAGAAGCCGCAAGAAGGAGTTTACGGAGGAGAAGCAGCAGAGAAAGAAGAAAAGAACAAAAGAAGTTACAAAAACAAATGTCATGGAAATGATTATAATCGATGATGTGGTAAGAACTACACGCTTATAATTAAACAAATGACCTGCACACAGAGGCAAAGAAAAAGGTTCCCTTGAAAACCATTGGTGTTGAGTATTTGTTTTCCTTCTTTCATTTCAGAACATGTTAGAAAATTTACTAACGCAAACATAGACAAAAATATACCAAGTGTTGATACTCTGAATAGTGTTTGCATATAAGAACTACCGGACCCTGGTTCTTTGAACTTACCATTACGGATTGTGCAGTACGCTGAATCACATCAAAAAAAATTACAACGTGCAGGTGGATATGATGTCTTAGATAATTCCCGTTATATCATCAACCTTTCTTCTGACATTTGCGAACTAACCGACATTTCCTTTCCATGTTTTTCCGATATCACCTTTACCCACCAAGGTCACCCCCAAATCTACTTCCGTCTCGTGTTCGTTTATCTTGATGAAATTGACGCGTGATTGACTGACAATGTGGTGCATGCGCGTAGCTGGTCATTAGGTTATAACATGAAATTCAACAGAAAATTAAGCACATAGACCGCAGATATAATGTTTGAAAACATCCACCATGTAGTTCACATGTAAACTTTACTGTCCTTAATTTTGGTTTTATTAAAAAAAATGTTTTAAGTTTATTATTAAAACCCTCGAAACGCTTTTGCAGTAGAAACTAACAAAGTAGCCTTTATACATATGCCTTCATTATGTTCTTCATATAAACAACAAACGATTAACACTATTCGTGTCTGTACATTATTTCGCGTTGATCATACTCATAATAATGGTGTTCTGTAGGTGGCTTTTGTTGTGATGACGGCAATTATGCTGATGTACCTAATATTGTTTCTAATAATGTTGCTGCTGTTTCTCCTTCAGATGCTGATGATGGTGATTATGATGATGATGATGATGGTGATGATGATTATTACATTTGTAAATCAGCCGCTTCTGATTATGCTGTTGCTGCTACTGCTGATGATGATTATGATAGTGGATGCTACTTTTCAGGCCGAGGACAATTGTGCAAACATAGCTAGCGTTTTTGCAAACTGTGCGCCTCTGTACGCAGACGACTTCTGGAAAAATCATTAGTCCGGGTTCAGACAGTAAGAATCTATATTCGCTAACGACCTTTATTGCAATTTGTTCTTGTATGCTATCTCCGTGTAAGATGGGGGTATTAATGATCGTTTGATAGTTTTGCACAGCCTTTTCTTGCACAAACACGCTTTAAAACATGCATTATGTTATGCTTGGATAGATTTTATGTTCTGCCATAACTGCTTGTTAAGCAAAAGATGAACTGACTTTCCACGCAGCTTTTATAGAAACGAGTTGGTCGGACACTAGGCCAAATTGCGAAGATACTTTTTTATAACCAGCGAGGCAAACATAAACATAATAAACATCGTTCAAATTACTATTTGCATCATAATTGCATGATCACACGTCAAAATACAAATTATAAGATAGAATTCAACCTTACAACAATGTAGAGTAATGTGAAACTAATTGTGTAAAATATCTCTGAGGAGGTCATTTGCATGTTTTGTCCCCGTTCAATTAAAGTGGGAATACTTATGGTTGAGCTTTGAACATCCATCGTCTGTTTATCTCTGTTTGAATATGTTCCGCATTGTCAAGAGAATAAATAAGAATAATGTTTAGCAGATTCGTGGGTGGTGTTGTTGTTGTTTTGTTGTTGTTGTTTTTTGTTTAACTATAAATGTCTGTGTTGGTCGATGCATATGGATTGATATTCATTATGTCATAGTAAACACGTGCAACAGTTCTTTTTTGAAAAGCGAGCGTTTAGTCAAGTACTAATGCAAATGTGGCTATGGAACATCATCGAAGTCGATGGTAGCGGAATTATAAATATGTAGGACTGAGCCAGTGTTAAAATAAGTAGATATGGGCCGCGCTCTGTAAAAATGGGGGTTTGATGCATGTTCCTTAAGTGTCCCTCCAGATTAGCCTGTGCAGTCCGCAAGGCTAATCAGGGACGACACTTTCCGCTTTCATGGTATTTCTTGTTTCAATTAAGTATCCGCGTGTCATCATTTGGGAGATCAACATTGTGACAGATTGTGGACAATTGCGTTGCGAGACTCTACAGCTCCTTTTAATTGAATTAACATCGTTTCTTTGACGAATAGTGATTGATTTTTTAATGTTAACTCCCGCACAGAGGTAGAGCACTAGGTCAAATTAAGATTGATAACGTTGCAAAAGAGTTCATGTTATATATTTCGTCCACTAAACGCCACATAAAAACCTATCGGTAATATTTTGATTTTGATGATGGTTTATTCTGGCTCTCGGAAGAACTTGTTTATAACGCCCTACTTTTACAACACTGTTTGTCACCTAGTGTACATATACAAATTAAGTTTAATAACTATGGAAATAAGTTAATTTACGGTTGCAAAACAATCTAACCCTTATTATTTTTAAAGAATAAGAATGATAAAGAAAATGTGTTAAATCTACCAATAAGTAAATATTCATGTATTTAACTAAATTAAGTAACACTTTTAAAAGTTCTAATTATTTTACAAATAAGGTAAAACGATTAGATATTAAGTAAGTGATGCTTATTTAAAATATCAATGTCAATCGAATAATATTGCAGACAACGGTGGAATGTTTCTGGCTACACAAAACAAAAGCCATTTCCTTCTATCAATCATTCCCAAATAGAATTTATATTGAATTTGTTGATGATAACAAGCATGACACGCTAACAACACCAACCTTCCTTGTAAACAAGTTATTTTATGTCTTACTCCCACACACAAACCATGATATGAAAACGTCAAAGTCTGCAACAAGGATAGAAAGGGAATTAATTTATACATTTAACGGTATTGAAATGGTTTTGTCAACAAATACCAAAGGATGAACAAACATGATAAGAATATGCAGAAATATAATATCGACTGACTTTTCAAATAATCGTTCGTTTTCCTAGTGTATCCGCATCGGATTTCAAAAAGGCAATCGATGTAGTTGATCTAATACAGATAATAGAACCAATGCGAATATCGCATGTGTAAGTCACGTGTCAATTCGTCAAGTGAACCCATAAATTGATTCCTCCTCTGAGTTTAATTCAACAAATCCGATATTATTTCAGATATTTCGCTGCTTTAAAAGCATATCGGCGCTTTCTTTGTCATAACTTGACGTTTTATCATGAACAATTTATCCCAGGTGTCCAATTATTCTAACCTTCATTAATAAACCAGATATCAAACACGCCATAATATTTAATTGTCTAAAAATAGCAGGGCGGGACGAACTACTTTTAATTTCTCAAGGCGGATTACCTATATTGCTTTTGCCTATTTTTTCAAATTTCCGATGACGGAAAAGATATCAGAATATTACGCACATGCATTAAGCCAAGTTTTCACAGAACGCGGCTTTGAAGGGCACCACAACGACAATGATCTGGTTGATTGTACATTGTACACTTTATGTGAAGCTTAAGTTTGGTTATGTTGTAGATTGTGATTTATATCCATGTGAACAGACTTGTTTAATATTAACTTGTTATTTTATGTCAATGTACAATCTTGTTAACTGGTGCACCTAATGTCATGCCGCCCCAGTAGTGCACCTTATGTCATAACGCCCCAGTAGTGCACCTTATGTCATGCCGCCCCAGTAATGAAGGGCACCATTGAGATGTACTGTTATCGCTTCAAATGAAATTTTGACATTGAAATGTTTGTGACCTGATGTTGCACAAAATAAAACAATAAATAATATTAAATAGATTGTCTATAATATATAAAAGTCTATCTTAATTAACAATGTAGTGGGTAGTTCCCAGAAACGTTCACAGGCTCGTTTGAAACCACAACATAATTTCTACATTTAGAAAACAATACATTGTAATTTAAATAAACTGGACGTGAATTGATGTAATGCAATTAAAATGAGTATACATATAAATATATGGATCATAATTCGTTGCTGATTCATTCACTGGGATTAAATATGGAAGCTTTAGTTTCCTTGACCTATTGAATGGTAAAAGATATTTCCCTTCGCATACTAATCAAATTTGACGCAATATCATAGAGGTGTGAAGTAAGATATTTGCATTTCCTTGTGAGTGTTCTATGAAGTTGCTTATACTGTTTGCGCTTTTTTGGTGTTTTTTAAATGCGTTGTTGTTTAGGTTTTTATTAAAGGCGCTACAATGGGCGAAGACACATGAGCATATGTGATTCTCTTAATAACAACTACAATACTATATACTAAGAGATTAATGTCGCTTAATATGAGTAAATATGCAACCGTTAACCAACATGCTATACTGTCCACGGAATTACCAATTGAGTTACATTTAAGTTCCATGTATGCTGTTCTGGTCGAAACATGGTATATCTCGATTGGGAAGGTTACTATTATTTTAAGATAATAAGAAGACGTATGTAAACGGATTTGTTATGATGTCACAGGGTGGTATAATCCTACTTGTAGAACTTCCACAATACAAGTTTCCAGAATAAAAACGCATTCAAGAAAACGTGTTTAGCTTTCTTATTATCTTAAATATAGCGGTATGGACGTCATAGATACAAAAATAGGTTCCACATTTATTTATTGCAATCATACTTAATATCCCTTCGTCGAGACAAAACAAAGTTAAATGTAACATTAATGTTACATTTAAAACCACCGTGAAGATGGAATTCGTAATCAAGCTGGGACAGACGTTCCTAGAAAGCTATCTTTGGCATTTCGTCTCGTTTTATGCAAATATAAGAATGCGGTCTGGAATTTAATAACAGGCTTTTTCTGTGCATTGCAACGTTATAAAGTATCTATAATGCGTGTTTTCATTATACTAAAACCATTGTGAATCGAGCGGATGTGCAGGGGTTTAAATCACTGGAAGCGGATATATGGAGAACAAGTATCGTTTTTATTTAAATGCGCCAGCAATACTTAACAGGTGGCTTAAAGGGTTTTTGAAATATTTCCTGCAAACTTATAACACCGTTTTAAGTGCTCTTATAAGCCGACGCTTATTGCAACGTTCGCAATTCATTATGTTTACGAATATACATGTAGTTCTTAGAAATGTGTTTTTTGTGTGTTTAGTTGCAGGGTTTTATTTTAACATATACATATCAATATGTAAATATATATTGAGGTGAAAACGTAAAATATCCATGAAAAATGTTGTTTGTTTCTTGTGCAAAACCAAATCATGCGAGTCAGTCAGGACGTAGACGTAGACGTAACAGTATGGCTGAACGTGTTGTTGAGACGTCTGTTAATCTTCATGCAGGATCACACCAACCTTGTCAGTAATGTGACATAACAAAGCTGTTTTTCGTGTGTTTCGTCTTTTTTTTTAATGAAAAAGACCCCTTTTGTCTTTTTTTTTATTTTGAAATAATATTTACATTCCCTCTCAAGTAGTATCAAATTTCACCCAATTATCAGAGGATTGCTTTGTCATCGCCCTACAATAATGAACGAAGTGTCAATATTTGAAGATTCACTTTACAATGACAACATCCTATCATAATAATCATACCAGAGTAAAAATTTGTCTGTTCAATCTATCGTTTGTGGAATGATCCAATAGGCCAATAATGTAGTTCAAATTATGTCCTCGTTCGCTTTTTAAAAAAATAATGTAAACGTCGATCTTTATCTATGAAGCCTACCCCAAAAGTGACAAAGATAATGCCACATGACGTCATTGTGAAAGTTTCGGTCCCATTCCAGACTTTGACTTACTTTTTGCAATCAATAATTCAATTGGTAATGTACTTCATATCATTAGATATCTCATGAATAAATTATGAAAAGAAAAGTTTTCCTGTTTTGACGAAACAGGGCCTTTTGACAAAAGCAATGATTCTAATAACAAACAATTTCTGGTATCAAAGAATTCTGTTTATTGACTCGACATCAGAAACCGGTTGGTATTGTTGAAGATTGCCAAACATATGATAGCGTCTGTTTGAACTGGCTGGATGTGCAAATATTGAAATTTGAACCCGCATCAATTGTTACAGCAAACATTTCGGTTAATTGATAGTTTGACATTTTCATTCTTGTAAATGTCGCAGAGGTCCGCTTTTTATCAGAGCACTAGTTTTAAATCGCCTGTGGTTCTAAATAAAAGACATTTAGCAAAAATGATCTGAAATGGAGCACTATCATTGTTAAAGACAGGATTTAAAGTACGTTAAAACAAATTGCTTGGATTAGGTCAACTGAAAGTGATATGAGTTATATTGCATTTGCAATTCACAAACTGGTTAAATATGTCGTCATTAATAAAATAACAAGGCCAAATTAAAACCACTTTGTAAATATTTTCCAAAACGCCCTTAAGGTTATATATCATACTTCATATTTATTTAATATAAATATAATACATTACAAATATAATTATAGTAATATAATACATATATGTCGGTCTTCATCTTTCTAATTAAGTACAGTTGAATCGATATGCCAATTCATATAACATTAACTCAGGTGGCACAATATCAGATAAAAACTATATATCTCGAATAATTATCAAGAACCATGTTATTTTCCATATGTATACAGTACAGAAAAATTATAATTACGAAGTGAACGTTTTTCTCTCATCATATGTCCTCGACCGTATTTTGAACTCTGCGTTATTCTAAAGATGTATAGATATTAATAATCGCATACAAATCTATGTCCTCCGATATGATGAAAAAATATAGTGCAAGTTCACTTGATTAGGCTATACAAATTCGGTTCTCTGTTAAGAGTTTGCGGGCGGGTAGAATAATCTGAAACTAAAACGGATGATGGTCATGGATAGGGTTGCTTTACTTGTTTCTTAGTTTTGTATTAACAAAAAACAAGCACTATACTACTCATATTAATACTTATACAATAGACTGTTTTTCTAGTAACGAATAATATTATGGTGATATATATTGATAGTTATACACGTTTACACACCTCCACAACCATGCAAAAATGTAAAATAAAAATATTTTTAATCGTCTAGTTGTTTGTTTGTTTTGTCCTGCCTGGTTGGTTGTTATGAAAATTGTAAGTGGACGTTAAACATACAATCACATTTGATTTGCCTTATTTATGGGTGATAGAGATGGATTTTGTGCGCGTTTTGGTTTGATAATTAACATTCGGAGTTGGCATCTCGTTACGTACAAATGTAGCGTTAAATGAAAATTCCATACGTTTACCTCAAGGTGATGTGGTTGATGATGGGGGATGTAGGGCAAACACCTGGCTGAACGTGAATATATGCTTAAGAAAATACGAAATAAGGTGTGTAAGGACTTATAGTGTCGTGTGTTACGTCTATCTGCAAACACACATAAAACAATATGTTTCTATCAAACACCCGAACAAAATAAGTCACATTGTCATATTTGAAAGAACGAACGTAATATACGCATTGTTGATATATGGAAAACATATTATGACTCAGACAATTTAGAAATAAACAAAACACTACAAACAAATATATAAATTCACTGTGTATAGATTTGTTTTACTAGTTATGCATCTTTATTAAATGAAAGACTAAAAACACATATAGAGGGGTAAGGAAGGCATTGCTTTACTACCAACTACAGCTCCAAAACTAAAAGCGCGTACAATAACGGAGCATGGCAAATCAAAGTAGATGCGCGCTATAGGTAATCAAATAATGAAATAAAATATATTCATGTTACAAACAATGATAATAACGCATTTTCAAGCTTTGTAACAAATTAAAAGATATGCATGCATACAAAGAAGCAATATAAAGTTATTATAAAAAACAACTTATATATATATAACATTACTGTGTATATATTTGTTTTACTGCATATGAATCTGTATTTATACAGTCATCGTATACTTGCCCTTGTTCAGTGCAAAAAGTTGTCATCTAGGCGGAGGTGCCACCGAGACAAGGAATCATGGGTCAAGGTTACACAATATAACACCAAATAAAGTTTATGCAAACATTTATCTGAATGTCATTGCGGTTCACGCATTGTTAGGCATTGATGAGTAAAATGACAATCAAACAAAAGTTTTCGTACGTTTAGCCAAAATCAGAAAATAAAAACGATATCAAACATCTAAGAAATGCTGAACGTCATACTTTTATAATTTAAAAATTAAACCCTTCTTATTAAAAAGACAACTTAAAGTTACCAAGAACGTTCGCATTAATTGTTATCGTTTTAACTTAGTCGCCTAGGAAATAGATCAGTTCGAGAAATATAAAGAATATAACGACCTTAACCTTTGAACGCAACATACCCACCTACTTTGAGAGAAAGCTATGTCAATATATTGAAATATATGTTTAATATTATTTTTAATATGCGTCTGTTTTATCATTAACAAAATGCCACGAAGCAAGGCTGTTAAAAGGTTCAAGGCATCATTTACATTGGACGTCTTTTCTTTGACCGAGAATCTAGGAAGTTCATTGACCTAACTCGTCGGCCGTTGATTGCCGCGTAATTAAAAATATGTTCTCCAGTTTCTCCTTTAAGATGACATTAATATGTAGTTCAATTAACAATTAAGTGTCCTCGATTTAGTTCAGAGGGGCTTAGAAAAAAAGTGAAAATAGTAATACAAGTAATAGAAGTTGAAATAACAATAGAAGTAGAAGAAGAAGAAGTAGAAGAAGAAGAAGCCGCAAGAAGGAGAATACGGAGGATAAGCAGCAGAGACAGTAGAAAAGAAAAAAAGGAGTAAGAAAAACAAATGTCATGGGAATGATTATAATCGATGATTTGGTGAGAACTACACGCTAATAATCAAACAAATGACCTTCACACGGAGGCAAACAAAAAGGTTCCCTTGAAAACCATTGGTGTTGAGTATTTGTTCTTCTTCTTTCATTCCAGAACATGTTAGGAAATTTACTAACGCAAACTTAAACAAAAATATACCAAGTGTTGATACTCTGAATAGTGTTTGCATATACGAGCTACCGGACCCCGGTTCTTTGATCTTACCATTACGGATCGTGCAGTACGCTGAATCACAGCGGAAAGTTTAACAACGTGCAGGTGGAGATGATGTCTTGGATAATTCTCGTTATAAAATCGACCTTTCTTCTGACATTTGCGAACTAACCGACATTTCCTTTCCATGTTTTTCCGATATCACCTTTTCCCACCAAGGTCACCCCAAATCTTCTTCCGTCTCGTATTTGTTTACCTTGATGATATTGACGTGTGATTGAGTGACAGTGTGTTGCATGCGCGTAGCTGTTCATTAGGTTCACACATGAAATTCGACACAAAATCAAGAACTTAAACTGCAGATATAATATTTGATGATGATGACGTTATATTATTATAATGACGATAATGACTCTGATCATGGTGATGATTCTGACAGTGATACTGATGATGATTATGATGATGATGTATTATATTTATTAAACTGCTGCTCCTGCTGCTGCTGCTTCTACTGCGCTGCTGCTGCTGATGATGATGGTGAGTATGTTATCGGATGCTGCTTCACAGGCTGAGGGCAATAATACACACATAGGTAGTGTGTTTGCAAACTGTGCGCCTCTGTACGCAGACATCCCACTACTGGAAAAATCATTAGCCCGAGTTCAGACAACAAGAATCTATATTCGCTAATGACCTTAACTGCAATTTGTCCTTGCATGCTATCGCCATGTAAGATAGGGGTATTAATGATCGTTTAATAGTTTTGCACAACATTTTATTGCACAAACACGCTTTAAAACATGCATTATTTCATGCCTGAATTGAATACATGTCCTGCCATAACTGCTTGTAAAGCAAAATATGCAGTGACTTTCCACGCAGCTTTTGTAGAAACGCGTTGTTCGGAAAATAGGCCAAAACTGCGAAGATGTTTTTTATAACCAGCGAAACACACGTAAACATAATAAACATCGTCCAATATAGCTATTTGCATCATAATTGCATTATCAAGCGTCAAAATACAAAACATTTGATTGAAGTATTCAACCTTACAACAAAATATAGTAATGTGAAAGTAATTGTGTGAAATATCTCGGAGGAGGTCATTTGCATGTTTTGTCCCCGTTCAATTAAAGTTGGAATACTTATGGTTCAGTTTTGAACATTCATCGTCTGTTTTTCTCTGGTTGAATATTTGCCAAATTGTTAAGAGAATACATTAACATTTTGTTTAGCAGCTTGGTTGGTGTTGTTGTTGTTTCGTTGTTGTTGTTGTTTTGGTTACACATGTAAAAATCGTACAGTCCCGCTTTAATAAGAAAATTATAGATTGTCAAGCACTAGATGCAAAAAATGGAATTTTAAAGCGGGACTGTACGATTTTTACATGTGTTAAATTTTAATATATTGATTAAATTATGTTACGTTGACTCAAAATAGGCAATACAAATTATACTTTGAAGAAGAATTTCATAAAATGCAGCAAAGACAAGTTAGCGCTGGTTAAAGCCGATGCCGACACTTTTACTCGTATTTGTAAGGAAACAAAATTGTGTCTTTGTGTCGTTTGAACGAATCTGCACTAAAACTAAATTTAGATTCACATTGTACATTTTATATATATGCTGGCGAATTCGGCTGGAAGCCAATTTAAATATTAGATTTAAATATCTGGCTTATTTCGCATTTTTCGACACATGTTCTTCTTAACTTTTATTTTAATTTATATTGAAATATATGTATACTAATTTTTAATACATTTTATAAAAATTCATAAATATTTGACAAAATCGTACAGTCCAGCTTTAAGAATAAAAATGATAGAGAAAAAGTCTTTAATCTTCCAATGCGTAAATATTCATGTATTTATGTCAATAAAGTATTACTTTTAAAAATTAGATTATTTTGCAAATATGATAAAACAAGTAGATATTTAATTAATGATGCTTATTTAAAATAGCCTTGCCAATCGAATAACATTGCAGACAACGGTGGAATGTTTCTGGATGCAAAAAAAATATTTCCTTCTATCAATCATTCCCAATAGAATTTATGTTGAATGTGTTGATGATAACAACTATGAAAATCTTACAACACCCACCTTCGTTGTCAACAAGTTATTTTATCTCATGCGCCCACATGCAAACAAAGATACGAAAACGTCAAGGTCTGCAAAAAGGATAGTAAGAAAATTAATTTATAACTTTAACGGTATTGAAATGGTTTTGTTAAGAAATACTAAAGGATGAAAAAACATGATAGGAAAATGCAGAAATATAATATCGACTGACTTTTCAGATAATCGTTCGTTTTCCTGGTTCCATCCGAACCGGTGAATTATATTTTGAGAGCTGCTAGTAATTTCCTAACTTGTGGTTTTGTTTGTTGACAAGCTTAAAATATGAACAATGAAAATCGATTCTTCGACTGACGAGATACGGGGCGCACAAATTGTGTCCTTTCTATAAACAGACATCGAGTGCTGGCAATGGATGCTGAAATTCAGCCCATGTGCAAAGCTCGAGATACGAAATGTACGAATGTTTAGCATACATATAAAGAACTACAGAGATTTGTTTATTAGTTCCAGGTCACCCGGTAAGTGTTAATAAATGTATATGACAAAACAGTGAGACCTTTAAAAAACCGTCATGCTATGAATGTTTTGAAGAATTTCTTCAGTACAAAAGTATTTATTGTCAAATGTCCTTGTCGCTATTTCATCATTACAGTGACAGTGTTTATAAGGATTTGTCGGAATGATGTCGAAATTCTCGTACAAAACCAAATGATTCCATTTGACTATAATTCGAGCGGCATCACATTTATACTAGTTCGATAAATGGATTTTATTTCTTTTTTCATCGTGACAAAACGTAGAGAATCTGAACTGAATTGTGTTACAGTGTCAACCAGTTGAAAGTATATTTACGCATACAAGTAAGCCAAGTGTTGTTAGGCGTTGTATTGGCAATGTAAATGACACGTTCATGTCTTCTGCATAATTAACTCAAATCACGGATTTTTTACGAATGTTTATAAGGCTTATATAAACTATCTATAAACATATAAATAAGTGATATACGTGAAACCTAAAGAATGATTTTGCATTATCCTACCTGAAAAAAACACAGCACATTCACTCAAATGAAAGAGTAAAAATCGGTATTATCATTTTTATAAGGACAGCGTATATTTAAGACGTCAACTAAGTGCGTCCTGTTTTAAATAGGCAACTGGTATCTTGCGCTATGCCATATGTTACCCTGAATTTCTCTTTCTGGTAGTGTTTCTAGAGTTTCATCATTCATTTATTAAAAACATGATGGTTATTATTAACCATAGTTATATGGTCGTAGCAGTGTATGTTCATAAACATACGCTGGTCTTTAAATGAGACACCTGCGCCGGACTTGTTCGCGAACATTGTGTCTGCAAAAATATGATACAATGTTCTCATGTATAGCAATATTATTTGCTTATTGTCGCTAGATATCAGATGGCAGCATGGTAAATCATTTTACTATTTGGATTACGAAATAGTGATTGGATTGTTAGTAGGTTACATGGTAATTGTAGAAAAAACGCCAAGATTGAGCTCGCGGGTTGTAAACATGGAAGGTACGCCATGGGAGCATTGAATCCTCTAACTTGCGGAAATCTATCAGCTAACAATGGAAGATAACAAAACCCAATGTTGGCGGTATTATAATAATTGTAGACATGTTAACAGGCAAGTTTTCCTCTTGTCTTCAGATATGTTCCAGATGATTTGCAGATTTAACGACAAATTATTGTTTTTTATTGTTCGACTGTTCATGTTTTCATATGTAAAGTATCGCCTTACATCTTTCTAAAATATATGCTTCTTTCATAAACACAAAATATCAATTTAACGACGAAACTTTATCACATTGTTACAACCGTCAGTTTATATCAATCATTTCCTGCTAAAATGACACATAACTTGATCAGATCGCCCAAAAAGTACAAAGTCATTTCACTTTTATTAATTCCTTTTTATATAATTCGCCGATTTTTAAACTAGGACATTTTCAGCGATCGTTTAATTATCTTCACTCTACCATGCGTTTTCGTGAACAAAAACAAATAAAACTTTAATTTAACTTGGTTCATCCGAAAGGATCATGTGAGAGTTCTAGAGGCTTAACACGCAAACAACTCGCAACAATAGGCCTGAATTTCATTATTTCAGAATATAAAGTTGGTAACATAGATGTCAAAAATCGAATTGTTCACTGAATTATAGTGGGGGGAAAAACAGACATAATAGAATGACACTTTTAAATGAATAATGTGAAGGTTTTGTGTGTCGAAATTGATTGTCGTAAGAGTATTTAATGCTGTGCGTACCATTCTACTGTCATTCAAACTTTTTCTAAAAGATTGTTATATTGTGCGAAGAGGCCCATTTGCCATAATAATGATTAGTGATGAAAGAAGCTTTTTAAAGAACCAGATGAATCATTTTAAGACTAAGATGGCTTGATATTATTTTTGCTTTACAATGGATGTTCTAGGTGTTACCTAAAGTATGGGGGAAGACATATACCACGTTGAGCCTCTTTCTTAGAAAACTGGACTTAATTCATACGCTTTAACCCTTTGCATGCTGGGAAATTTGTCGTCTCTAAAATGTTGTCTGCTAAATTTATAAAATTAGCATTTTCTTTGATTTTTTTTTAAAGAATACTTTCAGAATAGCAAACAGTTTGGATCCAGATGAGACGCCACGTTCTGTGGCGTCTCATCTGGATCCAAACTTTTTGCAAAGGCCTTCAAAATCCGGTTCCAGCGCTCAAAGGGTTAAGTATACGCACTTTCCGCCTAAACTGGATTTTCCGCCAGAACTTGATTTTCACTAAGAAGAGACTTCTTTTAAACGACTGCACAGAATAATCTAGGACGATACTTTACGCACATGTATTAAGCCCAGTTTTCACAGAACGCGGCTTTCAAGGGCATCACAACGACAATGATATGATTGATTGTACATTGTATACTTTATGTGTAGATTAAGTTTGGTTATGTTGCAGATTTGGATTTATGCCCATGTTAACGACCTTGTTAAATGTTGAATTGTTATTTTATGTCAATGTAAAATCTTGTTTACTGGTGCACCTTATGTCAGGCCGCCCCAGTATTAAATTGCACAATTGATATTTACTGTTTGTAGCTTTAAATGCAATTTTGACATTGAAATGTTTATTGCATGACGTTGCACAAAATAAAACAGTTAATCATATAATATTAATATATTAAATAGCTTGTCTATTAACAAGTCTACCTTCATTTACAATGTGAATTTCCCAGAAACGATCACACGGTTGTTTGAAACCACAGTATAATTTCTATATTTAGATAACAATCCATTGTAATTTAAATGAACTGGAAGTTCATTTATGGCATGCATTTTAAATGACTGCATAAAAGTATATGGATCATAATTCGTTGCTATTATAATTACTGAAATTAAATATGGAAGCATTTAGTTTATATTACCTATTTCTCAGTTAAAAGATCCCATTGAATAATAATCAAAGTTGACGCAATATTAGAGAGGTGAGAATTTTAATATTTGCATTTCCTTATGATTGGTCTATGAAGTTGCATATGATGTGGTGTTTTGTTTGGTGGTTTTAATGTGTGATGGTGTTCAGTTGTTGTTGTTGTTTTTTATGGAAGGCGCTACAATTGGCGAAGAAAACTGACACACAAGCAAATGTTATTCTCTCAATAACCACTTCAATACTAAAATACCAATGTCGCTTAATATGAGTTAATATGCAACCAGTAACCAACATGCTATTGTGTCCACTGAATTACCAATTGAGTAATATTTGTTTGTTGAAACATGGTATATCGTGGCTGGGAAAATAAGTATTACTTTAAGATAATGAGAAGACGTATGTATACGGATGTTATGATGGCACAGGTTGGTATAATCCTACTTGTAGCACTTCCACAATAAAACGTTTCCAGAATAAAAACACATTCAACAAAACGTGTTTCGCTTTCTCAAATATCTGCGGTCTCGACGTCATAGATACAAAAAAGGTTCCATTTTATTGCAATCATACTAATCCATTCGTCAAGAAAAAAAAACATAGTTTTGTATCAGTAATGTTACATTTAAAAGCACCGTGAAGATGGAATTCGTTATCATGCTGCGACAGACGTTCCCAAGAAGCTATCTTTGGTATGTCGTCTCATTTTATGCAAATATAAGAATGCGGTCGGATACATAATGAGAGGTTTTGTCTGTGCATTGCAACGTTGTAAAGTATCTATAATGCGTTTTATCATTATACTCACAACAAGGCGTTATGACTTTTTGACACGAGCGGATGTGCAGGGGTTTTAATCATTGGGAGTGGGAATATGGAGAACAAATACTCCGGAAAATACTTAAACAGGTTGCTTAAAGATGTGAAATAGTTTCTGTAAACTTATAGCATCGCTTTAAGTGCTCTTATATAAACCGACTCTTGATGCAACGTGCGCAATTCATTATTTATACGAATATAAATGTACATGTTGATCTTAGAGATGTGACTTTGACTTTTTGTTTAGTTGCAGGGTTTTCTTTTATCCATAGATAAATAAATAAATATTGACGCGAAATCGTAAAATATCCATCGCAAATGTTGCTTGTTTCTTGTGCAAAAAACAAATCATGCGAGTCAGTCAGGACGTAGACGTAGACGTAACAGCTTGGCTGAACGTGTTGTTGAGATATCTGTAAATCTTAATGGGGGACCAAACCAACCCTGTCAGTAATGTGACCAAACCAACCCTGTCAGTAATGTGACCAAACCAACCCTGTCAGTAATGTGACCAAACCAACCCTGTCAGTAATGTGACCAAACCAACCCTGTCAGTAATGTGACATAACAAACCAACCCTGTCAGTAATGTGACATAACAAACCAACCCTGTCAGTAATGTGACATAACAAACCAACCCTGTCAGTAATGTGACATAACAAACCAACCCTGTCAGTAATGTGACATAACAAACCAACCCTGTCAGTAATGTGACATAACAAACCAACCCTGTCAGTAATGTGACATAACAAACCAACCCTGTCAGTAATGTGACATAACAAACCAACCCTGTCAGTAATGTGACATAACAAACCAACCCTGTCAGTAATGTGACATAACAAACCAACCCTGTCAGTAATGTGACATAACAAACCAACCCTGTCAGTAATGTGACATAACAAACCAACCCTGTCAGTAATGTGACATAACAAACCAACCCTGTCAGTAATGTGACATAACAAACCATTCCTGTCAGTAATGTGACATAACAAAGTTGGGTTTTCTGTCGTGTGTTTCGTCTTTTTATTTTAATGAAAAGAGGCTTTTTGTCTTTGTTTTATTTAGAAATAATATTTACATTCCCACTCAAGTCATATCAAGTTTCACCCAACACTCAGAGGATTGCTTTGTCATCGCCCTACAATAATGGACGAAGTGTCAATATTTGAAGATTTACAATACAAGGCCGAAGAATGACAACATACTATCATAATAATCATAACAGCGTAACAATTTGTCTTTTCCGTCTTTTCAATCATACGTTTGCGACATTATTAAAAGGGCCAAGAAGGCAGTTCCAATAATGTCCTTGATCGCCCTAAAAAAAATCAATATCAATGTAAAAGTCGATCTTTATCTATAAAGTGTACCCAAAAAGTGACAAAGATAATGCCACATGACGTCATTGTGAAATGTTCGGTCCCATTCCAGACTTTGACTTACTTTTTGCAATCAATAATTCAATTGATAATATAATTCATATCGTGTGATATCTCATGAATAAATTATGAAAGAAAAGTATGCCTGTTTCGACGAACCCGGGCCTTTTAACAAAAGCAATGAGTCCAATAACTAACAATTTCTGGTATCAAAGAATTATGTTTATTGACTCGACATCAGAAACCGGTTGGTATTGTTAGAAGATTGCCAAACATAGAGTAATGTACGTGTGAACTGGCTGGATGTGCAAACATTGAAATTTGAACCCGAATCAATTGTTACAGAAAATATTTCGGTTAATTTATAGTTTGACATTTTTTTTCTTGTAAATGTCGCAGAGGTCCGCTTTTTATTAGAGCACTAGTTTTACATCGCCTGTGGTTCAAACAGATATTTAGCACAAATTATATGAAATGGAACACTATCATTGCTAAGAACAGGATTTAAAGTACGCAAAAACCAATTGCTTGGAGTAGGTCAATTGAAACTGATGCGAGTTATATCGCATGTGCAATGCGCAAACTGGTTAAATAAGTTCTCATTAATAAAATAACAAGGCCAAATGTAAACCACTTTGTAAATATTTTCCAAAACGCCCTAAAGGTTATATATCATATATAATATTTATTTATAAATAATTTATTATATAAATATAAATATAATACATTAAAAATATAAGTATATTAGCATAATACGTATATGTCTGCCTCAATTTTTCAAATTAAGTACAGTTGTATCGATATCGCCCTGAATCATATTAAATTAACTTAGGTGGCAAGATATCATATAAAAACTATATATTTCGAATAATTATCAAGAACACTGTCATTTTCGATATGTATGCAGTACAGAAGAATTATAATAACGAAGTGAACGGTTTTTCTCATCATATGTCCTCGACCGCATTTTGAACTCTGCGTTTTTTCTAAAGATGTATAGATATTAATAATCGCATAAAAGTCTATGTCCTCCGATATGATGAAAAATTCTAGTACACGTTCACTTGATTAGGTTTTACAAATTCGGTTCTCTGTTGAGAGTTCGCGGGCGGGTAGGTTTTCGGGTGCCCGACCCAACAAACATACATTTTGACATTGTGAACAATCAAGTTGTAAAGTGTATGCAAAAAATGTTGCCCATGTTTTTCGATGAAAAAATATTTCGTTATTGGTGTTTTGCTCTTGCGGCTTACTTAGACATGAAACAGTTGTAAAATAAAAATATTTTTTAATTTCTATTTGCTTTTTTCCTGCTTGATTGGTTGTTCTCAAAATTGTAAGTTGACATTAAACATAAAATCAAATGTGTATGGCCTTATTTATGGGTGATAGAGATGGCAATTGTGCGCGTTTTGTTTTGATAATTTAACATTCGGAATTGGCACCTCGTTACGTAAAAATGAGCGTTAAATGAAAATTCCATATGTTAACCTAAAGGTGATGGTGTTGATGATGGGGGATGTAGGAGAAACACCTGTCTGAACTTTGAATATATGAGCCTCGTTCTGACAAAAATGAGCTAAATGCATGTGCGTAAAGTATCGTCCCAGATTAGCCTGTGCAGTCTGCATGTTTTGTTAGGCATTGATGAGTAAAATTAAAATCAAGCAAAAGTTTTCGTACTTTTAGCCAACATTAGAAAATAAAAAAATGACATCAAACATCTAAGAAATGCTTAGAGTCATTAATTTATCATTGTACAATTAAACCAATTTTTATTAAAAAGAAACTTAAAGTAACCAAAAAGTATGCATTAAATGTTATCGTTTTTACTTGGTCAACTGGAAAATACGATTAGTTCGAGAAATCGAAAGAATATAGCGACCTAGACCTTTGAACGCAAGACATACCCACCTACTTTGAGAGAACGCTTTCTCAATATAATTCTAATTAAATAGATGTTTAATATTATATACAATATGCGTCTGTTATATTATTTATAAAATGCCACAAAGAACGGCCTTTCAAAGGTTCAAGGCATCAGTTACAGTGGACGTCTTTTCTTTGGCCGACAACCTCGGAAGTTCATTGACTGACATCGCCGGGCATTGATTTCCGCGCCATTAAAAATAGTTTCTCCAGTTTCTCAGAAAATATGGCATTAATATGTAGTTCAATTAACTATTAAGAAATAAAGGTGTCCTCGATTTAGTTCAGAGGGGTTTTGAGGACAAGTAAAAATAGAAATAAAAATAATACAAGTAGAAATTGTAGTAGTAGAAGAAGAAGTCGAAGTAGGAGTATAAGGAACAGAGCAAGAAGAAAAGAAAAGAAGAAGTGCGAAGAAAACGAAGACGACGGGAAAAAAAGATTGTATAATCACGAATAAAACTCCCGTCCTTATATGATTGTGTTAATTTAATTTACCAGTTTTTCAACATTAACACCATGTAGTTCGGTGTCAATTTACAGGCTTATCACAATTTTTTATGAGTCAGTATTTTTAATGCGCAGATCTTTAAAGTTTTAAATAAAACTGAGATTTTTGGCGTGGAATGTTGTTTACCGTGTTTAACGATTGCATACAAACATGGACAATAAAAAAGTCAACACCATTTAAATAAAGATTGGTATTAAAATCGAAGAGTGAGTGTATTTTGCTTACATCTTCATGCAATAAATATCTTTTCAGGTTTAGTATAATCTCTTTATTGACTACATTCACGTTTGCTTTACATGGATGTCTTTCCCATGCCTCAATCAATCATTCAGTTAGATATGAAAACACGCTGGCTGAGCTGTAGCTATGCTGATCGCACATGGCATAAGATCCATATTCGCATGGCAAGGCTTAATAACATGGTCATGCGAGAAAAGTAAAGAACAGCTTCACATAATGATACTAATTATAGTGGAATAGAGACAATTACAAAAAGCTACTGCATGCACTCGTAATATAGAAGGCAACTATGTGTGGTTATGTTCCTTGAACAAAATATATGAATTACTCTAAGCAGGAAGTTACCTGAAATAATCATAGATGATGATGTTTACGGATTGCAAGTATGCGTGAATAAGGAAATGTGATTGGATTGATATATAAGATAAATGCAATACATATCATATAATCGATGCTGCGGTAAGAACTACACGTAAATAATTGAACAAATGACCTTCGCACGGAGGCAAAACAATAGGTTCACTTGAAAACCATTGGTGTTGAGTATTTGTTCTCCTTCTTTCATTTCGAAACATGAAATGCATAATAAGCTTTATATCAAAAAATAACCAACTATTTATACTCTGAACAGTGTTTGCATATACGAGTTACCAATGATAAGGACATGTTAGACTCAACAATACATAGATAATATACTAACATGTTTCAAAGCAACATATTTGCTTTTCTTGAGTCCTACGTCTAAGAATACGTTGAGGAATACCGGACCCTGGTTGTTTGGTCTGAATACCGGACCCTGGTTGTTTGGTCTGAATACCGGACCCTGGTTGTTTGGTCTGAATACCGGACCCTGGTTGTTTGGTCTGAATACCGGACCCTGGTTGTTTGGTCTGAATACCGGACCCTGGTTGTTTGGTCTGTATACCGGACCCTGGTTGTTTGGTCTTACCACTACGGATCGTGCAGTACGCTGAATTACAAGGGAACATTTTACCACGTGCAGGTGGAGAATATGTCTTACATTATTTCCGTTATAACATCGACCTTTCTCCTGACATTTTCGAACTCACCGATATTTCTGTTCCATGTTTTCCGATATCACCTTTACCCACCAAGGTCACCCCAAATCTTCTTCCGTCTCGTGTTCGTCTATCTTGGTGGTATTGACGTGTGATTGACTGACGATGTGGTGCATGCGCGTAGCTGTTCATATGGTCCACACATGAAATGCAACAGAAAATCAATCCTATAGATTGCAGATATAATATTATTAAACAACCACCATGTAGTTGATAGTTAAAAGTTTATTATTAAAACCCTCGAAACTATTTGGCAGAAGGAAAGGACAAAATAGCCTTAATACATAAGCATTTGTTATGTTCTTCATATAAACAACGATCGACTAACACTATGTCGTGTCTATACATTATTTTGCGGTGATTATATTGATGATAATGGTTTTCTGTAGGTGGCGTTGGTGTTGATGACGGCAAATATGCTGCTGTACCTAATATTGTTTCTAGTGATGTTGCTGCTGTTGCTGCTTCTGGTGGTTTTGCTGTTTATGCTGCTGCTGCTGCTGCTATTGTTGATGATGATGACGAAGACGACAACGACGATGACGACGATGATGATGAGGAGGACGATGAGGTTGTTGATGATGAGGATGATGATAACCGAAAAAGATATAGATGATGGTAACAACCATGAGGATGATGATTAAAAGTTTAAAACGATGATTGTTATCATAATAATACTGACGATAATGAATATATGTATGACACGATTCTGACAGTGACACTCATGATGATTATGACGATGATGTTGATTATTTTTATTAAGCTGCTGATTCTGGTGCTTCTGTTGTTGCTGATGATGATTGTGATATTGGATGCTGCGTTTCAGGCTGAAGACAATTGTGCACACATAGCTAGCGTGTTTGCAAACTGTGCGCCTCTGTACGCAGACATCCGACTTCTGGGAAAATCATTAGCCCGAGTTCAGACAAAAGAATCTATATTCGCTAACGACCTTTACTGCAATCTGTCCTTGCATGCTATCTCCATGTAAGATGGGGGTATTAATGATCGTTTAATAGTTTTGCACAACATTTTATTGCACAAACACGCTTTAAAACACGCATTATTGTATGCTTGAATAGAATTTATGTTCTGTCATAACTGTTTGTTATGCAAAAAACGTGCTGACTTTCGACGCAGCTTTTGTAGAAGAATTGGTCGGAAAATAGGCCTAAATTGCGAAGATAATTTTAATAACCAGCGAAGCAAACGTAAACATAACAAACATCGTTCAAATGACTATTTGCATTATAATTGCATTATCAAGCGTCCATGTACACAACATTTAATAGAAGAATTCAACCTTATTAAACAAGAAGAGTAATGTGAAACGAATTGTGTAGAATACCGCCGAGGAAGTCATTTGCATGTTTTGTCCCCGTTCAATTAAAGTGGGAATAATTATTGTTCAGATTTGAACATTCATCGTCTGTTTATCTCTGTTTGAATATTTGCCTTATTTTCAAGAGAATACATTAGTATGTTGTTTAGCAGCTTTGTTGGTGTTGTTGTTGTTTTGTTTTTGTTGTTTTTGTTTAACTGTAAATATCTGTGTTGGTAGATGCACATGGATTGATATTCATACTGTCATATTTAAAACATATTAACCCTTTAAGCGCTGGAACCGGATTTTGAAGGCCTTTGCAAACAGTTTGTATCCAGATGAGACGCCACAGAACGTGGCGTCTCATCAGGATCCAAACTGTTTGCTATTCTGATAGTATTTTTTGAAAAAAAAATCGAAGAAAATGCTAATTTTAGAAATTTAGCAGACAACATTTTAGCAGACGACAAATTTCCCAGCATGCAAAGGGTTAATGTGCAACAGTTCTTTTGTTTTGAAAAGCGAGCGTTTGGTCAAGTACTAATGCAACTGTGGCTATGGAGCATCTACGCATTCGATGGTAGCGGAAATATAAATATGTAGGTCTGAGCCAGTGTTAAAATAAATAGATATAGAGTCAAACTTCGAAACATGGTAAAGGATCTCAAACAAAAACACAATGAAATTATAAAAATTACTAAAATAGTGAGTTAAATATAACGCATACATTTTTTATGTCGAAATCTTGACGGTAATTTAGAAACATTTTCCCACTTTAATATTTATTTCATGTGATGGATTACTCTTCATTAAACATAAAACCCCAATATCGTCTGCCTGTCCAATATCAAATCCAATACTATGTCAATAAGCCGCATGAGGATGTAGTGCGGACCGCACAGGCTAATCTGGGACGACACTTAACGCACATTCATTTAACCCTCTGTTCACAGAGCCAGACTCACATGTCTACCTTAATAAACGCGTGTTATCATGGGGGGACCGACGCTGTGACAGATTGTGCACGATTGAGGTGCGAGGCTATACAACTCCTTTTAATTGTTTCTTTGACGAATAGTGATTGATTTTTTTAATGTGTAATGTGAACTTCCACACAAAGGTAGAGCACTAGGTCAAATTAAGATGGATATATTGAGATTTATAAGTTGGCAACCTTCCAATACATACATAATGCAATACAATCTTACGCTATCATTTTTTTTAAGAATAAGAATGATGGAGAAAAGGTGTTAAATCTACCATTAAGTAAATATTCATGTGTTTATTTCAATTAAGTAACACTTTGAAAAGTTTCAAATTATTTTACGAATAAGGTAAAACCATTATATATTAAATGAATGATGCTTATTTAAAATATCAATGTCAATCGAATAATGTTGCAAACAACGGTGGAATGTTTCTGGCTACAAAAAAAACTCTTTCCATCTATCAATTATTCCCAAATAGAGTTTATATTGAATTTGTTGATGATAACAACTATGAAAATCTTACAACACCCACCTTCCTTGTCAACAAGTTATTTTATCTCTTACGCCCCCATGCAAACCAAGATACGAAAACGACAAAGTCTGCAACAAGGATAGAAAGGGAATTAATCTATTACTTTTACGGTATTGAAATGGCTTTGTCAAGAAATACCAAAGGATGAACAAACAGATAATCTTTCGTTTTCCTAGATTCATCAGAATCGGTTAATTATATTGTGGGAGCTGCTATTGATGCCCGAACTTGTGGTGTTTTGACATGCTTAAAATATTGCCAGTGGCAAATCGCTTCTTCGACTGACCGAGATACGGATCACATAAATGGTGTCCTTTCCATAAACAGGCATCGAGTGCTGGCAATGAATGGTGAAATTGTGCCCATGTGCAAAGCTCGGGATACGAAATGTAAAAATGTTTGGCATTCATGTAAAGAACTACCGAGATTCGCTNAATGAGAGCAGCTAAAATCTGGAATAGTCTCCCAGACCATGTAGCAAGTGCTAAAACCATAAATACATTCAAAAACAGACTTGACAATCATTGGAAAAACCAAGATATGCTTTACAACTATAAGGCAGCGATTAACTGTTACACCGGAAGTCACACAAGTCGCGACCTTGAAGAATTTAATGAAGATTCTGAATCCGGCGAAGAGGCTTGACCTGTGCTGGAAAACATCCATAAGTATCCATAAGTATCATGACAGGATTATTAGGATTTGTCAATGCAAAATGTCGACATTCTCGTACTAAACCAAACGATTCCATCTTTTCATCTTAGACATTCGCATTTCACTATTTAAACAAAAAGCAACTACGTATACACGTGGGCATCAAACATTAATTGAACTTAAACATTACAAAACGTCAAGCCGCGTTGTATGCATTCATCAAACAGTCTTCAATCGTCCGAAAACATTAATTACTTCGTTTCAGTGGCATTTGATCTACATGAAGGTCTATCATGATAATGGTATTCAAGCGTGTTCAGCCCCCTTGCTTCATAATACCAAACATGATAATTAACCTTGGTAGTTATAGATAATGTCTCATTTACGGACGATTCGCACAAAATATGGTAGAGGAGTCGGTAGCAAGCGTTCCAATGATCGCCCATGCGAGCGTTGACTTGCTATCATATTTAAACACATTTTCGTGATCGGGTTACAATAAAGATATTTCATTGGAATGTTATTATTTTCATTAATGAGCATAACGTTTCAACGGTCAACGATTTATGGTCGTTATATGTCGTGAGAAATTGTGGGTAATTGTCCACATTTCTTTTTGCTTTAATGTGCGTCTGCATTTTCCTCAGTATGAGATTGATCAACCCAGGGTTAATGTCAGTAGTTTTGCAATAAAATAAAACAAAATACTAGCTGCCGATATTCATTATGAAATATTGTAAACCGTATTATTTCAAAAATGCAATCGATGTTGTTTATCTAACACAAGAGTTTTTTTCAAGTTTGTATTCGAACATCGGCAAAACGCCTCTGACCGTTTACAAAGAAATAAACAATCGTATGTGTAAGTCACGTGTCAATTTATCAAGTGAACTCATAAATTGATTGCTTTTCTGATTTAAATTCAACAAATCGCGTATTATTTAAGATATTTCGCTGCTTCAAAAGCATATCGGCGCTTGCTACAATGTATGTCATACACATTTTCATGAATAATTCATCCCAGGTGTCCAATTATTCTAACAGCCATTAATTAATCAGATATCAAACACACCGTCTATTTCATTGTCTAAAAATAGCAGGGCGGGACGAACTACTTTTTAAGTCTCAAGGCGGATGACCTACATTGGTTTTGTCTATTTTTTTCATAATTCCGATGACGGAAAAGATATTCAGAATAGATCGATAAGGTCATTGAATTAATTTGACCCCCATACCATCGCGCGGGAACGATGTTCAGCTAGTTTAATGATAATGAGATACAATAGTCAAGATTAGGGAATCCACACAAAAAAACTCAACAATGGCATAGACACTCTAAATGCCGATAAGACGCCCGTGAAATCTTATACAGACGAAAACAGTATTGATATTAGAGATAATAAAGTGTTAATTGTTAACTGTCTATAGAATATATTGAATTACGAAATAGTGATTTGATTGTTTAGTAGGTGATAAGGTAAATGTAGAAAAGCACGCCAAGATTGAGCTCGCGGGGTGTAAACATATAAGGCATGCCAGGGGAGCATTGACTCCTCTAACCGGCGGAAATCTATCAGCTAACTATGGAAGATTACAATAACCCAATATTGGCGGTTTTATTATAATTGTAGACATGTTAACAGGTAAGGCGTCCTCTGGTCTTCAGATTTGTGCCAGATGTTTTGCAGATTTAACAACTGTTTTTTTTTTTTTTCGACTGTTCATGTTTTCATCTCTAAATTATCGTCTTACATCCGTCTAAAATATACCCTTCTTTCGTAAGCACAAACTATCAATCTTATAATGAACAGATTGTTACAACCTGTAGTTTATATCAATCATTAACTGCTAAAAGCGACCCACAACTTATTCAGATCGCCCATAAGAAAAAAATCATTTCACTTTTATTTATTCTTTTTTTAAAATAAATCACCGATTTTAAACATTATCAGCCGTTATTTGATTATCTTCATTCTACCATGCGTGTTCGTGAACAAAGACAAATTAAATTTAAATAAAACTTTGAGAAAAATTAAATTCAACCTTCAGGCATTCTTGTAAAATGGGTCATGCGAAAGGATCATGTGAGAGTTCTAGAGGCTTAACACGCAAACAACTCGCTACAATAGGCCGGCATTTCATTATTTCAGAATGAAAAGTTGATAACATAGATGCCAGAAATCGAATTGTTCACTGAATTATAATGTGTCGAAACCGATTGTCGTAAGAGCATCAAATTTCGTGCATACTATTATACCGAGATCGACACCTTTGTTCTGAAAGATTGTAATGTTGTGTGAAGAACCCAATTCGTCATAATAATGATTAATGATGAAAGAAGCGTTTTAAAGAATCAGATGAATCATTTTAAGACTAAGATGGCTTGATATTATGTTTGCTTTACAATGGATGTTCAAGGTGTTACCTAAAGTATGGGGGAAGTCATATACCACGTTGAGCCTCTTTCTTAGAAAACTGGACTTAACCCTTTGCATGCTGGGAAATTTGTCATCTGCTAAAATGTCGTCTGCTGAATTTCTTAGATCATCATTTTCTTTACTTTTTTTCAAAGACAACTATCAGAATAGCAAACAGTTTGGATCCTGATGAGACGCCACGTTCTGTGGCGTCTCATCTGGATCCAAACTGTTTGCAAAGGCCTTTCAAATCCGGTTCCAGCGCTCAAAGGGTTAATTCATAAGCATTCAGTATACACATTTTCCGCCTAAACCGGATTTTCCGCCTGAACTGGATTATCGCTAAAAAGACACATCCTTTAAAGGAACAAGACAACAAAAGCTGAAAGTGTCGTCCCTGATTAGCCTGTGCGGACTGCGCAAACTAATCTGGTACAACACTGTGCGCACATGCATTAAGACCAGTTTTCCCAGAACGCAGTTTTGAAGCGCGCCAAAACGACCATGATCCGATTGATTGTACATTGCACACTTTTTGTGAAGCTAAAGTTTGGTTATGTTATAGATTGTGATTTATGTCCACGTGAACAACCTTGTGAAATGTTAAATTGTTATTTTATGTCAACGTACATCCTTGTTAACTGTGCATCTTATGTCATGCCGCCCCAGTAATGAAGGACACAATTGATATGTACTGTTTGTCGCTTTAAATAAAATTTTGACATTGAAATATGAACAAAAAAACATCAAAGCATTTCTTAATGATTTATCGATGAGATTTCTAGAAATTTTATGTTGCAGTATTTGAAGTGGTTTGCAATTTTCCTTTTGTTTATGTCATCATTTTAAATTTAAAAAAAAAAAAACATTTTTTTTATCATGCATCTCCATTTTATTATACAAAATGTATAATAACATGAGATATGCTTGATGCATGCATGTTAAAAGTCCTGTATGTGTACATTTACTTATACAATCGAAAACGTATATGATATATACTTTTATTTGCATGTCTCACACATCAAAGTTGTGTTATTATAATCATACTTAGTACTTGCGCAATCACCATACATGAACATGCGTTGTTGTAGTCAGCTAAACAAAATTATTAATTTCACAAAATAGTTATTCTATATTCGTGTGTCGCTTTAAATGAAATTTTGACATTGAACTGTGTTTGATATATGACGTTGCACGGAATGAAACAAGTTATCATATTAAATAGCTTGTCTAAGTACAAGTCTATCTTCATAAACAATCTGGTGTGTATTTCCCAGAAACGATCACAGGTTTGTTTGAAACCACTGTTTAATTTCTACATTTAGAACAATCCATTATAATTTAAATAAGCTGGAAGCTCATTGATGGCATGCAATTTAAATGAGTGCATTAAAGTACATGGATCATGATTCGTTGCTGATATATTTACTGGAATTAAATATGGAAGCCTTTGATTTCTATGACATTTTCACAGAAAAAAGATCGTTCCCATTGTATACTAATCAAAGTTGACGCAATATCATAGAGGTGTGAAGTAAGATATTTGCATTCCCTTGTGATGGTACTGTGGCGTTGTTTATGGTGTTGTGTTTTGTTGTGGGGTTTAATGCGCGATGGTTATCAGTTGTTGTTGTTTTTTATGAAACAATGAGTGAAGAAAAAGGAAGAATGAGCATATGTGATTAATTAAATACCAAGTACGGTACTACAATATCAATTTTGATAAGTATGAGTAAATATGTAACCGCTCACCAACATGCTATCGAGTACACTGAATTACCAAGTGAGAAACATTTAGTTCTATGTATGCTGTTCTATTGCTTTAAATGCATACCTATTATTATTTTTTTTAGTTTATCAACGATAATATATTTTTACCCATGCATCTCGTTCATACAGTAAATCTGAAAGTCTAGTCGTATAACGTTCATTGGAAGATATTTTTAAATAACGGTCGTCACATGTGATTGACGTCACGTCCGAAAACGTATTAAAAGCGCATAGCTGTTATAAACCGACTTCTCGACCAGTAAACAAAAATGACAATATTTCTTAGTTTTGTTTTAACACACATAAATCAAAACTATTCCCTTTAACACGATATTCATATTATGTGTCAATGTGTAAATGAATATAGTTCAAGAACTGAAACCGCGCCGCAAACTCCT
The DNA here is from genome assembly GCA_007657795.1 of Dreissena rostriformis. Lineage (NCBI taxonomy): Eukaryota > Metazoa > Mollusca > Bivalvia > Myida > Dreissenidae > Dreissena > Dreissena rostriformis. The sequence goes on along the minus strand of VMBQ01000705.1, from coordinate 595,032 downwards.
TTTTGCGCGTATGCTTACAGGTAGGTTCGTTGGTGAATGCAAGTTAAGACACTTCGAATCGGAATTCGTGGTCTATTTACCTAAGTCGTTCGCAAGCGAACAACTAAAAACAAGAGTGATACTACTCATATTTATACTCATAACATATACTTTATTCTAGTAACTAGTAATATAATGATGATACATATTGATAGTTTTACAGTTTTACGCAACAAAACTGCCATGAAAAAGTTTTAAAATAAAATAAATTCAATTGTCTAGTTGTTTGTTGTGTTTCCTGCCTGGTTGGTAGTTCTCAAAATTGTAAATGGACGTTAAACAAACAATTTTGTACGCGTTTTGTTTTCATAATTAACATTCTGAATTGACACCTCGTTACGTACAAATGTAGCGTTAAATGAAAATTCCATACGTTAACCTAAAGGTGATGTGGTCGATAATGGGGGACGTAGGACAAACACCTGTCTGAACTTTGAATATATGAGCCTCGTTCTGACAAAAATGGGCTTAATGCATGTGCGTAAAGTGTCGTCCCAAATTAGCCTGTGGAGTCCGCACATGCTAATCAGGGACAACACTTTACGAACATACATTAAGCCCAGTTTTCCCAGAACGAGGTCCATATACTTAAGTAAATAAGAAATAAGGTGTGTGAGGACTTATAGTGACGTGTGTTACATGGGTCTGCAAATACACATAAAACAATATTTTTATATCAAACACCCGACCAAATAAGTCACATTGTCACAATAAGTATACATTGAAAGGACTATTGTAATATCCACATACACATTGTTAAAATATTAAGATAATATTTTATTACTTAGACAATTTACAAATAAACAAAACGTTCAGTACAAATAAACATACAATTTCACTGTGTATATATTTGTTTTACTAGATATGTGTCTGTATTTATTACAATCATTGTATTCTTGCCCTTGTTCAGTGCAAGCAGTTGCCATCTAGGCGGAGGTGTCAACGAGCCAAGGAATCAGAGGTTAAGGTTACACAATATGACACCAAATTAAATTTATGCAAATACAAACATTAATGTGAATATCATGGTTTAGTTAAGTTTAAACCTATTTATATGAGCTCGATTGCATTTACAGTACATACTTCTTATTTGAAACGCTCTCGAGTCCGTTTCCTGGGCCTTTAACCAGCACTTAGTGTCTTTGTGGGAGATCTAAATAACGCTACCACAGTGATGATCGAACCCGTGACCTCCCGGTCGCTAGGCGGACACAATATCGATTACACCACGGCGACATAAATATCATGGCGGTACAAGAATTGTTAGGCATTTTTGAGTAAAATTTAAATCAAACAAACGTTTTCGTACATTTATCCAGCATTAGAAAATAAAAACGACATCAAACATCTAAGAAATGCTGAAAGTCCTAATTTTATCATTGTACAATTAAAACAGTCTGATTAAAAAGACAACTTAAAATAACCAAGAAAGTATGCATTAATTCTCATCGTTTTAACTTGGTCAACTGGAAAATACGATCAGTTCGAGAAATCTTAAGAATATAACGACCTCAACATTTGAACGAAAGACATACCCACCTACTTTGAGAGAACGCTTTCTCATTATAACTCTAATGAAATAGATGTGTTTATATGATATATAATATACGTCTGTTTAATCATTAATATAATGCCACAAAGAACGGCTTTTAAAAGGTTCAAGGCAGAAATTACAGTGGACGTCTTTTCTTTGGCCGACAACCTCGGAAGTTCACTGACTGACATCGTCGGGCATTGATTTCCGCGCCATTAAAATAGTTTCTCCAGTTTCGCAGAAAATATGGCATTAATATGTGGTTCAATTAACTATTAAGAAATAAAGGTGTCCTCGATTTAGTTCAGAGGGGTTTAGAGAAAAAGTTAAAATAATAAAAAAAGTAATAGAAGTAGAAATTGTAGCAGTAGAAGAAGAAGAAGAAGAAGAAGAAGAAGAAGAAGAAGAAGAAGAAGAAGAAGTCCTTATTACACTTGTTTGATTTCATTTATCAGCCTTTCAACCTTAACAACATATGAGTTCGTTGTCAATAACAAAGGCTGATCACAATTTGATATGAGTCAGTATTTTAAATGCGCAGATCATTCAAATTTAAAATAAAACTGTGATTTTTGGCGTGGAATGTTGTTTACCATGTATGAAGATTGCATACACACACGGGCAATTAAAGTCAACACCATTTAAATAAAGATCGGTATTAAAATTGGATTTTGTGTGTATTTTGCTTACATCTTCGTGCAATAAATATCTATTCAGTTTGAGTATAATCTGTTTATTGACTTCATATACGTTTGCTGTACATGGATGTATTTCCCACGCCTCAACCCACCATTCAATTAGATATGAAAACACGCTCGGTTACCTTATGTAAACTCTCGTCCTTGGGAAAGTCGCCCCGCATTCTGAACTGACAATATAGCGTGACATAAAAAATATCAATGAGCTGGAATTGAAATTCACTGAAATTAGCCTCGTTCTGTGAGAACTGGGCTTATTTCATGTGAGTAAAGTGTAGTCACAGATAAGCCTGTGCAGTCCGCACAGTCGTATCAGGGACAACACTTTCTGCCTAGACTGGACTTTATTTTAGGACAGACTTCATTTCAACGAAAAATTCTATAAAAGCGAAGAGTGTCGTGTCTGATTAGCCTGCGGACTTCACAGGCTAATCTGAGATGACACTTTTTAGACACATGCATTAAGCCCCGTTCCCAAGAGCGCGGCTCAAATAATTAAAAAAAATCAACCAATCGTATGCTCTGAATTTATCGATTAATATTTATTTCAAACGCACAACGCTATTTTACAAAATGTAACAACTGTTAATATATATAAAATATATATTTATAATATTCATCACCTCAGTCATCACCCGCNAGAAATCTCAATCCATCCATCTAACTTTGACCTAGTATTCTACCTTTGTAAGAAGTTCACATAAAACATAAAATCAATCAATGTGCGTCATAAAAACGATTTTAATTCAATTGAAAGGAGTTTTATAGCCTCGCAACGTAATTGTCCACAATCTGCCACAACGTTGATCTCGCAAATGATGACACGCGTTTATTAAGGTAGCCATTTGAGCCTCGCTCTGTGAATTGGGTGTTTAATTCATGTGCGTAAAGTGTCGTACCAGATTAGTCTACGCAGTCCGCACAGGCTGATCAGGGACAACACTTTCCGCCTTACTTGATTCAATGCTAGGAAGAGATTATTTTTTAATGAACAATATCATAAAAGCGGAAAGTGTCGTCCCTGATTAGCCTGTGCGGACTTCACAGGCTAATCTGGGACGACGCTTTCCGCACATGAATTAAACTCTTTTTCACAGAGCGGGGCTCATTTGAATACAACATGTACGTTCTTTAGAGATCATCCGCACGCGATATGGGCCCACATGGAACGTCCAAATGTCGTGCTACATCCTCATGTAGTTTAAAGTGACAAGTTCTCAGTGTGGGGTTAGAAAATGTTTCTCGACTTCACTACAAACGTCTAAATATAGGATATAGGAGAAGATATTATCATCTTTAATGTGTCGTATTTTCGTTTTGAACGAAAAGATACAAGGTATCATGTCGATATTTCAAGTTTTTGACCTGAATATGTCGGTCGAAAACTCTATATATAATTTGTTTCTATATTACTATTTACGACAATCATTAAATATAAAAGAGTGTAACGTCATCCAGGATTAAAAATTTACAGTCTCTTCTATTAGTACGTTTAACTGCAAGAAGCAAATCATTCCCGTATTTGAAATGTGACAAGATCATAGTCTTAATTAACTCGAATTGTTTGAAACGTGGACACCTAAATGTTTCACACGTGTCACTTGTTCTTGGTTTCGTATACTTTGGATATAACGTTCAAGTCCTCTCCACTCGTGACAATGCCAGACATGTGGAGAAAATCTTAGGCTACCATCAAGCTTTCCACTAATTAGCAATCGACACGTGTTGGGTATCCCTCTGACACGTGTCATTCAGTCAGACACAAGAAGATCACGCGTTATGTGGATTTGTTGCCCATTTAATCAGAAAGATTGTTTTGTGGTGTTCAAATTTGTCATTTGTATGACAATCATCTAGTCCGTCTCTAAATGTGAGCGGCTTATTTTAAAATGGGTTCAATAACCGATCAAATATTCCAAGTCCGGTGTTGCGGCTTCTTAAAAATGGATTCAACGATCGATCAATTATTCCAAGCAATTTAAGTTAAAATGGAAATTCGTGTTGTTCCAGAGCATTGTTATTTTTAATTTGAATTGAATTGTGATTGTCTCGGCTTACAGCAATAATTTATCATATAACAAGAAATTGTCATGTTTGCCAATCAACGTTTCGCTACAAATGGTGCTGATGACAATAAAGTTTCCATGAATTAAAAAGAGAAAACAACAATAAGGATTCTGTAGTTCACGCGCGAATGTATAAACACGAAGGCATGAAAGTGCACATGTGTTGTATACAGGAGCATACGCATGAAATTTATATACATTAACACACGCAAGCACGCATTAACACTACCGGTATCACCAACGGATGTACGCACGCATTCACTGCAAACATTGAAACTTCCTGAAACACGAATCAGTTGGCAGCGGTCAATATTTTAGTCATAGTCCTGCGCTTTTTGAGCCAAGGACATAAAATATTTTTTATCATGCGATCAAGTGCAAGTAATTGCTGATTATTTATTTCATGCGTTCCTTTGGTGGCTGCAAAAGCAATTTCAACACGTAAACGCATGTTATATATTTGCTCGACTTTCTCAAAATATCGAACATTTACCGCATTTTCTCGAAGAACATTGGAATTAATTGGTTAAAGCAGATTGTATGACTTTATTAGGCAATATTGTTCAAGGCATTTGTCGTTTTCATGACTTGAACCGTTGCTTTATTTCTTTGACGAAAATCGTGATAGTATTGGTAAAGTAAAACGGTATATTATTGCACATGCTATGAAATGAGAAAGATGCAGCAACCTCTTATTTTATGAGGGCGAGAAGGTGCCTAAATTTGGTGCAGCTACAAATAGTTGTTATGGTAGATTGTCATTTGCAAACCTTCTACAGACGACATTTTGCACGTGCTTGTGATCCTAAGTTATTTTGTAAACAGTTGGTGGTCGCGAATACCGCCATCCGTTGGAAAGACAGATGTTCCAAGGGTTCAAGATAGACTGTTTACACGTATGTACTCCCTCAATAAAACTGATACCAGCATGTGGTCCTTTATGTATGGCAAGAGACCTTTTCAAAGTCAATACAGCCTTGATTGCTTTAATTGGTCAGCAATTTTCATGCTCTGAAGGTTTTTTTTGCTCTGATATGCATGCATTTAAAGAAGAATTTCATGCTTAAGCATTTTTTTCTCGAAAACCGTTAATCAATAACAATATTTCACCAAAGAGCAATACTTTTACTGTGCGTCTATCCTTCTTATGGTTTAAGTCTTAGTCCTCGTCAAGGGTGTCAGCGCATAGGAGAATAGACCCATAGCTGCGTCATGCGAAAATGGGTTTTATGCCATATTCGAATAGGATAGCTCCAGGTCAGCTTTGGCATTCGCGCAGTCTGGTCAGGATCTATCCTGTCACGCAATGCTAAGTAGTCTCATAAGCTGACATGATAGCTCTCGACCAACTAATGCGAATTAATATCGGCATTAGTTTGTTAGAGTTTTCCAATAAATTTCATGTTCGAACTCCACAAAATGCAGGGAGATGAAACCAAAACATGAGAAGCGAACCGGAATTTATCTGGCATTTATAAGACACAAAATTGAGAAATAGCTAATCATCAGGAATAAAATCCATGGCAAAACATGGTCATTTTAATACTTTTCTCCCACAAGAAAAATTATAAAACATAACAAAATGTCTTAGAATGGCTTCTCCGAAAGCCCTAATCTTGTCAGGGCTAAAACCCCATCAACTATGCTTTAGATACCCAACACTGTAGCTCGCGTTTAGGATTATGCAAATACCTTCGTCTAAAGATCACTTCTGTGAGGGTAACGGACAGATACCAATAATATTTCTTACGGAGAAAATATGGAAAATCCTTGGTCGTGTCTTAGTTTTGGCCAGTTCGATCATTATAATGGGGTTCAGTTACTGATGGAGGAAAAGTCTGGTCGCAATGCTGGCATACACAGGATTCTCGTGTTTGAGAATTGATTAATGGGAATGGTTTGCGAACTGATAAATGGGATTTGTTTGGGAATTGATTAAGGGGATTATTGTGATTAATCTCATAAATCACATACACTATAGTTGCGCTACAAGCCAAGATTAACTTTTAATTTAGCACAGGCTAATCCGAGACAACACTTTCCGCTTAGAGTGGATTTTCGTTTAGAAGAGAATTCCGTTAAGCTGAAAATTCCATAAAAATGGAAAAAGGTCGCCCAAATTTAGCATGTTCGGACTGCATGGGCTGATCTGGGACGACACTTTACTCACATGCATGTAGCCTCGTTTTCCAAGAGCGATGCTCATTTGCGTTACAGAAGATGACAATTCTGTTTAATGGCGCGGTCCAATTTCTGGAGGTCGATGACTCGGCGACATTTAATTGTTGTTTTATTATAGTGCTTTTTAATCTGATTATTTGAAAACCGGTAATGTATTCCGCGACACATTTCGAGGACAGCGTCTCTTTCTTTATCGGCTGATTTAAATGAGAAAGGGGCCTTAAAGTGACCATTGCTCAGTTTGGGGTTAGAAAATGTTTATCGACTTCGCTACAAACCCCTGAATATGGGATAAAGGAGAAGATATTACCATCTTTAGTGTTAAGTATTTTCATTTTAAACGAAAAGATACACGATATCATGTCGATATTTCACGTTTTTTACCCCAATATGTCGGTCGAAAACTCTACATAGAATTTGTTTAAAAAATCATTATACAAACATGTATACTAAAAAAAATTAACGTCATCCAGGAGTGAAAAGTTACAGTCCCTTATATAGAACGTTGAACTGCAAGTTTACAATTACACGTTAACTTATCAACAAAGAATCATTTCCGAACTTGAAATGTGTAAAGATCATAGTCTAAATTAACTCGAATTGAATGTAACGTGAACACCTTAATGTTCAACACGTGTCACTTATTCTTTGTTTCCGTATAATGTTGAGCCTCCCTCTGTGAAAAGGGGGGTTTAATGCATGTGCGTTAAGTGTTTCCCAGATTTACCCGTGCAGTTCATACAGGCAAATCAGGGACGACACTTTCCGCTTGTATGGTATTTTCCGTTTAAAGGAAGACTCTTCTTGACAAAAATCCAGTTTGTGCGGAAAGTGTCGTCCTTGATAAACCTGTGCGGACTGCACATGCTAATCTGGGACGACACTTTACGCACATTAATTCAACCCCGTTTTCGCAGAGCGCAACTCTTTGAATAGTTCGTCCACATCCTGTCAACTTGTGACAATGCCTGACACGTGGAAATAATCTAAGGATAACAACATGATTTCCACTAATTAGCAATCGACACGTGTCAGTCAGACAACAAGTCAGTCACGTGTTATATGGATGTGTTGCCCATTTAATCAGAAAGATTGTTTTACGGTGTTCATATTTGTCATTTTCATCATCTAGTCCATCTAATAGTTAGCGGCTTCTTTAAAACGGGTTCAATGACCGATCAAATATTCCAAGTCCAGTGTAAGCGGCGTATTCACGATCGATCAATTATTCCAAGCAATCTAAGTTGAAATGGAAATTCGTGTTGTTTCAGAGCATTGTTATTTTGAATTTGAATGGAATTGTGATGTCTCGGCTTCCAGCAATAATTTATCATATAACAAGACGCTTTATTAGTATGCCAATCCATGTGCCGCTACTTATGGTGCTGAAGACAATGGAGCTTCAATGGATTTACCAGAAAAAAAATACAATAAAGATTTCTGTAGTTCATGAGATTAAAAACTGTCATAAGATTAATTAGAATAAGCAGTAGAATCGACACATTACGTTGGAATAAAAAAAAAAAACATCTGTATCATGGAGTCGGCATTAGCAAAATTGAACTATATAGATAAATATAAGTATTTATTTATAGCCAAATGGTTGATCCCAGCTGGGATTAAAATGCAAATGCACACTCTAAAACAGGCGAACAACGAACACAAGTATGCACCATCGTTAATACGCACGCACTAAAAATACACACAATTGCACAGTCGCCCATAAGATAGTACGCACGCGCGAACGTACAAACAATTGGAAACACGAAGGCATGAAAGTGCACGCGTGTGTTGTACACAAGAGCATGCGCACGATATGTATATACAAATACACACTCGCAAGCACGCATAAACAATATCACGAACGGACGTACGCACGCATTCATTGCAAACCTTGAAACTTCCTGAAACAATAATCAGTCGGCAGCGCTCAAAATGTCAGTCATAGACCTGCGCTTTTTTGAGTCAGGGACATAACATTTTTTTATCATGCGACAAGTGCAAGTAGTTGCTGATTATTAATTTCAGGCGTTCCTTTGATGGCTGCAAAAGCAATTCCCATACGTGCACACATGCTAGATATGTGCTCGACTTTCTCAAAATATCGAACATTCACCGCATTTTCTCGAAGAACTATGTTATAAATTGGTTAAAGCTGATTTTATTATTTTATTAGGCACTATTGCTCACGTCATTTGTCGTTTTCATGTCTGGCATCAATCCTTTATTGCTTTTAAGAAAGGTCATGATAATATTGGTTAAGTATAACGGTAAATATTTCACATGCTGTGTAATAAGAAATATGCTGCCACCGTGTATTTTATGGGGGCGGGAAGGTACCTAAATGTGGTGCAGCTTCTAAAAGTTGTTTTGGTAGTGTGTCCTTTGCAAAGCCTCTACAGACGACATTTTGCACGTGCTTGTGATCCTAAGTTATTTTGTAAACAGTTGGTGGTCGCGAATACCGTCATCCGTTGGAAAGACCGATGTTCCAAGGGTTCAAGATTGACTGCTTTCACATATGTAACGTACCAAATACTCCCTCAGTGAAACTTATAACAGCATGTGGTCCTTTATTTATGGCAACGAACCATTGAAGGTCAACTTAGCCTTGAATGTTACAAAAGGTCAGCAATTGACATTCCCTGAAGTTGTTATGCTCTGATATGCAGTCATGTAAAGAAGAACTTCATGCTCAAGCATTTTGTTCTTTCTTGAAAATCGTTAATGAAGAAACTGATTACACCAAAGAGCAATACCTTTACTTTGTGTCATTGCTCCTTATATTATGGTTAAGGTCTAAGTCCTTGTCAGGGGTGTTGGCGCATATGAGGATAGACCCATAGCCGCGTCATGCGAAAATGGGTAATATGCCATATGCGGACAGCGTAGCTCTAGATCAGCCTGCGCATTGGCGCAGTCTGGTCAGGAGCTACCCTGTCTGCTATAAAGTCACGCAATGCTAAGTGGTCTCATTAGCGGACATGGTTGCTCTTGACCAGCCAGTGCGAATAAATATCCGCCTTAGGATGTTAGATTTTAAAAGATATTCAACATTTTATGTTCACCCGTTGACCGGACCAAATGGGCGACTGTAGGGGTGAACAAACACTAGTACTTGATGTGTCCAATCGACAAAAGCTTTGAGGGTAAATGCTAAACCTGATGACCTTATGAGGTGAAAGGATGCAACATGTCTAGTATGTGCTTGATCTACGACATCGGTGGTCTCTTAATATGAGCCTCGCTCTGTGAAAAGCGGGTTGAATGCATGTGCGTATAGTGTCGCCTAAGATTAGCCTGTGCAGTTCGCACAGGCTTATCAGGGAGGACACTTATCGCTTGTATGATATTGTTCTGAAATCTGACATTGATTATACAGGAAATAAAGAAACCGCTAATCACCAGGAACAATCTTTTTAATACTGCTCTCCCACAAAAAAATGATAAAACATCACCAAACGTTTTAGAATGGCTTCCAAAAGTCACCAATCTTGTCAGTGCTAAAAACCCATCAACTATGATTTGGATACCCAACACTGTGGCTCGCGTTTAGGATTATGAAAATACCTTCCTCTAAAGGTCACTTCTGTGAGGGTAACGGACAGATACCATTAGTATTTCTTACAGGAAAAAATATGGAAATCTTGGTCGTGTCGCGTCTTAGTTTTGGCCAATTCGATCATAATAACGCGGTTCAGTTACTGCTGGAGGAAAAGTCTGGTCGCAATGTTGGCGTATACAGGATTCTCGTGTTTTGGAATTGATTAATGGGATCTGTTTGGGGATTGATTAATGGGATTTGTTTGGGAATTGATTAATGGGATTTGTTTGGGAATTGATAAATGGGAATATTTGGGAATTGATTAAGTGGATTATTGTGATTTATCGTGTACACTATAGTTGTGATACAAAATAAGATTCGATTTGAATTTAGATGTATCCGGTACAGGGTGTCACACGGAAATGATTACGGATGTAAATTAGTATTTGAATCGCGTTGTGGGAAAACTTGGCTTAATGCAGTACGCACAGGCAAATCAGAGAGACTCACAAGTGACTCACACAAAATATACAACTATTGCGTCTNCACGAACACAAAACCTCTGAAACGAAGGTCGTCAGACAAAAACTGTACTTGCCACGTGGCAAAATGGGAATTATTATTTCTCTGCTGGCCTTTTATCGATCTTCACTTGAACTGAAATAGTTCTGATCATAGTTCTTATATAACATAGTTATTATATCACTAACGAAATATTCCATAAAACTGGATAGTGTCGCCCAAGAATTGGCCTGTGCGGACAGCATAGCCTAATATGGGACGACACTTTACGCACTTGCATTAAGCCCGGTTTCCCTGAGCGAGGCTCATTTGTTGTTAACAGATGGGCATCGTTCAATGGCTGAGTAATGAGGCTCCCGCATGACCGTTGACCCTTTGCTTTGGGTGGGGTCAGCGAACTGGAATTGACACAGTTAGTTCGCGCGGTTTTCCGGTCGTTGACCCGTGTTCACACGCTGAGCCAATAGTTTGAGTCAATGAGTATAGAAGAGACTTCCGTTAAACGAAAAATTCCATAAAAGCGGAAAGTGTCGTTCCCTATTAGCCTGTGCGCACATGCATTTAGCACCGTTTTCCTAGAGCGAGGCTCAATCGCGTTAAAGAAGATGACGATGCTGTTTATGGCGCGGTCCAATTTCTGGAGGTCGATGACTCGACGACATTTAATTGATGTTTTGTTTAGTGCTTTTCATCATCTTAATCATTTGAATATCCGTAATGTATTCCAGGAAACATTTCGATGACAGCTTTTCTTTCGATGACAGCGTCTTTTTCTGTATAAGCTGCTTTAAATGGGAAAGAGGCCCTTAAAGTGACAATTTCACATTTAGGGATTGGACCATGTTTCTTGACATCGCTACAAACGCCTGTATATTGGTTAAAGGAGAAGATATAGCCATCTTTAGTGTGTAGTAGTATCATTTTCAACGAATACATTCACGATTTCATGTCGATATTTTAAGTTTTTTACCTCAGTATGTCGATCGAAAAAAAAACACGATACACATCTTTTTTTTCGAAGTTACTATTAACGATAATCTATACATATTTTGTGTAACGTCATCCAGGAGTGAAAATATACAGTCTCTTCTATTAGTGCGTTCAGCTGCAAGTAGCAAATTACACGTTAACTTATCAATATAAAATCATTCACGATTTTTAAATGTGTCAAGACCATAGTCTTAATTAACTCATGAAAAGTCGAACGAAACAATAATGTGTCGTTAAATCTGCTAAACATCTGGCACACATCNACGGCTGAATATTGGTTAAAGGAGAAGATATAGCCATCTTTAGTGTGTAGTAGTATCATTTTCAACGAATACATACACGATTTCATGTCGATATTTTAAGTTTTTTACCTCAGTATGTCGATCGAAAAAAAACAACACGATACACATTTTTTTTCCCGAAGTTACTATAAACGATAATCTATACATATTTTGTGTAACCTCATCCAGGAGTGAAAATATACAGTCTCTTCTATTAGTGCGTTCAGCTGCAGGTAGCAAATTACACGTAAACTTATCAATATAAAATCATTCACGATTGTTAAATGTGTCAAGACCATAGTCTTAATTAACTCATGAACAGTGGAACGAAACAATAATTTGTCGTTAAATCTGCTAAACATCTGGCACACATCTGAAGACCAGAGGACGCCTTACCTGTTCGCATGTCTACAATTATAATTAACCCGCCAATATTGGGTTATTGATATCTTCCATTGTTAGCTGATAGATTTCCGCCAGTTTTAGGAGTCAATGCTCCCCTGGCATGCCTTCTATGTTTACACCCCGCGAGCTCAATCTTGGCGTGCTTTTCTACAATTACCTTATCACCTACTAAACAATCAAATCACTATTTCGTACTTCAATATATTCTATAGACAGTTAACAATTAACACTTTATTATCTATAATATCAATACTGTTTTCGTCTGTATAAGATTTCACGGGCGTCTTATCGGCATTAAGAGTGTCTATGCCATTGTTGAGTTTTTTGTGTGGATTCCCTAATCTTGACTATTGTATCTCATTTTTATTAAACTAGCTTAACATCGTTCCCGCGCGATGGTATGGGGGTTAAATCAATTCAATGACCTTATCGATCTATTCTGATATCTTTTCCGTCATCGGAATTTTGAAAAAAATAGACAAAACCAATGTAGGTCATCCGCCTTGAGACTTTAAAAGTAGTTCGTCCCGCCCTGCTATTTTTAGACAATTAAATGCACGGTGTGTTTGATATCTGATTAAATAATGGCTGTTAAAATAATTGGACACCTGGGATAAATTATTCATGAAAATGTGTATGACATAGCAAGCGCCGATATGCTTTTGAAGCAGCGAAATATCTAAAATAATATGCGATTTGTTGAATTTAAATCAGAAAAGCAAACAATTTATGAGTTCACTTGATACGTGACTTACACATACGATATTTGCATCGTTTCTATTGTTTATTAGCATGATTGTGTTTAAATGGTTATGGTGCACTTTGACTATACATGTATATTGTTTATTTCTTTGTAAACGGTCAAAGGCGTTTTGCCGATGTTCGAATACAAACTTGAAAAAACTCTTGTATTAGATCAACTATATCGATTGCATTTTTGAAATAATATGGTTAACCGTATTTCATAATGAATATCGGCAGCTAGTATGTTGTTTTATTTTATTGCAAAACTACTGACATTGACCTTGGGTTGATCAATCACATAATGAGGAAAATGCAGACGCACATTAAAGCAAAAAATGTGGAATGTTCAATAGGTCAATATCCCACAATTTCTCACGACAACCATCGACCATAAATCGTGGACCGTTGAAATGTTTTGATCATTAATGATAATAATTACATTCCAATTAAATATCTTTATTGTAACCCGATCACGAAAATGTGTTTTATTGTGATAACGAGGCAACGCTCGCATGTGCGATCACTGGAACGCTAGCTACGGACTCCTCCGCCATCTTTTGTGTGAATCGTCCGTAAATGAGACATTATCTATCATGGCGAAGGTTAATTATCATGTTTGGTATTATAAAGCAAGGGGGGGGGGGCGAACACGTTTTAATACTATTATCGTGATAGACCTCCATCTAGATCAAATGCCACTGAAAAGAACTAATTAATGTGTTCGAACGATTGATTGAAGACTGTTTGATGAATGCGTAGATCATGGGTTGACGTATTATAATGTTTAACTTCAATTCATGTTTTTGGCCCACGTGGACCGGTATACGGAGTTGTTTTTTGTTTAAATATCGAATTGCGAATGTCTTAGATAAAAAGATGACAGCAACGCATGATCAGTGTATTCGTTATACTTTCATGAAATACAATACTAGATCTTAATTGAGCATCGCTCTGTGGAAAGGGGGTTTAATGCATGTGCGTTAAGTGTCGTCCCAGATTAGCCTGTGCGGACTGCAAACCCACTTTTCTCAGAGCGTGGTCCAATTTCAGACACTAAGGATAACATGACCTTTCCTTATAAGACGCAATGTGTAACAATCAAAGGACAGCGGAAAACAAATTAACGTGGTGTACTTTTTCTGGCACAACAAAAAAGAAATATTGCCTGAAATTAAAAATTGTAAAATGATAGACCATACTGCCATCTGATATTAAGCGGCAATAAGCAAATAATATCGCTATAAATGAGAACAATTAATCTTCTTTTTGCATACATAATGTTCGCGAACTAGTTTGGCACAGGTCTCTCATTATTCAAATATTTATGAACATGCACATTAATTAACATTTACCGGGTGACCTGGAACTAATAAACAAATCTCTGTACTTTTTATAGGTATGCCAAACATTCTTACACTTCGTATCCCGAGCTTTGCATAAGGGGTTAATTTTCCCATCCATTGCCAGCACTCGATATCTGTTTTCGAAAAGGACACAATACATGCATCCCGTATCTCGGTCAGTCGAAGACAAGATTTCCATTTTCAATATTTAAAGCATGTCAAAACACCACAAGTTCTGACATTACTAGCAACTCTCAAAATATAATTCACCGGTTCGGATGGAACTAGGAAACCAAACGATTATCTGAAAAAGCAGTCGATATTATATTTCTGCATATTCTTATCATGTTTGGGCATCCTTCGGTATTTCTTGACAAAACCATTCCAATACCGTTAAAGGTATAAATTAATATCCTTTCTATCCTTGATGCAGACTTTTACGTTTTCGTATCGTGGTTTGCATGTGGGCGAGAAAGATAAAATAACTTGTTGACAAGGAAGGTGGGTTTTGTTAGAGTTTCATAGTTGTTATCATCAACACATTCAATTTAAAATCTATTTGGGAATGATTGATAGAAGGAAATAGCATTTTTGTAGCCAGAAACATTCCACCGGTGTCTGCAATATGTGTCGTGTTCTGAGAAAACTAGACAAAATGCATGTGCGTAAAGTGTCATCTCAGAATAGCCTGTGCAGTACGCAGAGGCTAATCAGGGAAAACACATTGCACCTAAACTGGATTTTCGCTACTAAGAGACATCATTTAAACGAAAACATCCATAAAAGCGGAAATTGTCGTCCCTGTTTAGCCTGTGCGGACTGCACAGGCTAATCTGGGATGACAATTTACGCACAAGCATTTTGTTTCTGCAATATTATTCGATTGACAGCGATATTTTAAATAAGCACAATTGATTTAATATCTACTCGTTTTACTTTATTTGTAAAAAAATAAAAAACTTTTGCAAGTGTTACTTAATTGAAATAAATACATTAATATTTACTAATTGGTATATTTAACACTTTTTCTCCATCGTTCTTATTCTTAAAAAATAATAACGGATAGATTGTATTGCAATATGTAACTTAACTTATTGCCATAGTTATTAGACTTAATTTATTTATGTACACTACGTGATGAGCAGTGTTGTGAAAGTAGGGCGTTATCAACAATTCCCCCTAAGAGACATAAACCATCACATCATCAAAATCAAAACATTACCGATATTTCTTTATAGCGTTTAGTGGATGAACTATTTTACATGAACTCTTTTGAAAGGTTGCCAACTAAGAAATCTCAATCCATCCATCTAACTTTGACCTAGTATTCTACCTTTGTAAGAAGTTCACATAAAACATAAAATCAATCAATGTGCGTCATAAAAACGATTTTAATTCAATTGAAAGGAGTTTTATAGCCTCGCAACGTAATTGTCCACAATCTGCCACAACGTTGATCTCGCAAATGATGACACGCGTTTATTAAGGTAGCCATTTGAGCCTCGCTCTGTGAATTGGGTGTTTAATTCATGTGCGTAAAGTGTCGTACCAGATTAGTCTACGCAGTCCGCACAGGCTGATCAGGGACAACACTTTCCGCCTTACTTGATTCAATGCTAGGAAGAGATTATTTTTTAATGAACAATATCATAAAAGCGGAAAGTGTCGTCCCTGATTAGCCTGTGCGGACTTCACAGGCTAATCTGGGACGACGCTTTCCGCACATGAATTAAACTCTTTTTCACAGAGCGGGGCTCATTTGAATACAACATGTACGTTCTTTAGAGATCATCCGCACGCGATATGGGCCCACATGGAACGTCCAAATGTCGTGCTACATCCTCATGTAGTTTAAAGTGACAAGTTCTCAGTGTGGGGTTAGAAAATGTTTCTCGACTTCACTACAAACGTCTAAATATAGGATATAGGAGAAGATATTATCATCTTTAATGTGTCGTATTTTCGTTTTGAACGAAAAGATACAAGGTATCATGTCGATATTTCAAGTTTTTGACCTGAATATGTCGGTCGAAAACTCTATATATAATTTGTTTCTATATTACTATTTACGACAATCATTAAATATAAAAGAGTGTAACGTCATCCAGGATTAAAAATTTACAGTCTCTTCTATTAGTACGTTTAACTGCAAGAAGCAAATCATTCCCGTATTTGAAATGTGACAAGATCATAGTCTTAATTAACTCGAATTGTTTGAAACGTGGACACCTAAATGTTTCACACGTGTCACTTGTTCTTGGTTTCGTATACTTTGGATATAACGTTCAAGTCCTCTCCACTCGTGACAATGCCAGACATGTGGAGAAAATCTTAGGCTACCATCAAGCTTTCCACTAATTAGCAATCGACACGTGTTGGGTATCCCTCTGACACGTGTCATTCAGTCAGACACAAGAAGATCACGCGTTATGTGGATTTGTTGCCCATTTAATCAGAAAGATTGTTTTGTGGTGTTCAAATTTGTCATTTGTATGACAATCATCTAGTCCGTCTCTAAATGTGAGCGGCTTATTTTAAAATGGGTTCAATAACCGATCAAATATTCCAAGTCCGGTGTTGCGGCTTCTTAAAAATGGATTCAACGATCGATCAATTATTCCAAGCAATTTAAGTTAAAATGGAAATTCGTGTTGTTCCAGAGCATTGTTATTTTTAATTTGAATTGAATTGTGATTGTCTCGGCTTACAGCAATAATTTATCATATAACAAGAAATTGTCATGTTTGCCAATCAACGTTTCGCTACAAATGGTGCTGATGACAATAAAGTTTCCATGAATTAAAAAGAGAAAACAACAATAAGGATTCTGTAGTTCACGCGCGAATGTATAAACACGAAGGCATGAAAGTGCACATGTGTTGTATACAGGAGCATACGCATGAAATTTATATACATTAACACACGCAAGCACGCATTAACACTACCGGTATCACCAACGGATGTACGCACGCATTCACTGCAAACATTGAAACTTCCTGAAACACGAATCAGTTGGCAGCGGTCAATATTTTAGTCATAGTCCTGCGCTTTTTGAGCCAAGGACATAAAATATTTTTTATCATGCGATCAAGTGCAAGTAATTGCTGATTATTTATTTCATGCGTTCCTTTGGTGGCTGCAAAAGCAATTTCAACACGTAAACGCATGTTATATATTTGCTCGACTTTCTCAAAATATCGAACATTTACCGCATTTTCTCGAAGAACATTGGAATTAATTGGTTAAAGCAGATTGTATGACTTTATTAGGCAATATTGTTCAAGGCATTTGTCGTTTTCATGACTTGAACCGTTGCTTTATTTCTTTGACGAAAATCGTGATAGTATTGGTAAAGTAAAACGGTATATTATTGCACATGCTATGAAATGAGAAAGATGCAGCAACCTCTTATTTTATGAGGGCGAGAAGGTGCCTAAATTTGGTGCAGCTACAAATAGTTGTTATGGTAGATTGTCATTTGCAAACCTTCTACAGACGACATTTTGCACGTGCTTGTGATCCTAAGTTATTTTGTAAACAGTTGGTGGTCGCGAATACCGCCATCCGTTGGAAAGACAGATGTTCCAAGGGTTCAAGATAGACTGTTTACACGTATGTACTCCCTCAATAAAACTGATACCAGCATGTGGTCCTTTATGTATGGCAAGAGACCTTTTCAAAGTCAATACAGCCTTGATTGCTTTAATTGGTCAGCAATTTTCATGCTCTGAAGGTTTTTTTTGCTCTGATATGCATGCATTTAAAGAAGAATTTCATGCTTAAGCATTTTTTTCTCGAAAACCGTTAATCAATAACAATATTTCACCAAAGAGCAATACTTTTACTGTGCGTCTATCCTTCTTATGGTTTAAGTCTTAGTCCTCGTCAAGGGTGTCAGCGCATAGGAGAATAGACCCATAGCTGCGTCATGCGAAAATGGGTTTTATGCCATATTCGAATAGGATAGCTCCAGGTCAGCTTTGGCATTCGCGCAGTCTGGTCAGGATCTATCCTGTCACGCAATGCTAAGTAGTCTCATAAGCTGACATGATAGCTCTCGACCAACTAATGCGAATTAATATCGGCATTAGTTTGTTAGAGTTTTCCAATAAATTTCATGTTCGAACTCCACAAAATGCAGGGAGATGAAACCAAAACATGAGAAGCGAACCGGAATTTATCTGGCATTTATAAGACACAAAATTGAGAAATAGCTAATCATCAGGAATAAAATCCATGGCAAAACATGGTCATTTTAATACTTTTCTCCCACAAGAAAAATTATAAAAACATAACAAAATGTCTTAGAATGGCTTCTCCGAAAGCCCTAATCTTGTCAGGGCTAAAACCCCATCAACTATGCTTTAGATACCCAACACTGTAGCTCGCGTTTAGGATTATGCAAATACCTTCGTCTAAAGATCACTTCTGTGAGGGTAACGGACAGATACCAATAATATTTCTTACGGAGAAAATATGGAAAATCCTTGGTCGTGTCTTAGTTTTGGCCAGTTCGATCATTATAATGGGGTTCAGTTACTGATGGAGGAAAAGTCTGGTCGCAATGCTGGCATACACAGGATTCTCGTGTTTGAGAATTGATTAATGGGAATGGTTTGCGAACTGATAAATGGGATTTGTTTGGGAATTGATTAAGGGGATTATTGTGATTAATCTCATAAATCACATACACTATAGTTGCGCTACAAGCCAAGATTAACTTTTAATTTAGCACAGGCTAATCCGAGACAACACTTTCCGCTTAGAGTGGATTTTCGTTTAGAAGAGAATTCCGTTAAGCTGAAAATTCCATAAAAATGGAAAAAGGTCGCCCAAATTTAGCATGTTCGGACTGCATGGGCTGATCTGGGACGACACTTTACTCACATGCATGTAGCCTCGTTTTCCAAGAGCGATGCTCATTTGCGTTACAGAAGATGACAATTCTGTTTAATGGCGCGGTCCAATTTCTGGAGGTCGATGACTCGGCGACATTTAATTGTTGTTTTATTATAGTGCTTTTTAATCTGATTATTTGAAAACCGGTAATGTATTCCGCGACACATTTCGAGGACAGCGTCTCTTTCTTTATCGGCTGATTTAAATGAGAAAGGGGCCTTAAAGTGACCATTGCTCAGTTTGGGGTTAGAAAATGTTTATCGACTTCGCTACAAACCCCTGAATATGGGATAAAGGAGAAGATATTACCATCTTTAGTGTTAAGTATTTTCATTTTCAACGAAAAGATACACGATATCATGTCGATATTTCACGTTTTTTACCCCAATATGTCGGTCGAAAACTCTACATATAATTTGTTCAACAATCATTATACAAACATGTATATTAGAGTTTGTAACGTCATCCAGGAGTTAAATGTAACAGTCTCCTCTTTTAATGCGTTGAACTGCAAGTAGACAATTACAAGTAAACTTATCAACATAGAATCATTCATGGAAGCACGTATTTGAAATGTGTCAATATTATAGTCTTAATTAACTCAAATTGAATGTAACTTGAAAACCTCAATGTTCCCCACGTGTCACTTATTCTTTGGTTCCGTATACTTTTAATATTTCGTCCACAATCTTCACCGCGTGACAATGTCTGACATGTGGAGATAATCTTAGGCTACCATCATTCTTTCCACTAATAAGCAATCGACACGTTTTGGGTACCCCTCTGAAACGTGTCAGTCAGTCGGACACAAGTCGATCACGTGTTATATGGATTTGTTGCCCATTTACTCAGAAAGATTGTTTGACGGTGTTCATATTTGTCATTTTTGTATCAATCATCTAGTCCGTCTAAGAGTGAGAGGCTTATTTGAAAATGGGTTCAACGACCGATTAAATTTCCCAAATCCAGGGTTAGCGGCTTCTTTAAAATGGGTTCAACGATCGATCAATATATTCCAAGCAATTTAAGTAGAAATGGAAATTCGTGTTGTTTCAGAGCATTGTTAGTTTGCATTTGAATTAAATTGTGATGTCTCGGCTTACAGCAATACTTTTTCATATAACAATAAATCGTCATGTATGCCAATCAACGGTTCGCTACATATGGTGGTGATGACAATGGAGCTTCCGTTAATTGAAAACGGAAAAGAGACAATAAAGATGTATGCACTTAATGAGATTAAAAAATACCATAAGATTAACAAAAATTATCAATAGCATCGACACATTTCTCTGGAATGAACAACCACTGTAGAATAGGATCGGCATTAGTAAAATTGACTCAAAATAAAAAATGCAGGGCCATTTTTGTAGCCACATTGTTGATACAGGATATTTTTCTGCAGATTCACACTCTTAAACAGGCGAAAACGAACACAAATTATGCACGTTAATACGCACACATGGGCGATACAAGGCGAATATAAGAAAGTGCGCACGCGCGAACGTACAAACTCCCAGAAACAAGAAACAGTTGGCAGCGCTAAAAAATGGCAGTCATAACCCTGCGCTTTTTGAATAAAGGACATTACATATTTTTTATCATGCGATCAAGTGCAAGTTATTGCTTATTATTTATTTCATGCATTTCTTTGATGGCTGCAAAAGCAATTCCCACACGTGCAAGCATGCTCGATATTTGCTCGACTTTCTGAACATATTGAACCGCTTTTTCTTGAAGAACACTGGAATTAATTGGTTAAAGCTGATTTTATGATTTATAAGGCAATATTGTTCACGGCATTTGTCCTTATCATGACTGGACTTGTTGCTTTATTTCTTTTAAGAAAGGTCATGATAATATTAGTTTAATAAAACGGTATATTATTGCACATGCTATGAAATGAGAAAGATGCTGCAACCTTTTATTTTATGGGGGCGAGAAGGTACCTAAATGTGGTGCAGCTACAAATAGTTGTTATGGTAGATTGTCATTTGAAAACCTTCTACAGACGACATTTTGCACGTGCTTGTGATCATCAGTTATTGTGAAAACAGTTGGTGGTCGCGAATACCGCCATCCGTTAGAAAGAGAGATGTTCCAAGGGATCAAGATAGACTGCTTACACATATGTAACGTACCAAATACTCTATCAGTTAACTTATAACAGAACGTGGTTCTTTATTTATGGTAAGGTTACCTTATGAAGTCAACTATGCTTCGAATGTTACAAAAGGTCGGCAATTTCCATGCTCTGAGGTTAGTTTGCACTGATATGCAGTCATGTAAAGAAGAATCTCGTGCTCAATCAATTTTTCTCGAAAATCGTTAATCAAGAACATGATTTATATGTAAAATTCATGCTATAAGTGCAAAAACAAAACATTCTAAAATGTAATAAAAGCTTGAAGCAGATACTATAATATATTATGAGCTATATATAAGTATTTAGAACAGTGTATAACAATTATTAGAAGACAATGGAGATATTTTGCCTACCGTAATATGGGCTTCCGTGGTCAGTTCCAAAAACTGCCAGGTTCGAACTCCATTAAATGCAGGGACATACAAACAAAACAATCGAAGCGAACCGGAATTTCGCAGACATTTATCATACAACAAAAAATCCAGAAACCGCTAATCACCAGGAACAAAATCCAATGCCAAACATGGTCTTTTTAATACTGCTTTCCCACAAGACAAATGATAAAACATCACCAAATGTCTTAGAATGGCTTCTCCGAAAGTCAGCAATCTTGTAAGCGCAAAAACCCCTTCAACTGTGATTTGGATAACTACACTGTGGCTCGCGTTAAGGTTTATGCAAATACCTTCGTCTTAAGCCCAAGTCTCACTATTGCCGGTAGAGCCCCGGGCCAGTATTCACCAACCCATTCTTAGACTTAAGAACAAAGAATAGACTTAGAACCAAGAAAAATACATCTGGCGTTTGAATATATTAGGGCTACCAGTGGTAATTATGTCATTAAGAAATGGTTCTACATGACAAACGAAGAAGATATATGAGTGTAATGCAAACTTTTACTTAAAATTAAAGCAATTTTTGAATATTCCAATTTAAAGAATATTCTTTATTCTTAGACTTAAGTATAAGAATATTTTTTGGTGAATACGGGCCTCGGTCCATACCGGTTTGCTAACGCCGGTCGACCGGTAATGCCCAGGTGGAGCCCCGGTGAAAGCCGGCAGCGTCCCGGCAGCGTCCCAGCAGAGCCCCGGTCTACCGTAACTCCGCCGGCACTCACCGGGCCTATACCGGCATCAGACCCGGCAGAGCTACGGCAACGCCCCGGTTAAATCGCGGTCGTCGCCGGTAATGCCCAGGCGGGGCCCCGGTGAATGCCGGTGGCGTCCCGGAAGAGCGCCGGTTTACCGATGTACCGTAGCTTTACCGGTACTCTGCCGGCATTCACCGGGGCTCCAACTGGGCACCGCCGGCTACAACCGGAGCGTTGCCGTAGCTCTGCCGGGGTCTGTATGGGCCCCGGTGGAGCTACGGTGCCTGCCAGGTTGTTCCCGGTGCCGCCCCGGTTGTTCCCGGTGCCGCGCCGGTCGTTGCCGGTCCTTCCCGGTGACTCCCGGTTCATCCCAGAGGTATTAAACATTTTAATACTTACCCGGTGGAGCCCCGGTTGTCCTCGGTTCTTCGCGGTCGTCCCCGGTGGAGCCCCGGTTCATACCGGTAGAACCCCGGTAGATCCCGGTAGATCCCGGTAGATCCCGGATCACGCACCGGGGCTCCACCGGTAGCATAGTTAGACTGGGCCGTAAAGGTCACTTCTGTGAGGGTAACGGACAGATACCATTAGTAGTTCTTACGGAGAAAATATGGAAATCTTGGTCGTGTCGCGTCTTAGTTTTGGCCAATTCGATCATAATTATGGGGTTCAGGTACTGGTGGAGGTAAACTATGGTCGCAATGTTGGCGTAAACAGGTTTCTCGTGTTTGGGAATTGATTAATGGGATGTGTTTGCGAACTGATAAATGGGTTTATTTGGGAATTGATTAAGAGGATTATTGTGATAAATATTATAAATCAAGTACAATATAGTTATGATACAAGCCAAGATTCGCTTTATATTTAGATGGACGTTCATCCGGTACATGGTGTCATACGGAACTGATTACGGATGTAAATAAGTATTTGAATCGCGTTGTGGGAAAACTGGGCTTAATGCAGTACGCACAGGCAAATCAGAGAGACTCACTTACAAGTGACTCACACAAAATATACAACTATTGCGTCTAACGAGTCACGAACACAAAACCTCTGAAACGAAGGTCGTCAGACAAAAACTGTACTTGCCACGTATCAAAATGGGAATTATTATTTCTCTGCTGGCCTTTTATCGATCTTCATTTGTACTGATATAGTTCTGATCATAGTTCTTATAATTATAACATAGTTATTATATCACTAACGAAATATTCCATAAAACTGAAAAGTGTCGCCCAAGAATTGGCCTGTGCGGACTGCATAGCCTAATATGGGACGACACTTTACGCACTTGCATTTAGCCCGGTTTCCCTGAGCGAGGCTCATTTGTTGTTTACAGCTGGGCATCGTTCAATGGCTGTGTAGCGAGTCTCCCGCATGACCGTTGACCTTTTGCTTCAGATGTGTCCTGGAAGGACCTTGGGTGGGTCAGCGAACTGGAATTGACACAGTTAGTTCGCGCGGTTTTCCGGTCGATGACCCGTGGTTCACACGCTGAGCCAATAGTTGGAGTCAATGAGTATAGAAGAGACTTCCGTTAAACGAAAAATTCCTAAAGCGGATATTATCGTTCCCTATTATCCTGTGCGCACATGCATTTAGCCCCGTTTTCCCAGAGCGAGGCTCAATCGCGTTAAAGAAGATGACGATGCTATTTTATGGCGCGGTCCAATTTCTGGAGGTCGATGACTCGACGACATTAAATTGATGGTTTTTTTAGTGCTTTTTAATCTTATCATTTGAATACCGGTAATGTATTCCAGGACACATTTCGATGACAGCTTCTCTTTCGATGACAGCTTCTCTTTCGATGACAGCTTCTCTTTCGATGACAGCGTCTTTTTCTGTATCGGCTGCTTTTAATGGGAAAGAGGCCCTTAAAGTGACAATTTTACATTTAGGGATTGGACAATGTTTCTTGACATCGCTACAAACGGCTGAATATTGGTTAAAGGAGAAGATATAGCCATCTTTAGTGTGTAGTAGTATCATTTTCAACGAATACATACACGATTTCATGTCGATATTTTAAGTTTTTTACCTCAGTATGTCGATACACATCTCTTTTTTTCGAAGTTACTATTTACGATAAACTATAAATATTTTGTGTAACGTCATCCAGGAGTGAAAATTTACAGTCTCTTCTATTAGTGCGTATAGCTGCAAGTAGCAAATTACACGTAAACTTATCAATATAAAATCATTCACGATTTTTAAATGTGTCAAGATCATAGTCTTAATTAACTCAAATTAAATGTAACGTGAACACCTCAATGTTCCACACGTGTCACTTATTCTTGGGTTCCGTATAATGTTGAGCCTCGCTCTGTAAAAAGGGGGTTGAATGTGCGTAAAGTGTTGCTCCAGATTAGCCTTTGCAGTCTGCCGATGTCATACATCAATCACATAATAGATATTTTGCATCCTTACACCTCACAAGGTCATGAAGTTTAGCAATTACCCCTCCAAGCTGTTGTCGATTGGACACATCCAGTACCAGTATAGTGGTTTTTCACCCCTACAGTCGCCCATTCGTCCGGTCAACTGGTTAACATAAAATGTTGAATATCTTTAAAACTCCAACATACAAATTCGGATATTCATTCGCACTTTCCGGTCGAGAACTACCATGTCCGCTAATGAGACCACTTAGCAGTGTGTGACTGTATAGCGGACAGGGAAGCGCATGCGCAGGCTGATCTGGAGCTACGCTGTCCGCATATGGCGTAATACAAATTTTCGCATGACGCGGCTATGAGTCTATCCTCCTTTGCGCCAACAAGCCTGACGAGGACTTAGACTTGAACCATTAGAGCCAAGGCAAATATTAAAGGTAGGGCTCTTTGGTGAAATCATGTTCTTAATTAACATTTTCGAGAAACAAAATGCTTGAGCATGACATTCTAAGTTACGTGACTGCATATCAGAGCAAACAAAACTTCAGGGCATGGGAATCGCCGACATTTTGTAACATTCGAGGCTCTGTAGAAGATCTGCAAATGACAATCTACCAAAACATCTATTTGTAGCTGCACCGCATTTAGGTACCTTCTCGCCACATAAAATATAAGGTTGCCGCATCTGTCTCATTTCATAGCATGTGAAATATATACATGTACCGTTATACTTATCAAATAGTATCATTACTTTTCTTAAAAGAAATAAAGCATCGGTTCCAGTCATGAAAACGACAAATGCCGTTAGCAATATTGCCTTATTAAATAATAAAATCGGCTTCAACCAATTAATTAAAATGATGTTCGAGAAATGCGGTTAATGTTCGATAGTTTGAGAAAGTCGAGAAAATATCTAGCACGTGTGGGAATTGCTCGTGCAGCCACCAAAGGACTGCCTGAAAGAAATCCTCAGCAATTACTTGCTCTTGATCGCATGATAATTTTTTTTTATGTCCTTGACTCAATAGGCGCAGGTCTATGGCTGAAAGATCGAGCGCTGCCGACTGATTCTTGTTTATGGAAGTTTCAAGGTTTGCAGTGTATGCGTGCGTGCGTACGTCCGTTCGTGTTATTGTTAATGCGTGCTTGCGAGTGTGTGTTTGTTTATAACTGTTCTGCGTATGCTCTTGTATACAATACGTTTGCACTTGCATGCCTGATTGTTTCTATGCGTTTGTACGTTAGCGCGTGCGCACTCTATTATGTGCGACTATGCAAGTGTGTGTATTGCCCATGCTTGCGTATTTACGTGCACACTTGTGTTCGTTTTCGCCTATTTTGGAGTATGCATCTGCAAAAAAAAACAGTATTAACCATTTGGCTTTGTAAATGTTATTGCGTTTATTGATATTTTGACAATTTTGCTAATGTAAACTCTGTTCTACAGTTGTTGTTCATTCCAAAGAAATGTGTCGATGCTTTTGCTAATTCTTATTATTCCTATGTGGACTGCACAGGCTTATCTCGGAAAAACACTTTACACGCATAAATTAAGCCCGCTTTTCACAGAGCGAGGCTCAAAAGTATACGGAGCCAAAGAGTAAGTGACACGTGTGGAGCATTGAGGCTTTCACGTTACAAACAATTTTAGTAAGTAAAAGAGACTTGTTCACAGTTTATTAAAATGATAATTTTTCAACCTTTTGTCACAGATTCAAGAAATAAATGAACAATGTACATCAGTGTGCGAAATAACACTAATTCTGAGGACTTATACTGAAAATACGCTTTCGTTTACGAAAAATCATCGTTAGAAATTGATAAAATTATAAAGCGTCCCAGACGCGAAACGATCTAAAAATTTCGATTTCTTGTGTTAGCGTTATATTTTGTAACACCACGTGGAAAGTTATACACAGTTTAAAATAAATGGCAACCCATGTGGAGACGAATGGTCAGGTCCGCACATAATGTAGTCGTAAAGACTCAACGACGACCCGAACATAAACTCCGAATTACACACAAGTCATACACACGTGAAGACGCCTGGCTGAGTGGTTTCGGCGCTTGGCTTTTACGCCATGGATCAGTGGTTAGAGCCCTGGTGAGGTTAACTTTTTTTTTTCTTTTTTTTACTTTTATTCTTGTTTTTATATTGTAGGTCTTTAGGTCTGATGTTTATATTTATCAATTTAAAGCATTTAATGAAAAACTTCAAAACATGCCAAAATCTGTGAACAAGTCCCTTTAAGACTTTGATCTTTTCACATTCCAAATACGTGAATGATTATATGTTGATAAGTTTACGCGGAATTAGCTACTTAGTTTAACGTACTAATTGAATAGACTGAAACTTTTCACTTCTGGATGTCGTTACAAACTTAAATATTTATTGATTGCCGTAAATAAGAACTTTGAAAAAAAAAGATATGTATAGTTTTTTTGCGACCAACAGTTCGAGGTAAAAACCTTGAAATATCGACATGATATCGTGTATGTTTTCGTTGAAAATGAAAAAATACTACACACTTTTGATGGTACTATCTAATCCTTTTACCCATATTTAGACGTTTGTAGCAATGTCGAGAAACCTTTTCCTACCCCATACAGAGAAATTGTCGCTTTAAGGGCCCCTTTCCCATTAAAAGCAGCCGATAAAGAAAGAGACGCTGTCTCCGAAATGTGTCATGGAATACATTACCGGTATTCAAATGATCAGATTAAAAAGCACTAAAATATACAACAATTAAATGTCGTCGAGTCATCGACCTCCAGAATTTGACCGCGCCATAAAAACAGAATTGTCATCCTCTGTAACCAAAATTAGCCTCGCTCTGCGAAAACGGAGCTAAATGCATGTGCGTAAAGTGTCGTCCCATATTAGGATCTGCAAGTCGCACAGGCTAATCAGAGACGACACTTTTCAGTTTTATGGAATTTTTCGTTTAACGGAAGTCTCTTCTTAACGAAAAACCACTCTAGACGGTAAGTGATGTCCCTGATTAGCATGTGCGGACTAAATAGGCTAATCTTGGACCACACTTTACGCACATGCATTAAAACATGTTTTCCCAGAGCGAGGCTCATATCCGAGTTTGAAGAGAAGGTCGATACACGTGATATAAGAAATATGAGTTTATTTAAACTATGAACGTATTTTGAACTGGTCCGTGGTAATTTGAAGTGATTTTGTTGTGGGTTTTATCAGTTTTTGAACGTTTCCATAAAGTTTATTGTATCGGACGCGGTCATTTGAAAGATAATGATTGTTTGTATGTATTAACACACATGTAGGCCATTTTTATGTTAATATATATATATTTTTTAATTTGGAAATTTGCTAATTCACCATGTTACCTCATTTTGTGAAATGTGGTCCGAACGAAGATAGCATTACCTGGAACTTTCCAGCTTATTTAGCTTTTAGTTAATAGAGACAGGTGTTTCATGGTATCAAATAGTGACACATGGATGTCATGACCTCGACTTTTGTCTAACGATGTGAGTTCTTAAGTGTTTTCATGATTTTGAACAATTGAAGCTCTTTCTTTCATTTTGAATTTCTGTTGAATGTCGTCTAGCTAGACAAAAAAAAATCGTTTATCAAGATCACACACTTCCTTTTGTCAGTTACTATTTACTGAACATTTGTTACTAACGGTAAAATGTCAAGATAATATCAGAAATATTTTTTTTCGAATGCCAATGCAAATATACTGAGATTCGTCCTGTCAAATCTTCTTGAATGCTTTTCATTTGGAATAAAATAAAGATATTTTTTGAGAAAATATCATGTCGTCAAGCATTATGGATATTATCATATAACACACATACCCGCACATTACAAACAGTCCGTTACGTAAGCAAAGTTGTCCCCCTTTGACCGTAGATTTCATAATCAGTAATGAAAACTCGAACGCAATCAAACGAAAACGAATTAACCCGCACAAAAAGTAACGCAGCTAGGACAATGAACAAACATTTAAGGGGGTTAAAATGGAAGTATTTAATTTGTTTGAGTCTAAATATGCAGACTATTAGCCTCGTTAAAAGCTCGTTTATAATAAGTAGGTCTTAGTATGTTGTGTAAGACTAGATGAGCGTTGGAGAATAGATTTCTTACCCCCAAAGCATTACTAAAATCGCCTATCAGATTGCCCGAGTAAATGCATTTGTTCAAATAGTGGATTCACCTCGTGATTAACTATCACAATAACTAACTCGAATAATCTATTCATTGACGGTTAATTACCTCGCGCGGAATAGGTGTTAAATCGATACCGCTAATTGCCTATTGTGATCACCGCGTCGAACGCGAAGATAAGGAACCGAAGAGAATTTCAGTTCTAAAAGGTACCACCTTTTTCACAATGACATTGCACAAAAGTAAAACTTATCGCTCACAAAGAACAGCTATTACTTTGTTTCCTTGTTATCAATGTCGTTTCGCTTCGGTAGCGATTTGGCATAGTTAACATATTTCTGTCATAATTTCGCGCCATTTTCTTTGTTTACAAACAAACGAACGAATCGTTGTGTCGTTATCAGATACGCGGCGTGTATTTTGATAGTATAACAATTTTTGTTACGGACAACGCGTTTTTGTTTAGAAGAATGTGAACGATAACAAAGACTGTTAAGATAAACGGACATGAATGGAAAAGATCTTTTGTCTTAGATTATTGATATCAACCTTGTACCGTTTTTCGTTCCATACAACTTGCTATGATTTGATAACGTTTTGAGCACAATTTATAACCATTGTTCGGTAATTTTCGCAATTGTTTCACACCCTATTTGAACGTTCTCCGTATTTTTAAATTAGCTCTCTATTCTGAAAAACAGCTATTAATTAAAAAAAAAACACGCGGCTTGAAGTTAAAAATAGAATGGCATTGCTTTTCCGAACAAAAGAATTATTGTATTAAACTCTTTGCGACTTTGAATGTCATGTTAAATTGAATACGTATTGCTCGACAGAAAAAGAAAAACATTTAATATGAGCTTAACCAGGACAGAAAAGTCAAGTATTTTATTGCTATTTTCTGTTCACTTTGTCATTTCTTTGTTCATTTTACATGGGGTTGCCTTAGTCATTTTTTTGCAAAATTTCGAACGTCTTTGTTTTGAAAACATTGCATACTTTCGCCTATACAGATATCATCTGTACCAGTACAGGTGTATTCATCTAAACTTAAAAAGTCGTCTGCGGTTTTCCTTTCCCGCGTTTTAATGCGTTGTGTTTTTATAAACTCCATTCATCGCTGCGTTCTTCTTGGTAAAACGGGATGAGAGGTGAGGTTTAAACGAAAAACCACAAGAATGTCGCGCTGTTTACATAATAAATACCTGTATAAACTCTTCAATAGGCGAACTGAAGGACTAAGACTCGCGTTCAAAGTTTCCTGTGAGAAAATTTATGATATTATTGGTTTCGATTTGTACTGGTCTGGACTTGCGATGGATCTTTGGTCCACATTTTTGCAATCTTAATTCAAACGCATGCGTTAAAGAAAATTAAAAACAACATAGATTTCTTTGGAAGCAAATTTCTTGATTTAATTTGAATCAATAAAGATTTTCTTTTTATAAATATTTTTAATGTTAAAAAAATGATAACAGAACACCGCGTGAGCGAGTTATCGATACACGTTATTTCACATTAACGAAAACAAAAACAAACATCTCATTGACTAGCAATGAGTCAGTTTCTCCAATTGTGTAACTGTGTGAGGTGTGACTTTATTTAAATTAAACGTTTATATTAACAAAATAAGACGCTGCAAGCAAAAATACCAGACAACTACCCATCCGCATGAAAACCCACATTTTTGTGATATCTTTCACAACATAACTCATTGTTGTCGTTTGGAGATATAATCTTTATTACAGTAACATGACCTAAAAGGTTTCACGTTACATTTCTGAAAACAATCTATTAATAAATAGTGAAATAAAGCTAATAGCAACAATTTCTGTTTCGTTTAACGTTATACTTTTCCAATTAAAACAGGATATTGACCAAATAGCGCACAGTCGCGGTAAAATATGAAATTCCTTTTACCGACAATCCCCTAACGCTTTAATACGGGTCCACAAAGAGCCCTTTGAAATCCCCCGATGACCTAGTTAAGAAGTACTGGAGCAAAACGACATATGTTTTTTTATCTTGTGTCAATATTCCGTGCCACGGTTACGCAGTGCAATCGACGCGCCCAGCGAAAATAGTCCGTCATCGACATGACATAAAATTCAAATAGTTTCGATGCAAACATGAATTAACATGAATCCTATACTAATCGATTCAGGTTACGATTTAATAAGCTGTAATCGAGTATGGGAAAGTTACACATTTCTCTGAGCGTTACGTGATTAAATTTAGAAACCCGCCTACGTTAAACCCGGGGCGCTTGTTGACGACTTGCAAATCTAATTGAAGTGAGCCGTTGGTTGGTATGTTGATTTGAACAGGCCTATAACATTATGATGATAACATTGAACAAGCCGAGTGTACTAAGGTTTAAATTTCAAACGATTGGACCTTGTCATAACCCGTAAAAAGGTTGGGACGGCCTTGGAACAGCCGATTGAATGAGCGCATAGGCTCGGATTTAAACCCTGTCTGTTTAGCAATTGATTAACTGTCAGATTACTGTTTATTAGTAAAACGGGTATCGAGCATGTTGGCAAAGGTCTTTAAAGTGGGTATGGTATTGTCGATAAATATGTTTGGGGTTGGTAGACCAGGCGACGGTGTTTATGTCTATCCAAGTGACAGGTTAATTTACATGCAATGTTACTTGAAACCGGGAACGGGAACTATATTATGCCCATGGAGTAACATTGAATAATAAATAAACATGCAACAATTTAAATAATGTGTAAATCGTATACAGTCTAGGTAACTTTTGACTTCGTGCAAACATGTCTTACTCAAAATCACGAGCTTTTCTTACTCACACATTCCTGAATGTAAGTCTGGGTTGTCAGCAGAGATATTCATTTTCAAAGAAGAAAAACGAGGTATGCCGAAGAATAAGCTAGGCATTCCTTCGACACGATCCTTCTGCAGATAAAAACGACACCAAACGACATAAAACGTAACATGAAATGACAGTTGACTTATAACACAACCGACTCATTCGCTGTGAAGTACATGTAATTTGGGAAGACATAATTGTACTGTCGTCTGGACCTGTTTTTTGCTTTCTGATGCACTTGCCAAGAACGCCGTCCGGAATTTGGGACAGTGTACATTTGCAATATAACGCGTTCATGTTAAACTATTTTGGGTAACCGGAAGTCATATTTACTGGATAAGTGTTTTAGCCGGTATTTGAGCATGTATGTAATCTAGGTCTATAATTATGTTCATTATTGAACCCGGAAAAGTCTAGTGACCTGATCACCAAATGATATTGTCACATAAATTATAATATAAGGTATGACAAGTATTCGTGTATATAGCAGTATGCGCCACACATCATAACTGCTTCAACTAACTTGTTTTATGCCAATTAGCACACTGACTGCATTTTGAGATCGTGAACGTGTCAAGAGTGCAAATTTGAACCATATTTGTATTTGAAATTAACAAAAACATGTTTAATATTCACGAAAACAAAGTATGTTTTGGGCATAAATTGTAAATGTATCTGTAACCGTCCACGTCTTCCATGTAGAAACGAACCTGTTTAACAATTGTCCATGTTTTTTCCGAAGACTGATTTAGTTTGATTTATAAGATTCTGTTTCGGCTTGTGATATCGCTGTCCCTAACATCTGCCAAAGAAATGCATAAAAGTAATTGCTTTATTCTTTAATTCTGCATCCGCGTTTCAAGGTCACGGATAAACGCGAAAGCCCAATTTTCCATCAGGTCAGACTGTTA
Organism: Dreissena rostriformis; assembly: GCA_007657795.1. Lineage (NCBI taxonomy): Eukaryota > Metazoa > Mollusca > Bivalvia > Myida > Dreissenidae > Dreissena > Dreissena rostriformis. The sequence continues at coordinate 562,260 of VMBQ01000705.1, read as the reverse complement.
TAAATGCTATCGGCATTCTAAAATGCAGATAGCAAAACGCACATTGTTTGCAGTTTAGTCTTTTGTTTACTTTCGTTGTTTGCTTGCATCCAGATGGGAGGGCTCACTAAAAGTGCACCTTAGATCCGAGTCAGACGTACCACATTTGTGTCGTGTTCTGAGAANCGGAATTGACCGTAGCCATTTTGTACTTGAAAAATGTCACTGTGTCAGGACTGCAAATTTAACCATATTTGCATTTGCAATGAACACAACATGTCTTAATATTCAAGAAATTCAATATATATGATACCGTCCACGACAAACATGTGGAAACGAACCTGTTGAACCATTGTCCATGTTTTTTCTTCTTCCGAAGACTGACTTAGTTTGATTAATAAGGTTCTGATTCGACTTGAAATATCGCGTGTATTGTTTGCAGTCTAGTTATTTTAACTTTCGTGATTTGTATGAATCCAGATTGGAGGGTAGGGCTCCCTGCCAAAAATAAATCAGAGCCAGACGTCCCACATATACACGAACCTGAGTCTCGAGAATTCATAAAAAAAGACATATTATGCACAACTCAACAATAACATGCGACAAGCGTGTGGTGCATGTCGCGAGACTGCGTTGTTCGTGTCTTGATTATGTTATACTCATAAGATAATCCGTAATATTTGAAGAGCTAGTTTGTGGAAAAGATCTAGTTCGGTCTTCACCAAAGAAATTAGCGTCATCGCTCTATGAAAAGGGGGTTTAATGCATGTGCGTAAAGAATCTTCAAGTAACTTGTTCCAATCGAATTAGTTACTGTCTGCATTTGAGAATATTACTGTATCAGTACTGCAAATGTAATCATATTTTATTTGAAAATAAAGAAAACATGTTTTAATATTCAAGAAAACAAAATATGTGTTGGGCACCAACAGTTAATGTATCTGATATCGTCCACGTCATCCACGGCATGTAGAAACGAACCTGTTGAACCATTGTCCATGTATTTTCCGAAGACTGATTAAGTTTGATTTTTAAGATTCTGTTTCGGCTGGAGATATCGCTGTCCCTAACATCTGCCACAGAAATGCATACACGTACTTGCTTTATTCTATAATTCTGCATTCGCGTTTCAATGTCAGGGATTTAACGCGAAAGCCCAATAAATGCAATCGACATTCTAAAATGCAGATAGTGAAACGCGTATTGTTTGCAGTATAGGTATTTTTACTTTCGTGATTTGCATGAATCCAGATTGGAGGGTAGGGCTCTCTACTAAAAATAAATCCGAGCCAGACGTCCCACATATACACGAACCTGAGTCTCGAGAATTCATAAATAGAGACATTTACTGCACAACTTGACAATAGCATGCGATTTTTCTATTAGAAAGACTGCACACCTACTGCGTTTGTCGTGTCTTGATTATCTAATACTCGTACGATAATCCATCATATTTGAAGAGCTCGTTTCTGTATAAGATCTAGTTCGGTATTCACCAAAGAAACTTACTTTCAACACTAAGTATAGAAACATCAAGCAGTCCGTAACAGTTGATCTGTTTTCGGTAGCAACCAGTAGGTACAATTTTAGGGTAAAAATGAACAAAATGGCAACAGAATCTTTATATTTTAATAAAAACATATGTTGATGACGCTGTTTGATTATGATGGTATTGTGTTGTTGTGTTATCAACGACCACGAGGATGATGTTGATGACGAAGCAGAAGACAAGGATGTTATTTAAAACATTGCGCTTTGTGTCAATACAACACGAAAAGAAAGAAAATCCGTGAACAAAACAACTTACTTATTAATAAATATGGATCATTTGTTATCACTGAAATGTTAAAATATAATAACATTCGTCGTTATTGTGAAGGTCATAAGTGCAAGTAAATTGGGTCTTGTTCAAACCCATCTAAACTCGTTCATTACCAAAGTTTATGTCAGCTTACTTCTGTATTCATGTTCAATAGAAGTTGTTTCAAAGAAAACATATAAAATGAAGTGTGTATTTTAATATTTAACGTTGTATAACAGACCATTTTCTATAATGTCGCCTTCATAATTAATTGCCTTGCCTGTCACTTCAAACGGAACACTATAATGTCCTATTATTTCATTTTGTAATTAAGTACAACGCTTCATACACGGAAATGGAAGCAATTTCATACGACACCTGTTGGAATGTGAACGTCAGGCCAAATATTTCTGCATTCCTGTTTGATTTATGCATCATTAGCTTGCTTTTTTGTCATTTTAGAACTAACGAGCATGTACATTTAGTGATAACAATTAGAATGTATTGCAATTAATCTTAACATCACGCAGGTGAAACATTTGGTTAGTTTTGGCCTTACTGATTATTCGTCACAACGAAAACCGAACTAAACCCACACGAGCACATGTTTTAAAACGTGCTTAAAATTCACAAACAACTCGAACGCGACAAGGTGGGTACGTGTTTACATATATAATGGCGGAATTATCTGCATGACCAATCCTGTGCGTTAATTTGTAGTTAAAAGATAAATAGAAATGCCTGCAAAACCAGCTGTTCCCTGTTTTTGATTGGCCATTTTGGTGTCTCGCTGAAATCAAAGAGACCTTTTATGCAATCCTCACGTTTGTTATGCACGAGGATACACAACACACAAGGCGATTGTGTGGGTGCAGCTTTTATACAATTTCCGTCATAAATAAGCTTGCAGCTTACGACTTTGTACCAAAGCATGATTAACCCATGTCTATCCATTGCATTACAAAACATGCATTGAGTAAACATTAAGTTGCTGCGTCAAAACACCCAATGCCCACCAACCCTCAGACAATGGGAATGATCGATTACATGCTTCACAGGCTACATACCACTCTTTACTGCTGCGGTGTTGTTAATGATATAACAATTTTAAAACAAGCCGACCATTAAACCACTGTTATACGTTTGAACTATGTATAACACATCACACATTGAGCAAGAGTCATGTACTTATATGAAGGGGTAAGCGTTCGCAATTCACCCTGGTGGGTGTAGTTTATGAGTCTTTAGATCATATCTACAGTCATTTATCTGAGAATAAAACGTGTATAATTTGATTTTTAGTTTATTGAGAAGTAATCATGAAAATGTCGTTTTGCTGTGTTGCAAGTAATATCCGTCCATTCATGCTGCACATTAATGATTTAAACCCCGTTCAAAGACGTTATCAATCACACCTAACTATTTTGCCTTTTAACTCGCATCGGTAAGTAAGGCATTTTTATATTATCAATACGATAGATTGATCAATCGCTTATGAAAAATGTTGACTTTTACGTGTTGTATGTATGGGGGATTTTGTTCTTCTAGTGTTAATCATTGTGAAAATACGTTTTTTTCCTGATAAGTTAACAAACAGTTATGGTCTTGCAAAATGGTCAAAACCTTTATTTTTAAGATCATCTTTGTTATATTGTTCAAACCACCAACCAAAAGTGCAAATAACGTGAAACATTAAGGTAGAGAGTTATTGATGCGGGTTTTAATGTTAACACACTGAGGTTAATGTTTGTACGACAGGGCATTGAAGTACAATCAATATCTTACATCTCTACGATTGATCGGACTGTCTCTAAAAACGCCCTTACTATTATAAAGTCATTATTTGACGTCATTTGATATCACAACATACCCAGCAGGTACACAGCGTTGAATCAACGTTGAAACAACGTTGAATGTTAGTCGTGACGTCGATAAACCTGATTTCAACCAATATACAACTTGTCCAGTCAATCTACACTTTGACCTCAAACTAATTGCAACAGAATTTTTGAGTGCGTAAATATGTTGATTAAAGGATTATATTAATCATAATAAAAGTCTAGAAAAATTCATGTGCGGGAAAGTTGTAAAATTTATGATTTTATTTTAATAATTTTAAATGATATTTTGTGAACAGTCTCGACTACAGTAGATCTACACACAAGTAGCATCGTCTGAATTTGATCGATACGACGTGGGTTTCGATAATTTCTTTAAAGCCGGAAAATTGAATACAATGGACTAATTCAAATGAGAAAGATAAGTCAATCAATATATTTTATTAAATAGTTTATATTTTAGCGCATACAGGTTTTAACGGTGGAGAATGTCCGTAAATGAAAAATGTAATGTGTTTTTCGAGTTTTCACATTGATGACAATCTAAAAAAAAAGAAAAAAGAATGTATTGTTTAAAAAAAAGAAGCTTCAATCATTCATTTTGTGTTCTGTGTCATATTTCTTCTTCACGTGTCATTATATTATGCTTTTGATTGATAAAGCTATTTCCCTCTATTAAAAATTTTTTTAGATTTATAGCAGTGGAAAGAAAAAAAAAACTACTGAAGCCTATTCAAGCCATACAATCTTTTGTTATTTAACTCGCTGAAACAAAATTGACAAAACTAGCTCTAAATTATTATAATTTTAAGTTTTAGAGTTTTTGTATTATATGCATACACGTTTTTGCCTTATTTCAGAATGTCCAGTAACAAGGAACTGTGCATTATTTGCAACATCTGTATAGACGATGTAAAAAAGCAGCAACGCTTACAGAGAAATGGTGCAGTTCGATAAACGGATCAGCGATTGCATTGAAAAGCGGTCCAACTAATATGCAATGTAAACGACACAAGTCTCCTCAAAGGTATTGTCGTGTGATTTGGTGGTTTTTATTGTAATATGAATGACCTTGGTTGTATCGTTCAGCTTATGTCAGGCTCAGATTGAAATTAGTTAATGGAGACAGTATACTGCTTGTAATGAATCAAGTGACGAACAAAAGCTTATTTCTGGTCAAATTGACTTTAATCCGTCTACAGAAATAAGTTTTTAGATGAAATGTACACATCCTTCCAAAATGATAAACTAGCAATTTCAAAAAATGCAACAAATGCACTTTGGCTACAATGTTTTGAAATGGTTAACCTTTTAAGAAAAAACATTTAGCACAACAGATGTAGGAGTGGATTCGTAAGGAATCAACACTTGACCCAGCATATTTGGGTTGGGCAAAAGAACAGGACAATCTCGTACCTATAAAGACCGATATCTATGTTGCTGCTGATTTTTTTTAACATAATCAGGTGTGAATGTAAGCAGAATTGTGACTCGAAAAGGTGCAATGTATGAAAACTGGACTCGAATGCTCCACTGCTTGCGGTGAATGTAAGGGTACAAGTTGTTCGAACAGCACACAATTCATAAACTCGGATTCGGAATAGTTTTTGTTGAAAGACATGTATACTTTAGTACTAGAAAACTAAACTACATAACTAAAGCATTGACACTTTTGTTTAAACTCGGTATCAATTTTGAAGTAAACATGCCAAACAATTGGGTCATTTTCAAGAATGACCTGAAAGGCATATACACTTTCTCCGACGACTATTAGTTTGGATCTATGGTGTTCAAAGTCTTATTTATATGATTGATTAGATATTCTTGTTTACGCTTTTGTGCTGTGTTCTTGTAAATAATGTATTATGTGCATGATGCAATGTGTTCTTGTAGATATATTATTTTTGGTCCTTTAATATTTAGAGTTGTACACTATAACATAGTATGATACCTTTCAAAAGGATTATCCATCCAGGAATGTAACAATATTCCAAGTTAGACTGCATGAACTGCACTGACTTGTAAATTAAACAGACTGAGGTTCTTTTTTGGGTAATTGGGTATCTCATTTCTATCCACCCCAAATAAGGTAAACTTGAAAACAAATGATCTTAAATTTTTTATTACATTTTTTACAAATATTTTTGCCACTTGATTTACCTCATACGTCCCTGAAAACAAGAATGAATTAAAGGGACTGTCAACCACCAATGACGAAAAAGGAAAAGTTCTAAAATACCGTATTTTTATACAATTATTAGTTTATATTGATTAAAATATCACGACTGGTATATTACATAACTTGAAAAAAGTTCATATTTTCAGAATATTCAGTAATAAAATTTCGCGATGTGAAATCGAAAGTACATCGCGAAAATAGGTGACATAACGATATACAGACTATACATAACGCAAGTAGATTGATCATTTTATATACAAAATATAAACAATTCACTATGCATGCACAATTTGCATTCCCGGGTTTACCACGTGACAATGATGATCAATCTATTTGCGTTATTTATAGTTAACTGGTAGTTACCTGGTAGACATACCCAGTAAAATGTATTACCGAAAATACTGAAAATATGAAAACTTAACAACTTTTTTCAAGTAATGTAATATGCCAGTCGTGATATTTTAATCAATATTAACTATTAATTGTAAAAAATACGGTATTTTAGAATTTTTCTTTTTTCGTCATTCGTGGTTGACAGTCCCTTTAATTTTAGTTTAAAGCAGTGATTTTAAAATAATATATATTTATATAAGCAAAATATAGTAAAATTATACGATTACTTGTCCACATTATAGAGATTAATTTGGATAAATAAAACTTATTTAGAAAAAACAACACATTTCTGTTTACGTTCACCGGCCATTTTCTAATGTGAACATACTGAAATACCCCACCCACTTTTTAACTATTGTTTGGTCAATAACTAATAATTTGACAATTTTAAGTTTGCTTAATAAACTTAAAAAAAGCATAAGTATTGTTTAGTTTATTAATTCAAAACATAGGACACCTACAATGGCAGATTTGAAAACAAACAAAAATAGACCATTCACAATCATCAAATATGTGATTGAGTATATATTTTTTTGTTATTTTCTCCCGTTTAGACAATAACTACAATTGATTTTTTTAAGTTTTCCACATATTAGATTCTTTTAGACTTTTGATATGGTTAAGAGTGAGGGTTGAAGTATCAAAATCTGTCATCATTCTTTCTGTTGCAATTTGTTTGAGGTTAAACCTATTTTTGGGCTAGATTGACTGGACTAAACTACATGGATGTCTGCATTCTGCTTGGTTGATACTCGACGTTGAATCAACGTGGATATTTGGTTTAGGTCGAAATTATTTGTTCAAGATAGATAAATAAATTCATATTTTCCAACACTAAAATTGTGCATAGTGATATTAAGCAGTCTGTCATGAAAGTCAAAAATACAAAATACGCTTAAAATAGATTTGCATTTTGACCCGTTTGTGTATCTTCGAATTTTTGAAAGCGCGATTCTTTTGTTATCTAAACCAGCAGATCTCCCGCGTGCGCGCAACTCGATTCCTTTGTTCACTGACCAACTGACAAATTGGATTTTCAAACTTTGCTGTTATTGAATGTAAACCTTTTTGTTCAATAATGAATTTAAAGAAATTTTATCTCAACCTCAATTATTAATTTTATTAAATTCTAAAACTGAAATACATAAATGTGTAAAATGTATTTTATAAAAGGTGTTTGTTAGTCATGACATGATTAAAATATTGATCTTATAGGTTAATTTCAAATTTAGATATGAATTGATACAGTCATAAAATACATTATTAAATTTAAAGATGTTGTAATGCTTGATTATTTTACCGTGTATGATAGAACATTCGGTTTCATATATGTGTATGTCGAAGATGACGCATATATGTGTGTTTTCTCGGTGATATTCATGCGGTACATGTATGTCTTGTCATTTTTTCTCCGTTTTATTAAAAAAAAATGGTCATTCTGATATTGTTTTTACTTCCAGGACAACTGAGAAGACATCAGAACAGATCCGGATTCAAGACAAAAAAGAACAACAATGCGATGATATATATTTGTATAAATTACATTCATGCAATAAACTTGTGCAGAATAAAGATGTTGTTTCAACTCTAAATCCAATGAATATTCAACCAAATATCGACGTTAAGGTCAACGTTGGTTTTAACGTTGAATCAACGTTATTTTCAACGTTGAAATCGACGTTGATTTAAGGTTGATGTCTCAACGTTGTCTCAACTTTCAAAATCGAATAAAAACCCAACCAATTGTCAACGTTGAATCTGACGTTGATTCAACGTTCAATCAACGTTACTGTGTCTGCTGGGTAGATCTGAAGAAGTTTGTGCTGTTATTTATCACTCATGGCATATTTTCCTTCTATAATATAAAAAATATGAACATATACCTTTTCAAAATAAAGGTCAAAACGAACTTTTATTCGTTCGTACCACGGGAACCGAGTGTACAGTATCATCACATGCCATGGAATTACATACGCCAAGTCATTGATCCATTATCTTGATTTCATAAATGTTCCATTAACAAAATGTTTGTTGATACACTCCGCGTTTTATCTCCAATACAATTGATGCAGCTGTATTGCTCTGGCAGCAATTTTAAATACCACGCAACGATACCCACTTTATAAATGGCTATTAACATGCAGAAATGGGCTCTTATAATATGCAATATATCAGTGAAAATCATATCGGTTAATTGCGCAATTAAAATAATGTAACTTCAAAGGCTATTGCGTTTCAACATGCATAACACGTGTTTTGTTGCATGCAAGAACAATCCCTGCTTAGTGTTTAGATTTTACTGGATTTGCAAACAACCTCTTTTTGTCTTTGAAAGTAATGAGTGTTGCTCCCAAGGCGATTGGGGATTTTTCATTCAGCTGTTTTTTTGTTGGTTCGGATTTCCGACAATTGCTATTTCAAGCAATTGCTAACAGAAAGAGATCGTTGGTGTGTTTTAGAGCGTGTTTTATGTTGTTATTGTTCTCTAATTCCAGAGATTTGTTTTATGCTGCTGATGCAGCAGTTACATCAACTGATGCTTTTTAATCTTTTAAAACACGGGAACACTGAAATAAACGTACACAAGACATAGACAGATAAACAGACTGAAAACCACCGCATTACCAAATGTAAACTTTTACCCCCGTCACAATGGGCAGGCGTATTTACTTACCAAGGATGCGCTAGGATCGCCAAGGACGCCATGGGAACGTCGTTTGAACGCATGAAGAAGGCGGCTATACGCCATGAACGCATAAGTCGGCGCCCTAACGGTTTCTACTTTGAACATGTTCAAAGAAAACGATGAGACTCTGTCTTCTTCTGGCGTCCTGGCTAGTACGCTGCGGGATCGCCCTGAGGATGCCATTGATGCAGAAGCAACGACATGCAAACGCCAAGGTCGCAGAGATGACAAAACTCCGCTCTGACAGAGCTATTACCACACAAGTCGAACAACATTTAATGGAACGCACAACATATTACACAACACATTACCCTTTTAAAGTCAGGTCAACATGTTTCTGCGGAACGCGTTTTCCTTTAATGCCGAATAATTAATGTGACGATATTATCCGCTCGATACTATTAATTGGTATATTTATTCTGTATACGTCATACTGCTTAAGTGTCTACCGTTAATACGAGATATGGCTTTTCTTTTATAAAATAACGACAATCTGCACAGTTGTCTCTTTAAACCATATCAACCAACTAAGTTATTAGCCGTCCCTGGCATTCCTGGTTTGAGGACAGGATGTCAGAAATTCAGCACACACTATTTGCTTGCTTCTTGCTGATGATCAAAGAATTTAATGAAACGTGCAATTTAATATTCTTCATGCTAGGTGATTTATATTTTTAGTTTTTTTGGAAGTTATCATTTAAATGTCGTTTTGCTATGTTGCAAGTAATATCCGTCCATGCATGCTGCACATTGTTGATATAAACCCCGTTCGTAGGCGTAACTAATCACACCTAACTAATTTGCCTTTTTACTCGCATCGATAAAGTAAGGCATTTTTGTATTATCAAGACGATACAACGATCTAGAACTTATGCAAAATGTTGAATTTTTATATTGTGTACGTGAAATCTTGCGGTGGATCTTGTGATTCTGGTCATTTTGGAGCTACGTATTTTTTCAGATGCGTTAATGAACCGTTATGTGCTTGCAAAATGGACACAACTTTTATTTTTTTTAGACCATCTTTGTTATACAACCCACAGACAAAAGTGCGAATAGCGTGAAGCATGAAGGTAGAGATGTATTGATGTTAACATACTTAGGTTAATGTTTATACGTCTGGACAGAGAAGTACAATCAATCAATACTAATTTTACACCTCCATGTTTGATCTGACTGTCTCTTAAAACGCCCTTAACATGATAACAGTAATAATTCGTACATCACTTGAATTTATTTGATATCACAACATAGATCTGAAAAACGTTATTGCTAATATTTATTACTCATGGCATATTTTCATTTTACATATTAAAAACATGAACATAACTTTATCAAAATGTCGGTCAAACGACATTTATTGGTTCGTACCACGATAACCTATTGTACAGTATCATCATATGTCGTGGAATTCCACACATCAAGTCATTGATCGCTTATCTTGATTTCATAAATGTTCCATTCAAAAAATGTGTTTGTTTGTACACCCCACTTTTATCTTCAATATCATTGTTGCGACTGTATTGCTCTGGGAGTAATTTTAAATACCACGCACCGATACCCACTTTATTAATGGCTATTAACAAGCATAAATGGGCTCATATAAGATGCAATTTATCACAGAAAATCATCTCGGTTAATCATGCCATTAAAACCATCATACAATAAATGGAACTTCAAAGAATATTGCGTTTCAGCATGCATGACACGTGTTTTGATGCATGCAAGAACCATCCTTGTGCAGAGTTTAGATTTTAATGGATTTTTAAACAACCTCTTTTTGTCTTTGAAAGTGATGATTGTTGCTCCCATGGCAATTAAGGATTTTTCATTCAGCTGTCTTTCTTAGGTTCGGATTTTCATTTTTGCTATTTAAAGCAATTGCAAACAGAAAGGGAGCTCTGATGTGCTTTATAGCATGTTTGATGTTGTTGCTGTTAATTCCAGAGCATTGTATAATGTTGCTGCTGGCTGCTGCAGTTACATAAACTTGTGTTTTTTTTTTAAATTATTTTAAAACACTTGGGCACTAAAATATATGTACACAAGACATAGACAGATACACAGACTAAGGACCTTCGCATTACCAAATGCAAACTTATACCCCGTCACACCGGGCAGTCGTATTTACTTGCGTTTTGTCGCGACTAGAAATGTGCTAGGATCGCAAAGGACGCCGTAGGAACGTCGTGAGATTGCATGAAAAGGGCATCTAAACGCTTAGAAAGCCTAAGTTGGCGTCCCTACGGCTACTGCTTTGGACATGTTCAAAGTAAACGCTGAGACTCTGTGTTCTTACAGCGTCATGGCTAGTACACGCCTTGTGTGGACTCCGTGACGTCGCCGATGATCGCTTTGGCATACACCCAATATCTTGTGCGGATTGACCGATACCAAATCGGTTGTTTAGGAGCGTTCTTGTCAAGAGCTCGGGTCTGCTGAACGCAGAGGGAATCTGTCTTTCTCTTACCCGTTTGTTAATAATGTATTCTCTGACCAACTCCACCATATATTCTTCATCGTGTTCGTTCAGGTCGCTATTGAATAGTTTTCCTTTTTACACTTGACTGGACCTTCTATACTGTAAGTCTGGCACTGCCAGTAATCAGTGAGTACGACCCTTAGCCTATCAAAAGTTCTCAATATAACGTCGGTGTCTTGACTCCCCGCTAACGACATTTGGACTTGGGCATTAGGCTGAGCTAGATACGTTAATTAAAATCAAATTATGTATTCCCATATTTAAGCGTAAACCAGCGTTATTCATCCACGCAACGTAGAAGGTCTCAGTAGAGTCGTAAAGTACAGTCCAATCACGTTTTGTGGACAAATAAGTCGAGCAACATTAAATTGAACGCTCGACGAATTACCCTTTTCATGACAGGTCAACATGTTTGTGCGGAACGCCTTTTGCTTTCATGCTGACTTATTAATGTGAGGATTGTAGCCGCTCGATCATATAAATTGGTATTATAATTATGTAAACGTCATATTGCTTTACTTTCTCTTGTTAATGCGATACATGGCTTTTCTTTTATAAAATAACGACCATCTGTGCAGTTGTCTTTTAAACCATATCAAACATCTGGGTTATTAGCCGTCCCTGGCATTCCTGGTTTGAGGACAAGATGTCAGAAATTCAGTACGCACTATTTGATTGCTTCTTGCTGATGAGCAAAGTATTTAATGGAACGTGCAATTTAATATTCTTCATGCTAGATGATTTCAATTTTTATTTTATTGGGAATTAATCATTAATGTGTCGTTTTGTTATCTGTTGCAAGTAATATCCTTGCATGCACGCTGCGCATTGTTGACATAAACCCCGTTCATAGGCGTTACCAATCACACCTAACTAATTTGCGTTTTTACTCGCATCGGTAAGTAAGGCATCTTTCTATTATCAAGACGATACTGACATCAAGGGCTTATGCAAAAAGTTGAATATTACGAGTTGTATGTATGGGTAATCTTGTGCTTCTGGTGTTAATCATTGCGAAAATACGTTTTTCCTGATGAGTTAACGAACAGTTATGAGCTTCCAAAATGGTCAAAAACATTTATTTTTAAGATCATCTTTGTTATATTATTCAAACCACCAAACAAATGTGCAAATAACGTGAAATATTAAAGCCCCTATAACGCCCAAAGTCAACGAATATTAACGAAGTTAACAAAGTACAAAATGCTCTTTTTTATTATGTGTGGCATACTATATTCCATTTAAATTACCCGCAACGATATCTATTCATACGACACATGAACACTAAATTGGTACATGAACATATGTTGAATATATTGTACCACAAAAAAGAGGATATTGTATCTTGTTAAATCTTTGTTACCTGACGACATCTAGCGTTGACATTTTGGCTATTGCTATAAGGAACACTGATTATTTATGAGGTAACTTTCGTTTATGAAACATTTTACAAAGTATTCGTTGATTTTGAGAATTGACTAATCTTTAATGAAAGAAATTATGCCTTAACTACAGTTCAACTACGCTGATCATGAGGCTCGTGCATACAGCGGAAAACGTTGTGGGATAAATCAAAGCTAAAGAAAAATTACATACATTTAGATTCATTAAATTTAGGCTATTCACTATTGACACCCATTCACATTGAACATTGTTTGCATAATGTGTAATTAATCACAATAATGTCACCACATTATGTAAAATAACAATCAATCAAATTATCAACAGACGTTTATTTTACTTTGTTCTCAACTATTACATACATTTGTACATATCAACAAAAAGTAAAAGTAAAGTGGTTATAAAAATGTGTTTAAATTATTATGCATCTAAGATATTAATTAAAACCACATTGAGCAGTACACTATCTTCAGCTTTTATTGGTAGTTATATTATATATCAAATTAAAGTACGTTGTGCACGGTTAATGGCGCAGTTACGTAACAGTGCACTCTTTCAATTATTAACGATGAAGTTCTGTACTTTTAATGATTTATATTTATGCACTTTCATTTAATTGGATTCATTAACTATCATTATATTGGAAATTCTCGTGTGTTGATATAGTCGGAAAGGTAATATAAATTTATGGGGACAACATTAAAGATTGATGAGTATAAGGGTAAAGCAGTAAAGATGGATTGAGTTTTCATCAAAATAATAAGGCAAATGATTTTTTGTTGTTTAATATCGAGGAAAGTACATGTTCTTGTAAACAGTGAGTATGTAGATCAAACTTACATGCAAAAACAGGGAAAGATCCTTAGTGAAAATGGAATTAGATTTTATGTAATACGTTTCGTCTTATATAAAATGCTAAACAACGCATATTTCTTTACTTAAAACAGTTATTGTAATACATGTACTTTTACTATGTATGGTGACTGACGAAATACTTTCTATTAAAAGCGCAAGCGAACGGCATTTATGCAGAAAAAAGCTTTTAATCTAATTTTAAACATCAAATTATGTTCATACGTACTTAAACCAAACGCCGTAAAGTCGTAAAGTATACATTTTAGTTTCAAATATGTGTTTTATGACTATATACGATCATATTTGAACATTGTGTGTCCTATAATGAGATGAAGTAGAGAATTGGAATAAAACAACTACAACAACACCAACATTTCAACAATAAAGTTTACAATAAATCTTCTTAACTACACCACTCAATATAAAATACTTGTGGCTCAGATTGGAATACATTAGAACCCGTATTACTTCTCAGATGCAACAGACGTAATGCTGATTTTTTATGCTTGACTTTATTTATTTGGATATATTTTGCAACATATTTCGTAACTGCACCATTTTGTTATTCATTGCCGCATTTACTGTTGACAAAAAGCTTGCGAAATTCCGGTCTTGCATTCAGATATGTATCCAACTGTTAGAGTTAATTGTATGTGTGTGAGTAGTTCTGAATAACATGTAAACCTAAAATACACAATGGTTTCACTTCAAATAATCATAATGGAGTCTAATAAAGTCGCTTTCGTAGAAAAGGTGGTTACTCTGGGAGATATCAATGTGGTCCTCGAAGTCATTAACAATTAAAACTCTTTTGTGGTTTTACATGGAATTGTTCATGATTGTCCAAACACACGCATGTGTACGTCTGGATCAATCTTGCAACATCAGTCCCGGTCAATCTGACATTGTATGAAAACCAGCGCATGAATTGCATGTTTGGGTAACAGATGGCTTTCGTAATCTTGCAAGATTTCGAGGTATTTACCGCACTGCGGTCGATAAATAATTACGACTTAAAAAGTGCTTTGCATGTGGACTAACTTGTACATTACCAGAGCGTACGTCGAATTGTTTTCTCAAACAAAGCGAACTCCTTTTTTGCGAACTCCATCATTGATTTGTGTCATGGCACGCGAACGTGTAGTGTCAGTCCGGGTCCTACTTTCTCAGCAATATCGATTCAGTGAGGGGTCTGCAAACCAACTGTGTAGGGAGACCCGGAAAGGCCGCATCTGTTAGCTTTCAATTGGATCCTAACATGACCTAATTCCCTGACATTTTTCCTGGGACGAGGTATCGATCCGGTTATCCATACCGCATGAAACAGGTGTGCTTCATGAAATAGTTAGCCCAGATCATTGAATTGTATTGTAATATGAGTCGTGGTGAAAGCAGATGAACGATTAATGAACGCTATCAATACTTTCGACGTCATATATTACGCGGGAGAGTGCGAATAGACTCCATATTCTGAACCCAGTGAACAGCGTGGAATATTATGAATTTATAGACGACATGCATGTGTGTTTTAATAACACCAGCAACAACTTTATTAAAGCATCTTAAGTTTTGCAAATTAAAGTGCTATCAATGTTTATTTGTATATCTTTGTTTCAAATATATCGTCAATTTGCCTATTATTTCACAGTAGCATATGTTTCATCGTGTGTATTCTGGTTACAATTTAAACTGATTTCAGTGGTCAGTAGCAGTAAACTTAATGATCAGTCGTGCATATTTGCTTGCGTTATGATGTTTTCGGTTTTCGTAAATAAACGTAAAAAATGCTTCCATTAACAAGCAATTGGGATAGTTAGACCGAGATTGCAAGCGAAATGTGCCTGATAATGTAGTATCAAAATTAGTGTATTGATATATTTTCTTTTAATTTCTTTAAAATATAACCTTTACCTACGATTCTTCATTTGCATATCAAATGCACACCTGAACCCTCGATGGATGTTCCAAGAACTGAACTTGAAAAAACAACAGCGAGTTTAAGTACGATTCGAGGCAATGCTCTAGTAAATCTAGTCAACTAACCCATCATAATCCGTCATATCTGAACTGAAAATGTACTAGACTGGAACTAGATGTTAAGGTGCATGACAACTGATAAAAGAACCATACTGTTTCTTAGAACGAACGATGAACCCATGTGAAAGCATATTAATTCTTTTTTTGATAATAATTAAGATTGAAAGTGATACTCGGGCGGTGTGCCATCTCGAAGGCCCAACTCCAATAAATTATTAACTCATAAGACGCTGTGTGAAAGCCAGAAGAACAAGTATGGCTCATACTTAAATGGAAGATACTTGAATATGCCTTCAGTTTCAAAGGCTAAGTCGATTGCGCTGAATTATTTTCGAATTATACAACATCGTGCGCCACATGGATGTTATGTTTTCACAGAAGGTTTACGACCGTCGAGCACCCAAGGACATTCATACCTTTGAGAGTTGGACGTAAACAACGTCAACCTGTTATTTGCCTGTGTATTGATCTCGGAATTCTTATTAATCTATTCATTAATTTTATCAGACTTCCCTGTGATATGTTTCCTTTAGTTGTAACGATTTTCCATAGTGATAACAGCAAAAACACAACCGCTAAGCACGTAACATGCACCAAGATCCCCCAATCACAATCAAAAGAAGACTGCAAGGACGATTACAAATCGATAAACAGATCGTGTCACTGAGTTGATCCAATTGAGGGTAGAACATGAAAAGGAAGTTATGAAAGCTATGCTTGTGAGCGAGATATATTCAACTTCCGACGTGCATTTTTACAAGCTCTCAGAGTTCTCAAGGACATGCACATTTAAAATGATGTTCGTCAAAAACGTTGGAACATTATTAGTATTTAAATCACAAAGATTTTCCGGTTTCAAATAGAACAGATCTTTCCGGGTTATACATGTTTGAAACCAAAATATAAATGCCTGCTATGGCAAATACTTCGTTTTGAATATTGTTTGTTTGAATTTGAAACGGCAAAATGAAAGTGACACATGTTACACTCAAAAGCAAATGTTTCATGATTCAATATGATTTAACCGCCCTTCAAAATTATTTGCATTATCAAAAACCATATACAAACATAAGATACTATTCCAATTAAACGAAGTTAAATGCTACCCTCGAATATCACTATCATTAACACTCACTTAGTGTAATAAAATCAGACTACCGGGTAAGCAATTGCAGACTTTTAGGGAAATTAGTCTTGTATTTGTTTGACAATTTAAAACTACGATATTGCATATAGCTTCAATCGAATACATTGGAATTTCAGACATTTGCACTAACAAACAGCCAATCCAACAGAGAAGCAAGATGTGACATCAAACATATAAAAACACAAAAAAACATTCATGCAATAAACTCAGAGCGAATGCAGACATATTAACAGGACATTCACTGCAGCAGACGTGAAATCATATGCAAATTCGGCGCAATATCAATAAAACAAATAAAAACAAACACAATTCATGTACAAACATAATAGCGAATGCAGACGTATTACCAGGACATTCACTGAAGCAGACGTGAAATCATATGCAAATTCAGTGCAATATCAATATACAAAATAAAAAAAAAAAAATCATGTACAAACATAATAGCGAATGCAGACGTTTTACCAGGACATTCACTGCAGCAGACGTGAAATCATATGCACATTCAGTGCAATATCAATTAAACAAATAAAAACAAACAAAATTCAGGTAAAAACATTATAGCGAATGCAGACGTTTTACCAGGACATTCACTGCAGGAGACGTGAAATCACATCCACATTCAGTGCAATATCAATACAACAAATATAATAAGGCGCTATTGAATGACAGGTCGTGATGTAACATCGATTGCATTACGGTAATTCTTATTCCAAGGAGTGTGTTCATCACAAAATAACGTTGATTAATAATGATACCTGTTTCAGGAACAGTGTCACCATGTGCACACATATATTTATGTATTAAGTACATATCAAATGTCAAATGAGATTAAAGACATAGGCAACACACGTTTAAACTTCGGGAAAACAGTTTTATGATATACCTATTGCCGGATGCGCGATGCTAACAATTTGCGTAAATATATAACGCATTCATCCTTTCAATTTTGCATATCAACGTATGTGTTGAGAGTCTTGTGCTTGGGTAATATGTTGTTTTATGCATGATACGGTATGTCAGTTACATTAATGTCTTAAAAGTAGAATTTTCAGAGTCTACATTTCTAATACAATGGTCATTTTTCAAGGAGGAACATGAATAGCAATGAATGATGAAAACATAACCATAAAAACAACATAGTGAAAATAAAATGCATGCCAAATGTAGTTCATTGATTTTTAAATGTGTTATAGTGATTGAAAATCTTAAAACACCACATATTTTTATCGTTGAAATATGATTTCATATCTTTGTTTTTGCAACGGTTTTTGACCGTATATCAGTTGTTTTTTTTATCTTGTATCATTAGAACTGCCTTGAATCCTGTTAACTACAGTTTATTTAATTCCACCATAGGCCATGATTATTGATAGGATTATATTATTTACACATAAGAAACATGACACTCCAGAAAACTATCAGAAGATATATTATGTTCCGCTTGTTTTTTTATATTTAGGACCAATGGCCAATTAAGACGATACATACAATGGTCGGACACCCCACAAGCACACAATCTGTCACATGGACACTGCAAAAGATATCGCCGTGGATAATCCAGCAAACCACATAGCAGAGCCGTAATGAACCCGTACAAGAGAATTGTTACGACACCCAACAAGCACACAATCTGTCACATGGACACTTCAAAAGATATCGCCGTGGATAGTCCAACAAGCCACTAAGCAGAGCCGTAATGAACCCGTACAAGAGAATTGTTAGGACACCCCACAATCACACAATCTGTCACATGAACACTTCAAAAGATATCGCCATGGGTAGTCCAGCAAACCACTTAGCAGAGCCGTTTTGAACCCGTAGAAGAGAATTGTTAGGACACCCCACAATCACACAATCTATCACATGGACACTTCAAAAGATATCGCCGTGGATAGTCCAGCAAACCACTAAGCAGAGCCGTAATGAACCCGTACAAGAGAATTGTTAGGACACCCCACAAGCACACAATCTGTCACATGGACACTTCAAACGATATCGCCGTGGATAATCCAGCAAACCACTAAGCAGAGCCGTAATGAACCCGTACAAGAGAATTGTAAGGACACCCAACAAGCACACAATCTGTCATATGGACACTTCAAAAGATATCGCCGTGGATAGTACAGCAAACCACTAAGAAGAGTCGTAATGAACCCGTACAAGAGAAATGTTAGGACACCCCACAAGCACACAATCTGTTATATGGACACTTAAAAAGATATCGCCGTGGATAGTACAGCAAACCACTAAGCAGAGCCGTAATGAACCCGTACAAGAGAATTGTTAACCCCATCGAGTCAAGAACTGTTGCAGTGACCTGTCGGCCGTTGACCCTTAACCTATTTATCGGGATCATAAATGTTCACAGCTGCCTTACATAAATCCTTTTTATGATGAGGATAATAGGTGTAATGGACGTCGAAACCTGCATAACTGAGAAGGCAATGCAGTCAGCGTAAAGGTCAACTACCAGATTATTTCCGGATTATGTTTTATCTAAATGTTCATGGATGGGACTTGTTAACAGACATTCGTATTTTTGAAAATTGCCATTGAATATAATTAACTTACAAACAACTATGATATTTTTCAATATTTAAAAATAATAATATTAGCAAGATATTAGTAAAATAAAAAAGTTGCCATCAACGGTATTCGTACCCTCGACCTTAAGAGTAAAAGCGCTACCGCTGCACCACTCTGACTTTCGAAAGAACGGCGTATTTTAAACGCTATGTTAGCTTTACAAGTATTTTCCAATTTAGAGACAAACGCTTTATTATATTACCGATTTTTATTTGATGATTAACTAGTTATCCATAAACGAACCGTTATTGTTTAACATTTTTTCTTAATCAGGACTTTTATTTTGCTTGTCTGAATATAAGGCATACACTTTTTTTTTTGAATCTATGACTATTTTTATGAACATTGTACCGAACTGTTAACAAGGCCCTGTTTATTTTATATTAGCCCAGACGATTATTGATATGCGTATCTACACATTGTCAGATTGAGATTCATAAAGTACTTGGAGAGCACATACTGTTTATGTTTTAATGACCTTCGGTTGTGCATTGACCACGTATATATTGATTAATTATTTATGTAGAATTTATGCATCACTGAAAAACACAGAATGAGGTAAACATTGAAAATGAATCATTTATAGGAATGATTAAACTCTAGAAATAGTATCAGAAGAGGATGCACAAGCCCTTTAACCGACCTGACACGGTCACTGCAAAGCATTGGGTTTTAAACCAGGTTGACGCATTCCACTACCCAATTTAACATGTAAGGTATGTTATTGTTCATCAGTGATTTTCCAAGGATTATGATCACACATGCCTACGTTACATCGTCTATACACTTACATTCTCTTTGAATGCTGGGAATACATATGTTTGTACTTATGTTCAGCACTCAAAGGTGACAGCATACCAACACCGTATTGCCTAGATACCCGGCACAAAGGTTAAATGGCCATAAACATACGAAAACAGAACAAAGGTGAGCGATGTAATTCTTATATCTGTCTAATAAAATTATATTTATAACTTGCTTGTTGGTGTTCTCTTTCATGTTCTTGCCACCCAACAATCTATTTAATTTGTTCGCCTGCAATGTACTTTTTTACGAATGCTAATCACGGCACAGTTTACAAACCATCTACCAACACGCTTATTCGCTATCTTGCAAAAGAACACATTTGTAAACAATAGTTAAACATTATTAATGCGTTATAGTCAAACATGATCGCTGTATGTAAACAAATAAAATATTGTGCATCGGTGGGCTAATATATTGTCCCCAAAAGATGCAAATAATTGGGAAGCGCTCAGATTCTAAAGCAATGAAAATGAATGTTTTTTTTCTTAGATTGTAAAGGCTAACATAAAATGTTAAAATATATGCAATGCCATGCAATAACTGCAAATTGGTTATAAGTATTCGTTTAATAATTTAATGAGAATTCATGCAGCCCAAAACCCAAAAATTTTAACCCAAAGGATTAGACATGCCAACTTATCTTAAGTTATTCAAAAGCAAAAAGGGTCATGGCATGTCATAAACGGAAGGAATACAGAGTTTGTCAAAAGCAAAAAGGGTCATGGCATGCCATATACGGAAGGAATACAAAGATTGTCAAAAGTAAAAAGGGTCATGGCATGCCATATTCGGAAGAAAAACCGACATGATGGTCATGTTTTGAACGCTCAAGTACGCTGAGCATGAGGCCCGTGCATACAGCGCAAAACTTCATGGGATAAAACAAGCTAGTGAGAAATTACATAAATTTAGAAAGGATATTCATTGTTGGCACCCATTCGTATTGCACGTTGTTTGCATACTGTGTAATTAATCTCAATAACGTCATCCCATTATGCAAAATAACAATCAATCAAATAATCAACAGACGTTTATTTTACTTTGCTATCAACTATTACATACATATCAACACAAAGTAAAAGAAAAGTGTTTTTATAAAATGTATTAAAATGAGTATGCATCTAAGATATTAATTAAAGCCATGTTAAGCAGTAAACTTTATTCAGCTTTTATTGGTGGTTATATTAAATATTAAATTAAAGTACGTTTTGCAAGGTTCGTGGCGCAGGCACATAATAGTGCACTCTTTCAATTATTAACGATGGAGTTCTGTACTTTTACGATTTATATTAATGCACTATCATGTAATTGGATTCATTTACTATCATTATATTGAACATTCTCGTGTGTTGATATAGTTGGAAAGGTAATATAAATTTATGGGGTTCAACAGTAAAGATTGATTTGTATAAGGGTATAGCTTAAAATATAGACGGAGTCTCAATAAAAATAATAAGGCAAATGCTTTTTGTTGTTTAATATGAAGAAACACACATGCTCTAGTGAGTATGTAGAACAGCGAGTATGCAGATCAAACTAGAATGTAAAAAACAGGGAAAGATAAAAAATAAAAAAATTTAACATATTTTATGTAATACTTTTCTTCTTATATACTTCTTTATATTATATAAAATGCTAAAAAACGGATATTTCTTTAATTTAAACATTTAGTGTACTAAATGTACTTTTACTCTGTATGGTGACAGACGAAATACTATCTATAAGAAGCGCAAACGATCGCCATTAATACAGAAACAGCTTTTAATCTAATTTTAAACATTAAGTTATGTTTACACTTACTTTAACCAGTCGTAAAGTATACATTTTAGCTTCAAATATGTGTTTTTGACTATATAAACTCATAGCTTTTAGACTACAATAGTGAATATAAAATAAGTCTGGCTCAGATTGGGATACATTAAAACCCGCCAAGCTAATAAGATGCAATAGACGTTATGCTGATTTTTTTCACGTTGTACTTTATGAATTTGGATATTTCTGTTATCAAATGTCGTCACTGCGCCATTTTTTTTAATTCATTGACGCATTTATTGTTGACAACAATCTCGTGATATTCCGGTCTTGCATTCAGTTATCGATTAAACGGTCTATAATTAACGACTGTAATATCCTCTGACAAGAACAAGTTCCTAAAATAAATCACGGAAAGCTTGTTAGCCACTCCAAATTCCATTTTCGGAGGAGCAAGAGCTTCCTATGTTATTATGGACGCCAACGTCATTCTCTCGGCAATAATAAGGTAATCAAACATTGTGTTTACAGAGGCTCCCATTGTGGCATTCACCGATATTCCCGCCCATTCGACCTTATCTGACACGTCCTCTTAATTGTCCCATAAAACATTAGGAGCCCCCGGCTCCCGTTACAGGCGAATGGAATTCCCGCACTCTGAATTCGTGGCAGAGTAGTGCAAAATGAGTAAGGTCATTGACCGTTGGTTCTGTTTGGTAGGAGTCGCGCTCTGAGAAAACGGGATTCAATGCATGTGCGTAAAGTGTACTCCCAGATTAGCCTGTGGCGTCTGTACTGGCTTATCAGGGACGACACTTTCCTTCTAATCTGGATTTTCGTAAAGAAGAAGCTTCCTTTAAAAGAAAAATACAATATCTCCCATATCCTTTGACTGGTTCCGTCGTACACGGCCAATAACTAGATCGACATCACAAAATATAGACATTGTTTACATTTGAGAACCACAGGTGGAAGTAACGTACCCTGGATATAATATGGGCCCAGAAGCTCAATATATTCAAATAAATATATAAAATCATGTTTAATGAGAGAAAAATTGATAAAGAGCCATGAAAAAAATCCCCACCCTTCATGTATGATATTATAATATATACAAGGTCATTAACTAGAATTTATCATAGACCTGTCTTCGCGGGCCGCAAACCTGTCAAAAATAGCTTTAATCCAAATCATCCCTATGTCCTCTTATGGGCAATTAAAC
Source organism: Dreissena rostriformis (assembly GCA_007657795.1). Taxonomy (NCBI): domain Eukaryota; kingdom Metazoa; phylum Mollusca; class Bivalvia; order Myida; family Dreissenidae; genus Dreissena; species Dreissena rostriformis. Next base: position 539,095 of record VMBQ01000705.1, on the reverse strand, counting down.
AATCTTTCAAAAAATATTCACTTCAAAGAAATCTGTCCAGCCGTTTACTCAAAGTCGGTCGATAACCGAGCAATATTTCGTGCTTTTTTGTCCATCAGAATAAATGTGGAACAGACTTTCAAACAATATTTTTGAGTTTTCTCCACTTAAAAGTCTTCTTCATTTAAAACAACAAGGCATGTCACAAAATCATGCATATGCAACCACTAACCCCTAAAACCTAATTCCAAACGTTTATATTTTCTTTGCAACAACTGTTTTAACCCTAATTTGATTTTCTTGAAAACGAAAGAAGCCATTGCAACAACAACAACAACGACGCTTTGACAAATGTAAATACCGGTAAATGAAAAATACTTACTCATTCTGATTGTATTGAAATAAGTTTTAAGGGGTAAGTGGTTGCATATGCATGCATTATGGGACATGCCTCGTTATTTTAAAGGAATAGGACGCGAGCTATCGATTAAGTGGAGAAAACTCATAAATATTGTTTGAAAGTCTGTATTTGTTCGGATGGACAAAAAAGCTACAAATATTTCTCGGTTAACGACCGACTGTGAGTAAACGGCTGGACAGATTCCTTTGAAGGAATTTTTTTTTTTGAAAGTTTGTCCAATTGCCCATAAGAGGACATAGGGATGATTTGGATTAAAGCTATTTTTGACATGTGTGCGGCCCGCGAAGACAGGTCTATGCTAAATTCTAGTTAATGACCTTGTATATATTATAATAACAGAGGGTTGGGATTTTTTTGTTCATGTCCCTTTGTCAATTTCTCTCTCATTAAACATTATTTTATATATTTATTTGAATTTATTGGGCTCCTGGGCCCATATAATATCCAGGGTACGTTACATCCACCTGTGTTGAGAACATCATTTTTTATTCTTCTCATTATTTTTCCTTTCATAACACGTATTGTCAAAAATTTCAGAGTAATTCAGACATAACTATTTGAGTTAAAGTTTGAGATATTGACGAACAAAGATCAGTTATAAACAGCGATATACATGAACTTGAGGACTTTGACCTTCGTCGAACAGGTGTTTAACAGACAATGAAAAACACATTAGATATGATTTACTCATTCTCTCGAGACAATTAATGAACATAGGTATACGGCCAGAGGAAATAAAATGGGTCATTTATACCAGAGCCCAATTTCGGGATGAGTTATAATTCAGCCATGGTGCAACCTTTTATAAGTTCCTTATAACATGCATGTATTGGATGACATGCTTAGCAAATGCAATTAATTGAGAAAACGTCATAACTTGAGTAATAAAATCTCAACATCGTTATAAAAATATGTGTGCTTGTATTTAGATTTGGTATCTTTATGATAGTTTTCCACAACTACATCATCGTATTATACCGCGCTATTAAACGTCCGCTGCAACATACACTGAAAGGTTTTAATGTACGAACTATATTCCTTATTAGAGACATCTTTTTACGAGCATAAGTGTTCATATATATAACGTAAAGATTCCTTAACGGATTAAAATATATATAACATTTTTGCATAAACCTAGATAAAATAAAATACAACCATTACCCCATAGTATGTACATCTACCAAACTACAAATGTAATATGCGCTGTCATACATTATTTAATTCAACGCTTACACGTACACTAAGAAAGACTTTAAATGTGAAACATTAAGAAATATTAAGACGTGATACACATTACTAGCATCGTCGGAATGTCGTTTTGCCATGTCTTACGAAAACATAAAATGCCCAAGGTAACGGAAGGAAAAGGCTTTGATGAAAATACTCAATTAAAATGTTATTCAGTACGTAGTTAATCTTTCTTAATCAAAATCGCATGTCAGCATTTAGCCTCAAATACGTTACAAGCAAAGTAAAATCACTTAAAGCGTAACAAAGAACTAAGATCGTTCAGTAGGTGTATTTAATTTTTATTGAACATGAAGTTCAGCGTAAGTAAGACATTGGACATTCTCTGACAGTTATTCTTCATTTGAAAGACTTCTTTCTTGGAAACAAAAAGAAAACGCACCCAATCAGAATTTCCTTATGAATATTTCATCACAAAATGATAATATAATTATATATCTAAAGTGTCTATAAAAGGAAACGAGGCTTCGTTTTTATAGCTTACTCATTATGCAGATATGTACGTAATTTGATAGAAACAATTAAACAAGTAAAACACATGAAAGGTAATCAATGACACAAGTCTGACCGAAATTACAACGGAAATACAGTAGATATGTTAAACGAATCGTGTAGAATTCATCATTAAATTCACATTTGTTATAAATCAAACAGGTGGCCTTCTATATAGCCGAATTCTTTGATAACGAACCTTGAAACACTAGGGTTTTTTCATCATCAGTTGTTAAACATCAAACGGAAGATGTATTGTATACGACGAGTGCTCGGGCACTAAATCAAGGAAAGCAATCATTAATCATCATTAAACGTGAACAACAGTACATGCAGTAGGTCAATTGGATTTAAAAAAGGAGACTTCAAGGTCATGTCGCGTCGTTTCACATCAATAGTATGTATGCTATGTCTTCATTATGAGCCGTCAAAAGACAAATTGCAAAAAGAAACCAGCAAAAAACATTCTCGTTGCTCGTTGTAACCTAGAACAATCCGGTTGGTATTTCAAGCTTGACAAATGCTAGTTATCCCCACGCTTTAAAAGCGTGGGGATATTGTATCGATCTCCGCTGTCTGTTCGTCCGTCTGTCCGTCCTGGCCACTATCTCCTCTTACACTATAAGCACTAGAACCTTTAAACTTACACACATGGTAGATATGAGCAACAGTGCGACGGTGCACTATTTGGAATTTTGATCTGACCCATGGGTCAAAAGTTATAGGGGGCGGGGCAGTTTTCCTTATATGACTATGGTAAAACCTGGCCACTTTCTCCTCCTTCACGGTCTATCTCGACCATCCATGTCCACATTACCCACCCCGGGGTCCCATCAACAAAGGCCTTTCCTTCTCAAAATTGCCTTTTAATATAACATCTATGCGGCGTGGGAATATGCGTCGGCATCTGCCGCGCCATTTCTAGTTTTAAATAAGGAATACAAAACCACCAGATATGTCACGGAGTTTTATTCTAAAGAAAAAACGGAAACGGAATTGATCCACGATAATCTCAGTCTGAATTATGTTTATGATTATGATTAAGACAAATATCAACGAATTTAAACTACATTTGCAACATAAATATTTTCATCAATCCGATTGTTCAATAGACAAACAATTCTATACTTAACAAAATCACACCCACAATATCAAGTCTGTCTCACGATGCATACAACTATGCAGGAGACTAATAATGACCTCTATTATACTATTTTACAGAAAACTTCCTTGACATTTAGCAGGCTTTAAAATATCAAAACGTTTTCCTCCAGACAGGTCCATACGTAATATGTGATAACAATATTCACGTTTTATTGTTGATTGTCTATACGCATTTATGTATTTAAGTAATTTGCGGACATTATTGAGGACAACAATTACGTTTTGTGAAAGTTTGGGTGTGTCTTTAAATAAACAATAATGCTTTATGAAAGTTTGGGGTTGTCTTTTAATAAACAATAAAGCTTTATGAAAGTTTGGGTGTGTCCTTCTATTTGTGTATACAGTTTCAATATCTTTTTTTTTTCAAAACATTATACATTGTTTCCAGCTGCGGTTTATTATTAGATGGACAGTGGCATATTTTCTGGCAATCAGTAAAAATGAACTAAGGGCTGTTTTGTAGGCAAATTTCTATTCAGAAATTCAGCAATCGGCGAATAGAAGTTTTCAAAGAGCAATTGACAAGTAGTATCTGACGGAGTAAAATAGGAGAGCAGTTGTTGTTTAAAAGTTGTAATTTGTCTATCGATATTGGCATATAGAAATTGGAAATAAAAATAGCTCTTTTGAATTAACAAATATAACTACAGGCTTAGGCTTATAGCATCGGCATCTAGCAAATGTCAACTAGCATAAAGGAATCGTCACTTAGCAAATAGCAATCCACATTAAGCAAAAAGCAATTAAAATTTGGCATTACGCAACACGTATTTTGTAAATAACAATTGTCAAAACAAGCATGTCCTAGCTACCTTCCTTAAGTTAACATTAAGTTATTTTTAAATGTACATTTGCACGCTTACTGGACGTCGTTAAGTCAAATCGATTTTAAACGATCACAAGAATATAATCCTCCAAAAAATCATTTGGTTACGTCAAAGGGCTAAGAAAAGCAATCCAATAATGTCTTCATATATACAGTCTCTGCACACAGACTAATATTGAGCCCTATTAGCCTGTTGTCTCGATGAAGACTGACTTTGTAATTGAAGTCTAAGCTTTAAGAAAAATGCATTTTTATATGCATTTTTTAAATGCATAAAATCCATTCCAATCATATTATGGTAGACAATCCTAGAGGAAACGGAGCATTGATATGAGGGTATGTGTATACCTGACTTAACTGCCCTATAGTTGATTTAAAAACGATAAACACAATCAATTAACTTGCATGAAATATTACCTTGCCAACACTAAAGGAAGGACAAATAGACGCTCCCGATACATCGTAAGACTTAACAGATCCACGTATTAATTAATTATAAAGTTTTCAATAATATAGCATGCATGATATATGAGATATTAATGTCCTATTTCATTAACGGTAGTTATCAATATTCCTATTGCAATCAGTGCGTCTGTTCCCAATGTGACCGATATCTGTTGTCCTTGGATGCCCTCGGAGTTTACTGTACATTTTGATACAAAACATTTAGAGAAACAACCAAATGGCAACCGAACTCGGAAGTTTAGTTTAAAATATGCATTTCGTGTGCTTATATGTATCATTAAATAATAAAACCAGTTATTGGTTTGTACAAAAACGTTATTCTCAAGTGGTTTCCAAACCACATGGTAGAAACATAAATGTTTCTTACATAAAATAACATTAAGGTTGAATTGAAACTTGACGGATCATTCCCACCTGCGCTAATAAACAATACCTCAAAATAATTCGAGCAAAAACAATTAACAGCTTGAGTAAATATGAACACCAGAGAACACTTCCTGGAAACCAATTGTTACGAGTAGAAAAATGTTTGGCTTCGCGCCAGAATCGATGCGTCTGGGACAGACGTTCCCGCCAACATCTCAAATCGATACAACAAATGCACTCAATACTTACCCGCTATGGACATCATACTGACCTCGGCATCCCGGAATGTTTAATTTGTCTGCAATTTGCGTAATTAGCCGAGGCGTACTTATATCGCGAGTACAACAGCTAGATCTTTGCAAGACATTGCATCGATTTAGGTCACCGTTGTTAATAAATCATTTAACCCCATTTGAAAACGGCTTGACAAGTGTTTTGTGCACAGTTTAAAAAGGTCAGGTCGACGATTCTTTATGACAAACATTTGCAATGCACGCTATAAGACATTTTTTATGTTAATTAAGTTTGTTCTTAAATGTTAAATACAACAAACAGGAATATAGTGCCCATTAAATGTTTATTCGAGCTCTGATAATGCATAGCAATACAACTGGCCTATTATATTACAATTAGCGTATGTGTTTAGTTTCACTCTCGATACCATATACTAATAACCTGTCCAAGTGTAGATGCACCGAACATTGAACACATTACGTAAACAACATGTCGACCTTACATCGTCCTTGGGATAGGGCATTATGTATGCGTGAGGTGATTCCAAATGTCACTGCATTCAGAGGCACGGGAGCGTCTAAGCCGTCTATTGAGATGCTCGCAATCATCATCAACGCTTGCCTTCCAGATAGGTCTGGTTGTCTAGGAACGCTATTGCATTTGTTTTTTGTAAAGAGAAAGGTCATCTAGAACGCTGGACTTACACTCATAATAAAATGAGCCTCGCTGTGAAAATGGAATTTAATGCATGTGCGTTAAGTGTCGTCCCAGCTTAGCCTGTACAGTCCGCACAGGCTAGTCAGTGACGACACTTTCAGATTTAATTGTATTTTCCGTTTAAAGGAAGACTCTTTTTGACGAAACTCCAGTTTAGGCGGAAAGTGTCGTTCCTGAGTAGCATATGCTAATCTGGGACGACACTTAATGCACATGCATTTAAGAGAAAGATCATCTAAGACTACTTTCAGTGGGCAATTGACTTAGTTTCTGATCAATGACAAAGTGAGATAATAACGTCCAAGAACTGATTCAGACATTTTCGGGAAGTCGGGTTTACCACGCAGACAGTGTCACAAATCATAATCATTCTGATGTCAGACTGCAAGTGCGGGGTTAATGGAAATGTCTTATGTAGGATAAAAAAAAAACTATCCCCAAAATGCAATTTGCCTAAAACGAGGTTTGGTTGAGGATCACGCTATGCTATGATCTTACTACATTTGATAATCGCTAAGCGATTACAAAGAGCGCGCTATAAAAAATAACGTTCACGTGCATGCGTTTTCATAACTTGGAACAAATGCCTTTACTTTTCTTGGTCTGTCGTGGACGATTAAAATTATTATAGTATATGCCAATTCAACATATGCCATTATTTTGATATGAATTGCAATGTTATATAAGCATTCTTAAGCCGTAATCAAGAGCCAGTTATTAATGACGCCAATGGTGACGGCATACTGTTTTGTTAGTCAGTCAAAAAATTAGCACAAGCCTGTGCCAGAAAATGGCGGGAAATTGATATATTATTGTCTGGAACTACTTTTGGATATATTTTAAGACAAGAATGTTTGTCATCGTACCATCGGCTGAAAAATCCAGAGCAGATCTGTTTTGATGATTGCTAGAAGGCTGTTATGAATAATGGTTAGACAGACTGCGTAGGAGGAAATGCGTTTTCTCATTATGTTGAATGGTTGTTTGTAACCGACCTGTACATATCACGTGACTCTCATTGCCTTATGATTAATATTTTGAAATTTCATTGCACGGCAAGCTTTTTCGCTTTAATAATATTTCGCCCCATTGGTGCCAAAACGTACTATAAGACATTTAATTAAAAATTTACATAGTACCTTTTTGCACCAATGTGGTGATTTATTATGAAAGAATCTATTTTGTCTGACAGTCTGTTCTTGTATCAGACTAATATTCCCAGCTATGTTTATATAGAACTTATTTTCTATTTATGATATGCAAAAACAGGGGTTTGGAATTTCGCGTAAGCTGCGCCGATCAACAATCCTGTGTCTGTCTGATCCTCTTACAAATAAAATATTGTCTAGCGTTAGATGAAATGCCAAGACATTTCCTTAAAACACATTACTGAAAATTGGAGAAAATTGGATACACATTGCAATATATCTTGTCTAGACGATGGAAAATAAAATTGCGTACTTTTGCTGTCGTGTACTTTGGCGTTGGTAGTGGAGTCGCTGGTAATATGCTCCCCGTTGCGTCCTTCGTCTTTTGCTTTGATCAGACGTAGGAACGAATTGTATACCTTAATTAACAATGGCAATAATGTTGTAAACACACTGGTGTTAACGAGTTGAAGATAATGACGGTTACGTAGATATAATAGACTTTCAGGTCTTGCCGTGTTATTTTTAAAGGAGTTTTAATGCATGTGCGTATAGCGTCGTCCCACACAGTCCGCACAGGCTAATCAGGGACGACACTTTCCGCTTTTATTGTATCTGTCGTTTAGGATTAGGTGGAAAGTGTCGTTCACTTTACGCACATGCATTAAACCCCCTGTAGAAGATGAAGGCGGAAACGCAGATATAATACTTGCCAAATGCATTCGAGGTGAGGGTGATCATGCAGCACGTGCCTCGTATGATGACGGATCAAACATGTATTACCCAATGACATTGTTGTTGTTAACAATGTACCACAAGAAATGGCACCCACATGAGTCGCGTTAATCGAAAAGGGGACTTTTTGTAATTCCATGTTTTATTTCCATCGTAAACATGATATATGTTGCATATTACATGTCATTTTTAAAATACACAAAAAGAGAATATATGTTTCACATTTTGGGGATTTTGGTTATGGTACATAGCATCTTTGCGAAAATGGGTCTGATGCCATATGCGGCCGGCGCAACATACTTATCTTTCTTTTCTTTTTTTATTAGTTTTAAAGCATTATTATATTGTATAAATACATGAATTTCCTTTGCAAACAAAGGTTCTAACAAAGTATACAATCATATGCCTTGTAATGTTTTTAGACCGTGGTGTGTAACATATATATCAGTAACAAAAGTATGTGTTATGCTATATATACTTATCTTTCTTGTCGCTCGGTAGGATAGATGCGCCTCTTATTGATCATTATTGCCGCTCACCTTCAGGCTACTTGTTGGTAGGTCATAACGAAGCCATCAACACATCATAGTTACTGATGTAAAGCAACACCTACGCTAACTGGCCTATCAAGTGTCCATTACTCGGACAAGATAGCGTGGAGAGGTTACACCCAATCGCATACCACAGTGGGATAGCAACATTTTAGACTCCAGTCAAAACAATTCAAGCATTAAAGTTGAACCTAGTTCGCAAGTGATAAACTGTGTAGTAATGGTCAAGACGTTTACACAGACAGGTGGGCCGCGCTCTGTGAAAAAAATTGTTAAATGCAATTTTTATTGGGTTTTATTGTATCTTTCGTTTAAAGGAAGACCCTTCTTGACGAAAATCCAGTTAAGGCGGAAAGTGTCGTCCCTTATAAGCCTGTGCGGACTGCAAAGGCTAATATATGACGACACTGAACGCACATGCATTAAGACCCCTTTTCAAAGAGCGAGGCTCACACAGAAATGTTAATATAAAATAAATGTCACTACTTCGATACTGACGAGATATTCATAGAAAATAAAACGAGTATCAATTTGATGCTACAACGATAGTGATACATTTATGATAGTGTTGGCGTATCTTATTTGCAAAACAATAAGAAACACGTGTGTAATGACTAAAAAAAATCAATGGATATTGTTCGAAAAAATAGTCCATTTTTTATTATCAGTCATCACAGACATTAACAGTGTCATAAGGTGCGTATAATACTCACATGATCCAAATTGTGTTTTTAGGTCAACATTTCTGCACTCGCAGGTGTTAGTAATGGATGACACATCAATGAAGTCATTGTTCAAACATTATTTTAGAATATATTAACAACATGTATTAAAATCGTAGAAAGGACATCGTAATACAATGGCCTTAATTGAAAATAATTGTCGATTTTCAAGCAGCTTTGAATATTAATTAGTTCAACAGGTATACAGAAGATTAAATGATGACAAACTTATTTATCACACATTCTGTGGAATGTATGTCAGTCGTTGTCAGACAAATGTATGGTACTCTGACCTGTCAGGTGTTTGGTTTCAAAATATCTGTTTTTATCTGCTATATTGTCTCATGTTTGCGTTCTGTTATTTGTAAATTGTAAGCCAAGACACATTTCTCAGATCTCATGGCGGATATAATGTTTGTATAATCAATCTATACAGAATGAGTCCTAGATAACCTATTTCTTGCTAAACATCATAAATTATCACAATCGACCATACAACATTAATAATCCTCGCATTGTGATATGTTTGTGATAAAGAATGCATGAAGATATATACTTCCTCTCATAGAACGTGAGCATGGAAACTGTACACGTCATTCAAATCACATTTTCTTTGCCTGCAATTTTAATCATGAACATGTCAAGTTGGACGTTCCATTGTTGAAGCTTACCATGTCTGTTGTATGGATTCAATAAAAGCATACACGAAAACACTTAAAATTAATACTTAAATAAAGGACGTTTTAACGGTGACGAGACACGTTCTGGAAAACTGGGCTTAATGCATGTGCGTAAACTATCATCCTAGATTAGCCTGTGCAGTCCGCGCAAGCTAATCAGGGAAGATACTTTCCGTTTTATGGATTTTTTCGTTACAAGGAGATCTCTTAAATTGAAATCCATTGTAGGCGGAAAGTGTCGTCTCTGATTAGCCTGCGCGGACTTCACAGGCTAATATATGACGACAATTTACGCACATACTTAAAGCCTTATATCACACAAGGCTCATATAGTAATCATTTACACAGTTATGACTTTAACTTGTCGGAATGTTCAACTCAATGCTTTTATGCTTTTGCTAAACATCATTAATTATCACAACAGAACATACCACGGTAATAATCCTCGCATTGTGATCTGTTTGCGATAAAGAAGGCATAAAGATATACACGTCCTCTCATGAGCGTGAGCATAAAAACTGTACACATTTAGATTACATATTTTATATGCCAGCAATTGTTATCATGAACATGTCAAGTTAGACATTCCATTGCTAAAGCTTACCATGTAATTTTGCATGGATTCAAAAAGGCTCATAGAGTAATAATTGACACAGTCATGATTTTTACTTGTCGGAATGTTCACATCTATGATTTAATGAAATTATGTAATTGAATTACCGTGAGACTTGCAAGCGATAAGCAAATATAGCATTGCTGCAGGATATTTCAGTAATAAATTAGCATTGGGGACAATTCCCCATTTGTTTGGTTGAGGTCGGTTATATTTAATAATAAGTCCTTCGATAATTTAAAAATAACACACGGTAAAATGCTTAAGGCTGTTTGAGATTTGATTAAGCGAGCTGGCAAACGGCTAAGAGCAACCGCATATTAAACCAATTATATATTCATTAGCAACAGACTCTTCATGCATGTCTTCCGGGATTTGTCTAACAAAGTGTAATTAACATTAAATTGTTTATCATATGTAACATGTGTTGTTTTGTATCATGTGGAGAAAGCATAGCTCGCGCATTTTTTTTTGCGTGTATGAGGTTATTTTAAGACCACTTATCGTTATGCAAATCATCAATTTCCATAATATGCTAGTAAAATTTATTTCTGTCTGATTTCGTTGGAAGTCCATGCAAGCGTTGTAATGTTTATTGCGTATGAGATTTACTCGTGATGTTTGAAGAGATACGCCTTCCATATTCATCTATGCTTTTATTACAGAACCACTCATATAACAATCGAAGAGGTAGAAACTCCAATAACCATTTATCCAGTTATTCTTAAAACATGGGCAAATGTCCCATTGTTCATAGGAGCACGTTCTTGGCGTCAATTAACCATAGCTTCATGGAATACACGTGATTCCCATGACCCAATTCATTATAACTAGTCTCATATTTTCTAAGGTGTTACTTATTGTTACCTATTGTATTTTGCATTTGGCTAAAAAGCAATTGTATGCTTAAGAGCTAAAAATAATGATGCTGTTGTTGGTGTGTAGTTGTAACTGTCGTTCATAGAATATAGTGATACTTAGCACTATGATTGGCTATACTAATAAAGGCCCTCTAGAGAATAAAGGGATCATTAGTTCTAGGATAAACAAGTTATACCTGCCACTCTAGAGAATAAAAGGGTCATTAGCACTATGATTGACTGGTTATACCTGCCCTGTATAGAATAAATGGATCATTGTGACTATGATTAAATAGTTATATATGCTCTCAAGAGAAAAAAAGGAATCATAAGTTATAGGATTAACTAGTAATATATGTACATGCCTCTATAGAATAAAGAGATCTTAAGTACTAGGATAAGTGTTACCGCGTCCATTGGTGGATGTCATATCAAGGATGACGAATAATTTCTATGAATCACATGACTACGTCCTTTCATTCATACGTGCGTGATGTAGTACAATCATAAAGCGATGTGGTGTAATCCTAGAGGTGAGTTCACCACATGACTGTTCCACGTGGGATTTACTTGAGTGTCCTGGAGTGGCGGAAAAATAGTTACACACGCATTGTGAAATATTCATCATATACTAGTCTTATACATGCGTTGAAATGTGGTCAGAAACTATACGTCATTGACATAGTCGCGTTGTTATTAAAGGCACTGTATGGCTCTGAATTGCGATGTGTTATAAACACTCGTCTATACAAGTTTTGTCAAAATACACTATGATGATATGTGGACATAGAATAACGTGTTGTGTGAACCAATGTTAGCTTGCCAAAGAAATGTAAAGACACCATCGCAGAGTGCACCCCAAGTGCATCCGAAGTGCATCCCAGGATAAAGTTATTTAACAATTTAACTAGCACAATAGCAACAAATGTTTTAGACGACGTTCTAAATGCACTAAAGACTTCTGGCGTACAATCTGAACATATATTTCAATAAAGGATGCAACATGGCTCGTAGTTCTTCTCTTATTGTACTTATGTTGGCGGGTAATGCCCCAGGCGGATCAATTTTGGCAATATTTCATTTTCGGTCTGTCTTGGAAACATTAGTGTACTTATTGATATGGCGGTATAAACTTTTGGACGTAATGTCGGTGATATAATGCCTCAGAACATAAATCTCAATTTAGAATACAAACTGGCTCGTATTGCGACTCTTATTTATTATTTGGCGGGAAAATATCCCAGACGGATCGATTTTGGCTAGCTTTCTTAAATGTCAGTTAGGGTCTATCTTGGAAACATTAATTTGCTTTCTATTATCTGCATGTTAATGTGTGCACTTATTGATACGGCGATAGTAACAATTGGACGGAATGTCGGTGAAATAATACCTATGAAAGTGCTGATACAAACATACAATTCCAATTACCAAGAAAAGGAAATAGATAAAAATAAGTTATGCAAACGAGTCCTGGTATTGGGTACAACATTTTATTTCCAGTGTATTTTTAATGGGATATTTATCAAGTATAAAGCAATTTTATTTTCGTTGGACCTAATATTTTTTAATGTAAAACATAAACTTGAATCGCAATATTGAAAACCATTTCTTTTCAAATTATGTGTGTACTTTCCAATTCTTACGACTTAAACTTAACATGCATGTACCGGTACTTAATTTCGTATTATTGTATTTACTTCTATTAGGCTCATATCCATTCATGTGAACATATTTATTGAATAATATCGGTGTCGTTTAATAACCCTTTGCATGCTGGGAAATTTGTCGTCTGCTAAAATGTCGTCTGCTGAATTTCTAAAATTAGCATTTTANGATTGCATTCTCCCTACTTACTAATTCCCTTGAGCTCTTTGTGGAGCATAGGGCCTCGGCATAGTCTTATGTAAATTTGCATACATTCAACTGATCTGTTAAATATTTGTATTGATTTTAATACAGTGGATCTTATGTTATGGAGGTTGAGGTTTCACGAAGACTAACATTTGATCAACACAAACATTAATAACTAGTTTACTATTTTAAAAGCTGTTATTAGTTCCTTGAAAAACCAATAACAGCAATAGCGAATGACATACGGAATGCAAATAACGCAGCAACAAACGTGGAAATGAGAATTGATTAGACAGTGAACTGCATTCATTTATGTGGTTCCTGCATTATAAGGAATGTCTGAGAATGTCTCAAGGTCGGACTGATTCAGACTTACACAGAATAGCAGACTAGCAGCAAGATTCAATAAATACAATGGGCTGCGACAAGCTACCAACGCCGTCCTTGGCTGACATATGCGGTGTCCGAATCTCACCAATGTGTTAATCCAGTGCAGACCAAGCATACAACTAGGATTGATCTAGACAGTAATATCCGGTCATAATTCTAGACATGGTCATCCCTGTTGGACCATAATGTCAATGACCGGCTGATCAGGAATTTTGCAATGGATGTCCGTCTATGTACACCAGACACGAGCTAAACAAAGTAGGCTGGTCTGCATCCGGGGCTTTTTGCAAACGGTCTCATTTCTTCGAGCGGCGCATTGAATTGAGCATCTAATAACCTTCAGTTTGGCCTTGATTTTGATTTGTGAAGCAAATATATGGTAAATATATGAGTTTTCCAGATGTTAAAGCAATGTAAAAAACTATGCAACACTCAATATATGCATGACATTTGAAGCAATTAAGTTCTGAAGCGCATTTTCGTTACGTATTAACAAATATGCTTTAACATATTTTATGACTCAGTTTGATATATGTTTTTTTCCAAGTTTTATGGTGTAATCATAGATTATAATGCATTCTTGTGGTTTTTGTAACAAAGTAAATTCTGTTCTGAATTACGTTCATGGCATGATATGCAATCATGTAAGTGATCGAATCATAAGTTAACCTGGAGAAGAATGATAGAAAACACGAAAAATATATGAGCGTCCCTTTGGGGAAACGGGGCTAAATGCATGTGCGTGAATTGTCGTCCCAGATTAGCCTGTGCAGTCCACACAGGCTAATCAGGGACGACACATTCCGCCTAAACTGCATTTTCGCTAAGAAGATACTTAATTTAACGAAATATACCATAAAACGGAAAGTATCGTCCATAATTAGTCTGTGCGGACTGCACAGGCTAATTTGGAACGACACTTTTCGCACATACATTTAACCACGTTTTCCCAGAGCGAGTCTCATAGAGTATATACTTGTTGAATAAACTGCATACGTTTTGAAATGTGGTGAAACTGTGCCAGCCGACCACCCACTCCTTCCTCCCATCCGGTATGAATATGCATTCCAACATAATGTGCCTAATCACGTGCGGGAATATAGCATCATCCTGCCGACCAAATTGAGTTTACGTAATAGGGTCACCGCCGGGCGATGAGCATACGTGAGTGCACTCAGATTGCAATGTTTTTATCGGGTGTGTTGTGTTCAAGAAGCAGTGTTCAGAATAGAACCAAGTAGCATCGTGATACCAGGGAAAGATGTCATCAAGATGGCTCAAAAATATCGTGTTTACCACATACGAACCCAAGTTTTGAAATATAAAGTCAGCGAAAATAAGTCTTCTCACCTTCTTGAAGGTCTTTCAATTACTCTTTGTAAGCATCTGCAAGCCCCAGTCCAAATAACTGGTGAACATGCATAACTGTTTCATTAACCCTTTGCATGCTGGGAAATTTGTCGTCTGCTAAAATGTTGTCTGCTAAATTTCTAAAATTAACATTTTCTTTGATGTTTTTTCAAAGAATACTATCAGAATAGCAAACAGTTTGGATCCTGATGAGACGCCACATTTTGTGGCGTCTCATCTGGATCCAAACTGTTTGCAAAGGCCTTCAAAATCCGGTTCCAGCACTGAAAGAGTTAAGTTTGGCTGTAATCGGAGGCATAGTTCTGATACATATGGAATTTCAACAAACTCGCGCTGAATTGACAAAGTTGTATCGGCTTACTACGGTTTCAATTTTCATAGAAATTTTACTCATGTACGAACATACTTGTGTAACCATGCAAACTCGTATGTTACGAATATGTAACATTATACCATCATTCAAATCCATTACAACGATAATATTATTAAATTTCAGTTTTTAAAATCGTCTTGCCATGAAATGTAGGGATGTAGGGATGTGGATTGAATTTACAACTATTTTATGTCACCGAAGTGAGGCATGTAATAATCACATCGTCCTTTTGTTGGTCTTTCCGTCCGTCCCGCAAATGGTTAACACATAAGCGGAATCAGAGGTTTGATTCAGTTTATTTAACTGGGCAATTTGAATTCATATCATCTTAAAAAAACTTTTAAAGATATTAATCTTATGAATATTTTATGAAAATTCATTTGTGTTGCACAATCCGAGATTTCATCGAGTTTTTCTCTCTATAGGCGTGGTGTGTTGTCCCTTTTGTTGCCTTTTTGACGTTTGCATGTGATATGGGCATTTGAAGCTCAACACAAACGTTAGTATAACGCAATGATAAGTATTATGAATAAGCAATGTATGTTCATTCGTTTATTGAACTTTATTCCATAAATGCAAAATATAACCATTTTTTTGGAATTTCAGTGTTTTTTTTTTATTAATAACAGCGTTTAGACAAATTATCATCATTAAATCAACGTTCATGAAATATTGTACGGCTCAATGTTTAGAATGAAACTTTTATGATAAGATATATCAGTTGTAACAATTTGCCGTTGACGCCAAATGAAATATGCAGTCCATGATAACAAAGACTGTTTCTGTGAAGCTAATGAGGGAATTAAGTGATTTAGGCGACCGCAAATAATTATGTTTATATTGGCTAAACAAACTAATGTGGCAAACGTTGCTTTCTCAAGACAATACTACTTTTCCGAGAAAATGAAACTAGGTCAACATAACATGATTTGTCAACATTAAAGTTTGCCCTATTTTTTAAGCTGTTTATTTTCATGGAATTCGACTTCACACCTTCTATTGTTTGTAAGTATGTTATTTCCATGAAAAGGGCAACATATAATAAGAAACGACCATTTCGTGGGTTAATTATAAAGAATAGCATATCATTGAAATCCGAGAATAATTATAGCAATAATTATTGAGTACTTAAAACACGTGTAATTAAAGTTATCAATTAGGATTGACATGTATTGATAAGAAATATTTGAAGTTTTAATGCTTCGTATTTAAAAATCAAATTATACGCTAGTTCCTTTCTTGATTCATGGAATTGTATTAATAGAAACACTCAAAATCGTTCGTGGAATACATCGGACATCTATTGTGACATGTCTTATAACCAGTTGTGCAAAACATCTTGAAGAAGGTCTTCTTGATAAACAGGACACTTTTATATGTACACTAAACCATTATTGCCCCATGATGCCTCGTGATTTTATTGTCGACCTATGCATGTTATTGTTCTTGACCCAATTATTGCCTTGTATGCACATAACAACTAAAGTCCTCGAAATGGACTTAACTTAAATTGGCGCGAACTCGTGTCCCGGGTGACAAAGGATGTAATGACACAATAATCTAATTTAGGCATTTACAATGCAATATTGCTGTCATATTATACGGTTCGGCGATAATCAGGCTAGTAACGGTTAAATGGTTTGAAAAAGTACATAGTGCGATATCAAACAACAGTATTGTCGTGCTGTGCTAGAATTATTAATATTATAGCAGCGTTTGAAATCGAACACTTTTACATAATCACATTTAACTACAACGTGACCTCATAGTTTTTTTTGTCTAACCGACCATTATATCGTTCATACCAATACATCACTGGATTCATAAAAGAATTGTAAAGCATTAAAAAGGTGAACGTTCATGATGTATTATTTATAAGTAATAATACGTTATCTGCTTTTATGTTTTTGTTTTAGCAACAATACTCTCTAATTGAGTAAAGCATGTAATAAACATTATTATAAAAAGGTTCAAACGTTTGAGGTTTTTTCAATGAAATTTCATACTTTTAGCCACGCTCTAGGAAAACAGGGTTTAATGCACGCGCTTAAAGTTTCGTCCACGATAAGCCTGTGCAGTCCGCACAGGCTTATCAGGGACGATACTTTTCGCCTAAATTGGAGTTTAGGTTTGAAGAGACATCCTTTGAACGAAACATTTCACAAAAGCGAGACTGCACAGGTTAATTTGGGACGACACTTTACGCACATGCAGTAAGTTCACCATTTTGAAAACGAGGTTTATTAAGTGACGGTTCACCCCTCCCTGTGTTTACAATATCGCCTGCCAAGTAAGAAATCAGTTCAAACATTTTATTTCACTAAAAGTCTATATTGGAGCTTTATTTGTATATAAAATGTCGTCTGATACATATTTAGACTTATTAAACGCATTTGAACAAGTTTTATCGCCAGCCAAGAATGCGAACAGGTCTCTAGGAGGTCTAATTTGTCATGTTCACGCGTCTAAACTATTGGCAGGCACTTGAAAATGCTCAAAGATATAAATAAACTCTCGTTCAGTACCATTAGGTGCGTCTCGGTTTAGAGTTGCGGGTGAGATTATTTGGTAACTGTGTTTATTGTAGGAGGTAATTCAGGACATATTGCTAACAGCGACAGTGTATAATTAACTGTCATTCTTAATAACGGGAAAGGCATTTGATTAGTTATTTTAAGTGTATATACTACCGAAATCATTGTAAACGAATGAGTGTCAATCATGAGGAAAGCATATGTTGCAATCACGTGATCTATATGACTCCAATCCCATTTAAACATAACTATTAAAACGACCATTAAAGCGCATGATATCACATTGATCTTTGTGGAACATTAACCCTTTGCATGCTGGGAAATTTGTCGTCTGCTTAAATGTCGTCTGCTGAATTTCTAAAATTAGCATTTTCTTCGATTTTTTTCAAAGAATACTATCAGAATAGCAAACAGTTTGGATCCTGATGAGACGCCACGTTCTGTGGCGTCTCATCTGGATCCAAACTGTTTGCAAAAACCTTCAAAATCCGGTTCCAGCACTCAAAGGGTTAACACTACCAAAAAGCGTACTCTTATAAACGTGGCTCATTCTTGCAAGTCCAGAATTTAGTCCAGTCATTCTTTAAAACATGCGATTTTGCTCCATTTAATAGCTCGTTTTTCTGAAAACATAAACCAGAAAAAAGTGCACATAATGTTCCACGCGCTACGTAATTGATAGATATGCCAAACATGAATGCGGGTAAACTATTTAATCAATCTTGGCAAAACGGAAGCTCATTAATTTTAAACCTCTCGTAACTTGAAACTGGTAGCTATAGCAGCAAAAAGGTTACTGTCTTACATAACAGACNCATTTATATGCAAACTTGTGTTTTTTATTATAATTGAGCCTCTCTCTGTGAAAATGGTGTTTAATGCATGCGGGTAAAGTGTCGTCCAAGATGTGCCTGTGCCGTCCGCACAGCCTTATCAGGGACGACACTTTCCGCCTAAACTGGATTCTTTAAATACAATAAAAGCGGGAAGTTTCGTTCCTGATTAGCATATGTGGACTGCACAGGCTCATCTGGGACGACACTTTACGCACATGCAGTAAACCCCATTTTCACGGACCGAGGCTCACTTATATTATTACTGGCAGGCTCACAACACGGAATTATCGGGAGTGCAGTGGGATTTTATCGTGTATTTAATGCCATTTGTGTGTTATACTGTAAATATCAGTGAGTTTTTGTTATAAAATATGTCTGAACAATATAATGATGTACACAATTAAATCTCGAGTTTAAATTTTGAACCAAATTTTCACCGATCTAACATAAAAACACATGTTTTGATATCTACTCCGGCCTAGTTAAGCCAAGTCGAATACATATTAATTTTAGCGGGCTATCACAAAGTAAACATACTTCGCGACACATTTTGAGGACTATGTTCCTAAATACAGAATATATTTGGCTGTTCGCAAATGACCCTATGAAAGAATGCGAAAGGGTAGGTCAAAGCGATAAAACGTTCTCAATTGGTTTTGATAAAGTCATTCAATAATGTAACAAAGTCTCGTATCTGGCCGTGACCGACCGGTGCGAGCTGTGACCGACCGGTGCGAGCTGTGACCGACCGGTGCGATGCATCCCCTGCCGCGATAACCACATTTCAAAATACGGGCAGAAGGTGACATTGTTTATTTCAACCAGCCGAACCTTGATAGGCATAAATTAGTTATTTCTTTGTATTATTCGTTTGTTTTGGTAGGCGTTTGAATACATGTTTGTTTTTTGGTAGGCGTTTGAATACATGTTTGTTTTTGGTAGGCGTTTTAATACATGTTTGTTTTGGTGGGCGTTTTAATACATGTTTGTTTTGGTAGGCGTTTTAATACATGTTTGTTTTGGTAGGCATTTTAGTACAGGTTTGTTTTGTAACGAATTTTAATCGTCTTAGTTTTGTCCCTGTCGTTATATTTGTAACAAGAAAACAACAAAATGTAAAATGTGAAACCAAGACACGTTTAAAGTTAGGTTAGTACTGTAGTTTTGTCTCTTATTTAATAGTATGAACTTGAATGGTAAAACTGATATTATCAACAACAACGTAATACATATGCTAGGACCGTTACGATATTGAACATACACTATAATATAATCGAGCACATCTAATTTGCACATTATGATAACTTTGATGAGGAACGGACAGTTATACATGTACAATCTTAGTGCAAAATATATCACTGCTTAATTTATGTTTCTGGGCAAGAAAACACTTTGAACAACCTTACAAAGGCGGTGCTATCAGTCTAAAAGAACTAAAAGTGCATGCCTCATATATAAAAAAGACGTCGCTAATTATAGCTATAAGAATATTGTTTGAAGCACTTGAATTCCCAAAGTCTTGTTTAATTTCAATGAACACGCCTAACCTTTGTAGCATTTTCTCTTTAAATTAGTTATCCGTTTGTCATCGCCAGTCGCTACACGTGTTTGTCCTCTGTTCGCCTTCGGAGTACCGACACGTGACCGTTCTATACTTGCTGTATGTTTTCACCAGACACATATCAGTTTCAATTGATTTTTTTATTTTTTATTTTGGTAATACGTTTGAAATATTTGAGGGCATTTTATTACTAGGGCAAAAAAAAATTAGGTCCGTTTCCGGTCTCCTTGGGGAAAAAAACANAGAAAACAACAAAATGTAAAATGTGAAACCAAGACACGTTTAAAGTTGGGTTAGTACTATAGTTTTGTCTCTTATTTTATAGTATGAACTTGAATGGTAAAACTAGTATCATCAACAACAACGTAATATATATGCTAGGACCGTTAAGATATTGAACATACACTATAATATAATCGAGCACATCTAATTTGCACATTATGACAACTTTGATGAGGAACGGACAGTTATACAATCTTAGTGCAAAATATATCACTGCTTAATTTATGTTTCTGAGCAAGAAAACACGTTGAACGACCTTACAAAGGCGGTGCTATCAGTCTATAAGAACTTAAAGTGCATGCCTCATATATAAAAAAGACGTCTCTAATTATAGCTCTAAGGATATTGTTTGAAGCACTTGACTTCCAAAAGTCTTGTTTAATTTCAATGAACACGCCTAACCTTTGTAGCATTTTCTCTTTGAATTAGTTATCCGTTTGTCATCGCCAGTCGCTACACGTGTTTGTCCTCTGTTCGCCTTCTGAGTACCGACACGTGACCGTTTTATACTTGCTGTATGTTTTCACCAGACACATATCAGTTTCAATTGATTTTATATTTTTTCTTTTGGTAATACGTTTGAAATATTCGAGGGCATTTTATAACTAGAACCCCAGGATGTTGTAAACAATGAAATGGAAAGATCCTCTTTCCAAATAGCGGCTGTTTTTGGACCATTTCGTCTGACACTTTTAACTGAAATTAACTGAAAATAAAATTGATGACACCATTTAAAATTACGATATTGTAGGGCATGAGCATGAAATATACAATGATGAAAGTATTAATAATTTTCAGACCCGATTTAAATCGCTAGATTCCTGAAAGTATGCAGTATCAAAGCAAATAGAGACTAAGAAGATACACTATGAGCATAGTCATGTGATGCAAAGAAAGCCGCTACACTACGTGCGTGTTTATATCTAATTTAGTGTGTCAATGAGAAAACATGGTTGTTTGAGCAAGCAATATGCCCATGGATGTAGAAGTTACATAAATTAAATAATTATAACCAAAACAGTTTTATAATATTTACAAAAAATATATAAAATGAGCAGTCAATACATTTAAATATGACGCTGCAATTTTACTAGCGAAGACGTCACAGTGAGTGAATGGCTGATAAAACGATGAATTTAGCCTCGCTCAGTGAAACTAGGGTTTAATGCATGTGCGTAAAATGTCCTCTCAGATTAGCCTGTGCAGTGCGCACAGGCTAATCATGGACGACACTTTCCGTCTAAACTAGATTTTTGCTAAGAAGAGACTTTCTTTAGAACAAAAAATATCATTAAAGCGGAAAGTGTCGTCCCTGATTAGCCTGTACGGCCCGCACAGGCTAGTATGGGACGACATTTTACGCACATGCATTAAACCCCCTTCTCAAAGAGCGAGGTAAATTTTATTTCTTTGTGTTAGCAATGAGCATTTTTGATCGAAAAGGTCTTTGTCTCTGTATAATGACATTAATGTATAATGCATTCTTGGAACAACAGCGAATACTTATGTTGACAAAGGAATACTTGCCTTCCAAGAATAGGATATTTGCAATCATAATAATNTTATGCAGTGTAACTTTGTCCTTCATTGAAATATGGTAGTTGAAAATTAGAACATCAACATCAGTTATGTCATAAAATCACATTAAACTGTGCACCGGAATGATTGTGCGTTGTAAATAAACATACACACGTGATGTATATGTATAACTGGTAAGGTAAGAGAGTTCAAGTATTGTGTCCTATTAAAGGTCACAAAGATACAATTAATGTTACAATGTGCAAAGTGCTTTTAATTACGCCGTGTGGTGAACATTACAAACTCCATGTGATATTTGCTTACACCATGTGATTCAACATCAATAAAGATATATTTNCTGGTAAGGTAAGAGAGTTCAAGTATTGTGTCCTAAGGTCACAAAGACACAGTTAATGTTACAATGTGCAAAGTGCTTTTAATTACGCCGTGTGGTGAACATTACAAACACCATGTGATATTTGCTTACACCATGTGATTCAACATCAATAAAGATATATTTACAGAAATCAAATGGTACATTTACCGAGTTGCCCGTACCGGGAACTACAATCACCGTATCAGTTTATACAAACTTATCAAGTTATACCCTAGCATGTAATGCACATGATTATTTTTGGTACACTGATAACCGTGCATGCAGAGAGTGTTACAAGGACCCACTTAACATTTGCACTGATTAGTTGAATACTGCGCAGAAGTTTAGAAAGTCTATCACATAAAAGACAATTGGAATTTTGATAACTTTCGATTTGTTTCATAATCCTGCAAGGACACCGGGCTGCCTCACAAAACATTGAATACGTTTAATATGGACACGCTGTATTTACTCAACATTCTGCATGAAAAATCAACTTTATAAATGAGTTTCATAGAATATTTATTAGAATATTGCAGCTGAGAAAAAAAATCAAGCAACACCATATCAGTACGTTGTACCAAAAACGTGTTACCACCAAAAACGTGTGACATGTGCATTTCAACCTCGGTGTGCATTCTCTTCGAGAGCCGCAGCCCAAAAGTTAAAAAAAAAACGAACGCTTCGATGTTTGCACGCACTTTGACTGTCACCTCTAGGAAGAGATTTGATCCTTCGCGAGGGCCGTCTCTTATTGATACGACAATCTTCACGACCACTCGAGATCACATTCTTATGTATACTTGACCTTGGCCCAGGCACATTTACTCCTAACACAGCTCTTATTGCGTTCCTAGAAGAGAACAGATAAACAATGTTTGCCTATTTTCTAAAATTGAACACTAAATTTAAATACGATATGTTTGGACTTGAATTTATT
Source organism: Dreissena rostriformis (assembly GCA_007657795.1). Taxonomy (NCBI): domain Eukaryota; kingdom Metazoa; phylum Mollusca; class Bivalvia; order Myida; family Dreissenidae; genus Dreissena; species Dreissena rostriformis. The sequence continues at coordinate 515,842 of VMBQ01000705.1, read as the reverse complement.
TTAGAATGTTGATATCTTTAATATTTAATACTGTAAATAAAATTGATATCTGGGCGTATGTTTTATTTATGGTGTTGTTTTGTTGTATTGAGAACATTAGTTGGTACATACTATTTTTGTTGTAGTAGCAGAAGCACAAGTGATAGCGATAACAGACAGCATTTGCAGTAGTTAGGCTGTGAAAGTAAAAACAATGGTAAGACTAGAAAGTAAATGCAGGCATGGTATTCTGAAAAACTAATAGCTGTCAAAAGTTCCGTTAAAGAATCATTTACATACCAGGGCTTCAACAATGCTTTAGTGTAAGACAAGAAGGTTCACATGTGGCTAAAGTTGACATTCACATTCACGTGTGCAACGTTTGTAAATATATCGTATCTTGTCGCAGTCAGTGTCAGTCAGTATTAGTTACAGTGTGGGTTGTAACCTTGTCACAGTCGGTATCAGTAAGTATCAGTTACAGTGTGGGCTGTAACGGGTTTTTCTTATTGTTATCATTTGTAACCCATGAACGTTGCCAGATTCTCTGGTTGCTCGACTTAAGCGGCAGACAATCGGTTTGAGATCACAACTGTTCAGCGTGGTGACAATAGCAGGACAAGTAGTACAAGAAAGTAGTACAAGTAGTTAAATTAAAGGGTTATTAAAATTGGGTGAAGTTCTGTTTCGGCCTGAAATTCGATAGCAAATACACGCAAAACGGAAAAAACTAACATTATGAGCATCCGTATGGTTTTCTAAGTAAAACACGTGAAGAAATAAACAAGAAATACAAAGTTTTTTATCCGGATCCTGACACCGGCTTTTCAATCTGACAAAACCGAACAATAACACAACATCCGTGAACACTTTCCAGTTTAAACAGAAGCCACCAACGTACTTGTGATAGTGATCTATTGTTTGGCTGAGTGGATTTAAGTGGAATTTACGAGCGTTTGACGTATTTCCTGTACGCAATTAGAAAAAAATAAACAATAGACCGTTCGAGTTCTTTGATTGGGCTAAACTGTTCAGTTTCCGCGCGGAAATAGTCAGATAAAAATTATGTGTATGGTTTTGTTGTAGATTTCATACAAAATAAGTAAATAACTGAAGATTGAAAGGCTCCCTGGGCTGAATCTACAATACGTCTTATTTACACCATATGTTACGCTTTACTTATGCGAGCATTTCCTATTCATATTAAAATTAGTTTATAGTTGATCTCATTGCTGTCAAATATCAAAGAAGAAATATATTTTTCGTTTGTTTCTTAATCGTACTTTAAACAACTTGATACAAAAAGTAAAAATGAAACTGCGCAAGACGTTCCAGCATCTATGATTGCAATACTTTTACTTATGAATTGAATAGCATTTCATTGGTGCATGAACTGCCTGGAATATTACGCCAGTATTAGATTTCCAATTTCGAGAACAATTACATAAAATGTCCCCCATTATTTCAAGACGTTGCCATAATCACTGGCAACTAATACGGCAAACTTATTTAAGCAACAGTGTCATAAATATGAGTAGTTTGTATCGTTTCTGTCTGACATTCAAAAATGCAAATTGTTGTCTAGTATTGGATTTCATTGTTTGTTATCATCGCATTCGGTTTAAACCGGCGTTCATTCGCTTTAAACCGGCGTTCATTCGGTTTAAACCGGTGTTAATTCGGTTTAAACCGATTTAAATTTAGTTTGCAACAAGTTACTCGAGACTTTTCGAACTTGCTGACCCCTGAGCAAACTAACGGCATTAGACTAACACACCGAAGTTTATGGCATTGCAAGTTCACGAATAGTCCAAAGGTTCGGATCCAGAATACTCCTTTTCTAAATACAATAGCAATAATAAATAAAAGCCGCGCTCTGAGAAAACCGGTTTAATGCATGTGCGCCACGTGTCGTCTTGAAGTAGCCGGTGCAGTCCGCACATGCTAATCAGGGACGATACTTACCACCTAAACTTTATTTTCGTTCAGAATAGACTTCTTAAAAATGAAAAAAAAATCCATAAAAGTAGAAAGTGTCGCATATGCATTAAGCCAGGTTTTCACAAAGACCGGCTCATATAGCACAGCGGACCAATAAGCCTTTTCAGTAACATTTTACAAACCCACGGTATAACTATGTAACCATTGGTAATCGTACGGTATGCAAAACGAATATTAAGGAAAAATGTAATACAAATGTATTATTCTTATGTTATATATAATAGATCAAGTCGCTCCTTTTCAAGAAATAAATCATGTTAATGAGTGCTTTTTTCAATTTTCCTTAAACGATTAAAGTGTTATTTAATATTGCAATGTAATAACTCGTCGGCGAATTGTCGAACTATTTAGAACCTCATGCTGCGCAGATTATAAACTAGGATGTATATCGGGTGCATTCAATGAATTGAAATGCTGGGTATTTAATCTCCCTCGCGCCTCTTGAGATCTGACCCGTGTTTGAGATTTATAACTTTGAACTGAATTTAGGAGAGATTTGTTTGATAACAGAGTTAATGTTATTTCTTTTTCTATAACTCTGCCATGAATAAATGCGCACAATTGTGCACTTGCTAACGCTGTTTATTTTTGGTCCGTTGATATTTACGCAATTTGTTCGTTTAATTCAAAGGTGTAATTTATGAGTATGCAAAAAAAAGCAAATTCACACAGTAATCGTTAATATTTAACATGGTTTTATACAGACGTTTTAAGTAGAGAAGATATTCCTTGGTGTAAATTAACGCCATTTATAAATATTAAAGCGAACTGAGCCACTTAAAATGTTCCACTTACATCTGGCTAACCAACATGAACTACGAGACACTGAAAAGGTCACGAAATTCATTGACAAATGAAAACGAGATTTTGAAAGTCACGAACTGCATCTTATTCTAACAAGAAATCGAGACGTTAACGTTAAATGAAGCGTCTGCCTCGAAGATACTTTTGAACCCACACGATGTATTCTCGGTGACAATATGAAGGCGTACTAACCACCATTCAAAATAAACCACTTTTATTGATTCCGCCTACTTAAATAGTTAACAAGAGGAAAAGAAGCCCATATATTGCTCCACTGAGGAAATCGACTTGGAAAATGTTTAGGCATTTGTTTTTTAATTTGTCTTTATAAACCGCGTTACCCCGTGGGCGCCCAGGCGATTAGTGGCATAACTCTTTTAAGAAGACCGGCACAATACTTTAACTTAATACATACTAAACCTGGCAGTACGGTTTGAGAGAAGAAACCTTTCAAACATATTATCTAATTAAGTCTCTATATACAATGTGGCCCTCGGGCGTGGTACGTTTTGAAGGCAGTGGTGTCATTTGTAGAGGACCATTATTCACAGTTTAATTTCAATGATAAACCGTCTAGCCTATGAGGGTTTGGATTTTTCAAATGACTTTATTAATATGTTCTATTTAAATGAAAATGATCCCATGAAATCACCAGTTTGGAACCAAGGGGCATCATTTTAACAAAAACTTATGGATGATTACTTTAAGGTTTAAAAAAATAAATATGATATATCTGCACCATGCGGTTCCAGAGAAGTGTATAAAATCTCCTAACGATTAACGTGAAAGTAAACTACATGACCCATTTTCCGTGGTCAGTTTAATCTCTACAGTATTTTTGTATTTGTTTGTGTAGATAACCACATTGCTTTTGTATACCACATATAAAACATTATGTCATCTTCAGCGATGATTTTAAAAGCATAATTTAACAGTCGTTCGAACGGTCAAAGCAAAGTAATTCAATGCAGAATATGTCCTAAGCTCTCAGCTTAATCTTGAGGTTTCAGAAGATATTTTTTTTAATCTACGCATAAATATACAGAAGAACGGAACGATTTGAAGAGCTTTGAAATATGCCCACACAATCGTCATTACTGTGAAGGTTGGTGAAAATCTGCCAAGCGGTTTTAAAAGGAAATGTCTTTGGAAAGAAAAGTTGACGCATGACAAAGGATGTACGATACACAAATAGGTGAACATAGAAAGCAAACAGCGCAGACCCTGATGAGACGTCGCATCATGCGGCGTCTCATCTGGGTCTACGCTGTTTGCCAATATGAGCACGAGAACGCTGTGCTCAGGTGAGCTAAGGATTACAGTTCAAGGTCTTTTTGAAACACTTATTGCGACATTACCAATGTTTTGCATGCTCCAACCCGATGTCACTTCCACCTTTTATTTGAAGTAGATCTCGTTGGACTATAGTGTGTATGCTTTACCACACACACTTGTTTACTTGTTGTGTAATGTTATCTTTTGAAGAGTGTTATTTTTTCTCAGTTTACAACATCCCAAGGTGCTAAAATACAAAATCTAAATTCAAAGTATTCTGTTTGGTATTTGTTCTTTATGAAACCGTTCAATTTTTATTTGTTTACACGTTCACGTATTTCATTGATAAAATCTGTAAATACAGTTTATCAGCATATGGACCGTTTGACCCAATTTCACATTACGTGTTAGAGTCTCTCGTCTCATAGATAGGATAGATTGTGAACTTGTGAGTATACTTAGGTAACCCTAACTAAACATAGGAGGGAATGTCGCCGACGACCCAGTTATCCTGGTCTCTGTAAGTTCAAGTGGCCATGCGAGACGCGAGTGACTGGGTCACGTAAACTTAGTCTAGTGCGGCATACGGAGGAATCCAATTGACATTGCATGCGATTTACAGAAAAAAAAATGTTGCTTCTCAGCATAATATTTATTTGTTAAAACATTTTTGTCACGTTGAGTTTGTTCTTGTTTATCATGTACAGTTATTAATATTTCCGTCCAGAAATCGTGTCTGACAACCAACACACGTTCCAAAAATATCAAGCTCTGGAAAAACAGTGGCTGCAAGACATTGTTCCTTTTTGTATTTCGTTAATTTCTTGCAATTTAAGTGCCATTGATGATTACGATGATGATGAAGATTATGATGACGATGACGACGACGAGGATGACGACAATGATGATGAGGAGAAGAATTATGATGATGATAAATGGATGATTATGGCGATGACGATGATCGTGAAAGTCAGTGTTGTTCTTTTCTGTTTTGGCAACAATGAGTGTGATCACGCATGAAATGTGATATATTTGCATACCGCGTTACCTCATACAGCGAGCGTCCTGAAAAAGATTCTAGTACTAGGTTGACAGTTCTATACAATGAATTGATAGTTTAATCTGTGGATAGTCGACAATAAACTTGAGTTGGAAGGTCAACAAAGTGCGTTCTTCGTCGTATCTAGTTTGAACTACATTTAAAGTTTGACATTAAAATGGGTCTTATGCGTTCGTGCTGTCTAGTAAGGAGCTACCCAGTCCGCTGTAAAGTCACACTAGGTTTCGTTGTCTCATTGGCGGACAGGGTTCCTCCTGACTAGACTGTGCGATTGCATATGGCATAAGACCCAATTGCACATAACGCGGCTCATTTTTTTTAAATAATAAGTCACGAACATTGACGTACAGTTGCATGAGTTAGTACAAAAATAACATGGTATGATTGGTCTTACTTCAGAACATGTTCGACAAAAGAAGGATGCTGTCGCTATTCGAAGTAGAGTTAATTATTTTTTTATTTGTGTCATACAAATCAAACCACATTTCAGTGAAAATATACAAAGAGACAAATATTCAGTGTTGTTTTCTGGAAATTCGTTTGAATTGTGATTTTCTAAATAATGTTGTATCACTACTTTGTATAATTTTGCTTCTGATTGTGTTGTTCACGTGTTAAAAAGCAACAATAGCAACTAATTTACATATTTATGTTTTTTGTTGCTTAATTGAATTGTATTAGGTAATTGTGTCTGAAGCTATTTATCGTTATAACTGAACAAATAAATGTCATGGAAAGTCTGTTACATCAGAGATACGAACATGAAATGAAAGTAAACGAAAGCAGCAACTCAGCAAATTGGTTTTGCATGTAAAACAATCTGTCATGCTATCATTTCGCACATAACATCTTCATGCACAATAATGCATACTGTGCAGAAGCCGAGCCTTTACAGTAATTGTTGTTTCAATTAAAGTAAAACCAACTGTAGATGTAATATATAATTAAATTGAAATTATAAACGTAAAACCATTTTCAGGGGTGGTTCTGGTTGAAAAAAAGTGTGTATGATCTTAATTTGAAATGATCCGCGCTCTGAGAAAACGGGGTTTAATGCATAAGCGTCAAGTGTCGTCCCTGATTAGCCTGTGCTGTCCGCACACGCTAATCAGGGACGAAATGTTTCGCCTAAATTGGATTTTCGCTAAGAAGATTTTAAACTAAATATTAGCGGAAAGTTAAGTCCCTGATTAGTATGTGCGGACTGCACCGTCTGTGCGGACTGCACCGTCTGTGCGGACTGCACCGACTAATCTGGGACAACACTATGTATAAATATATGTGCTTCTTCTGTGCCAACCTACTTGCACGCACTGGCCTACACAAACAACGAGGAAAAGAAAAAGTTGCGAAATGTATTTATAAATGAAAACGAGATATTGAAAGTCACGAACTGCTAGACATTCTGAGTTCACGAACGTCAATACCAGTTATATTCCGGTTCATTTCACTCCTTGTACGACTCTGTTCTCGGTTGTCCGTCTGCAAGGTCAAACAGTTGAAGGTGTGGCCTCGCAGGTCAGTCACAGAGTTAAGTGCGCCGCCATTTGGGAATATTTAAACACGCAATTGTCGGCCATTTATTAATGCCTGAAACATCGAAATATGAAATGAAGTTTACATTTTATTTATAATATCTTAATGATTAATATTGTTTATTTCGAAATGGGTGATATCGCCAAACTGTACGAGTCTGTCATTTTTTTGTTTAAATATTTAAATTTAAAGGAAGAAAATTCAGTAACATTTAGAATGTCTTAAATAAACATATTTCAAATATTGTTCCATTTATATGACAGGAATAAGAAAAAGGTAATCAACGTTGCATTGAATGATTCTATGTTTTATTGAAATAAGCATATCATCTCCCCCGACTTATATTTCATGTAAGTCATGATGCGTGAATAAGTAAATTAAATCGAATTATTGTTTAGAAAAAAAATGTCCATATTGTTACGCACACCATTATCATTTTATAGGTTAAGTGATAACGTCTTTATACAGATATAACCAAAACTGATCTTATTTACAAGGAGACTTTAACAATATTATAAGATAACAAACTTTGATTTTCTGCGGAAACCACAAAAAATGGCATGCACATCCTTACATGTTTATGCGATGTGGTAAATACCCATATACGACTTCCGGCATTTCGGCAGGACTATAAACGGCAAAGTTAATTCAAATATGAACTGTTTCTTACACATGTCTTTCGCTCGACCAATGAGTGCATTTCTTAAAACATTTCCGTCAGAATTTAAGACCTAACCCTGAGTAGGTTTATAGAGATACGTAGAGTGCCCAGTCCAAATATAAACAAACCCATCCTTGTTCTCTGAGATTTCGAAATTTATGAATGAGAAATGATGTATACAGAACACCAAATCCAGGAGAATCGCCCACGGTGTATTTACCTACGCACTTGAAACAGACATGATTATTCTGAGCCCGCCAGATCTCGTTGTGTTCTGGTTTTGCCCGAAAATAGTCCGTCCTGTTAACCCACTCAAACGCAGACGACATATTTTATAACCCTCGAGTTGATATGTTTTTGCTAGGCAGATACATAATAATAAAGTACAAGGTGAAGTCTAATAAGACTCTCCTTGATTCCTTACGAAGTTTGAATGTTTTGTTTTTCGGTTTGCTGTATCTTATGAGGTATCAGACACTTCTTGACTCCTCTTATGAAATCATGTAAAGTTGCCATTACAGTGTTACCCACACCCAGTGTTCGTCCAGTAATGGGAAATAGATGTCACAATACAAATAAAAGTACACATTTGTTTTCACATGAGAACTAGTAATGGTGATTATTCGGATGATAATCAAGGTGATGGTCGACGACAACCAAAACTGGAACTTCATGACTATTAATGCCATATCCGTTCGAAGGTTTATCATGTATTGCGTGAATGAACGAGTTCATCGTAATTAAACGCAGATGTAGATCAGATAAGTGAAGGAGCACTCTATAACACCATTCGAGTATAATGTTTTTCGTTGGCTATCCTATGCTAATCATATGCTTACCAACGCAGCTATCGTATTCATTGCCACGATTCGTCGGATAAGTAGTTACCAAGATATGCAAAAACGTCTCCGACTGGACACGATATCAGCTGTCGAATGAATGACACGGCCCATATCTGAAACAACAGGTTAGATGTGGAAATAATGCTTACCATAGAGGCGTACGCAGCAAGCAGCAAGTCTAAGTGAAGATTGTGTGACCTTATGCGACACTGAGTTAAAATATGTGTCGCTGGAAATTGGCATTTGTAGAACAAAAACAAGAACAAGCTGAATTAAATTAGCCGCGTCATGCGAAACATGGTTCCTATTCAATATAAATGAGCAGGTTGGTCTGGAGCTACGCTGGCCGCATGTGGCATAAGACCCCTTTCCGCATAAAGCGACTCAACAGGCGTATACACTGGACGCTTCCCATTGGTCGAGCACGTTGATATTGTCACAAAAGAAAATATAATCCATGGGATTCGGTTCATAATAACGGAGCTAAAAAGCTGATGTTGGTACCCGTTTCTAGAAGCTACGAATTAAGGCTATGCACGTGCATTGTTACAGGAAGATATTGTATTCCAAATCATGTCTATCAAGTGTTTAATGTGAAATTGTGTATCACATACCTACTTAGCAATGTGTTTACATTTTCGCAAGTAAAGACGGACAAACACAAAAATATTATGGGTAATGTTGACAAAATCAATTTGGACTGAATAATTTTGAACAATTTATGTTAGTATCCTGTTTTCCATAATATTTAGGCAAGTAGAACAACATTAAATCACAAAAGTTTAAAATAAATTTAAATAATTCTGAGTCGGCATCAATTACTCGTGAGTGCAGTCAGCATGCAAGACACGTGTTGGATATTTTGGAGGACAGACCACGTGCGCACATGCTTACTTAGTACTTACATTGATTGGAGAAGCACGAAGTCGCTACAAAACCGGCATACAATGTTATGTCTGTGCATATTCATTGCCGTATTAGCACTTGAGATATAATTAATGACATTCGTTGCCACCATGTGTATCCAAATTCAGGATTACGTGCGATCCATTGACCTACTTCTGCGTCCCACGAACAATTGCGGAGATGCAATCCAGATATCAGACCATATAACCTCGAACATCTCAGCTGTTTTCATATAAATTAAAAAAAAAAAACATTCCGAAACATGAAGGCTACTTTGAACGGAAGTTGCAAATGACTTCCGAAAGTGTATTGTCACCCAAACATCCGCTCATATTTAATTTAATTTAATGCCGTTATATATTGTAACTCCGCGACTTAACATAATTGGACCCGTAACTCTTTAAATTGTCATTAAACAATATAATGCCATAAACTATGATACAAATGCAACTAAGAGGTTAAAAACAACGCAACTAAGCGATAAAAGTGTTACAATTCACGTGTGGTTCAAATAAGGCAAGTCTCTAATTAATTGTGCAAATACATAAATTCGATTCACCATATCCCTCAGGTAATGATCCGTAAAGACGCCATTGGTTGAATGATTTAAATATTGAGTCAGTACAATGTTTCCTTACATCATTTTAATACAAAACAAATTTATAAAGTAGTTGTTATGTCAATGCTCCTTTACGATAACCACTGAGTTTGTTATGATGATTTATTGTTAACCAAACACTGCACTATTGGTTATAGTATGTGCGTCATCATGAACAATAACAGTATCTCTTAACCCTTTGAGCGCTGGAACCGGATTTTGAAGGCCTTTGCAAACAGTTTGGATCCTTATGAGACGCCACAGAACGTGGCGTCTCATCAGGATCCAAACTGTTTGATATTCTGATAGTATTCTTTGAAAAAAAAATGAAGAAAATGCTAATTTTAGAAATTTAGCAGACAACATTTTAGCAGACGACAAATTTCCCAGCATGCAAAGGGTTAATACATAACATAAACGTATGTGTATACCGAATCTCCACTTGCAACCAAATCAGGGTCACACAATGCAAATATTGACTTGCACTATTAACCTAGTAAACTTTCAAAGACATTATATTTTATCACAAAGTCTCTCATTATAACCGTTACAAGGTGAACGTCGCACCAAACGCAATATCTGATATCCAAATGCATACTAATTAAGCTGGAGAAAAAGTATGTCAAGTAACTGGCAATGAAACCAAAAGTGCAATGACATCTCCGGAAGTGGTTAGGTAGCATGAATACACATGTATATCGAGAATTGCACATAAATATTCGAAATTGACATTATTATAATAAATAAAAGGATACCCCATCTGTATTTTCACATAATAATGTCACCATGTCTTGTTTTACAATGTAGTCAATGCAACACATATAAGAATGAAAAACAGAAATCACCGGTAGATTAACATAGGCGGGTGTTTTATTTGCTTTGCATGCATCGTTTGAAGGTGACCACAGTTTAAATCATTCAGTTATGTTAACCGTCGTATTTTCTTATGTATAGGCAATTGTTCATTGCCTTAAATAACAGACTAGCGGGCAGCATTTTCCCACCTTATCAGTTTCTTAAATTTCCTTCTTCCTTTAAATTATTTTCTTTAAGATCATTGGACAATTACATATACCATACAGGAGAACATTCACGTAACGAAGCATGAAAAAAAGAGATTGGAACTGAGGACCCGATTTTAAAACGGTCGATATAAATCATTTGCAGTTTAAACTGTTTAAAAATACACAACAAATATAAACACAAATAAGAGTAGATCATGGATCATCAGCATTTAAACATGATTAAAACGTTGGTCACCGGTTTGAAACGGTCAATGCAAAGCAACGGGGGTTTTATGAAAAGCAACGGGGCTTTTAACCGGGGTAAAAACACGCAACAAACGAAAGTATGCAAATGAATAAAACTGGCTTATCACCTTCAACCGGTCAATGACAAAGAGGAGAATGCTATGTACAGTTTCGGTCTAGCTGCTGCTGCTGACGATGATGATGAGGATGAGGGGGAGGAGGAGGATAAATCAATGTGACGAGCATAAACAAGTCCACGACGACGATCTTTGCCGTCCGCATGACCTCATACTACGGGCGTCCTTAAAAGATTGTAGTACTCTGTGGATGGTTCTCTATGATGAATTGATATTTTTATCTATGGATAGTCACGAATAAACTTGAGTTTGAAGGTAAACACAGTTCGTTCTTCGCTGTTATCCAGTTTAAACTAAACTCAACATTTGAGCCGCGTCGTGCGAAAATGGGTATTATGCCTTGTGCATTTGCGCTGTCTGGTCAGGAGCTTCCCAGGCCGCTGTAAAGTCACACAAGATTGTGTGGTCTCATTAGCGGATGCGCATGCCTGTCTGAAGCTACGCTGACCGCATATGGCATGCAACCCATCTTGTGCAAGTATCAGTCACGAATAGTGACATGTAGTCGCATGAGTTAGTAAAGAAATAACATGGTATGCGTGGTCTTATTTCAGAACCAGTTCGCCTAAAGGAGGACACTGCCGCTATTCGGAATAGAGTTAATTAACTTTGTATTTGTGTCATACAAATCAAACGACATTTCAGTGAAGACATACAAAGAGACAAAAATTCAGTGTTGTTTCCTGGAATTTCTTTTGAATTGTGATTTTCTGAATAATGTGTTATCACTCCTTTGTTTCAGTTTGCTTCTGATAATGTTGGTCACGCGTTAAAAAGCGACAATAGCAACTAATTAACAGATTAATGTTTTTTTGTTGCCTCATTGAATTGTATGAGGTAATTTTGTCTGAAGCTATTTAACGTTATAACTGAACAAATAAATGTCATGGAAAGTCTGTTACATCAGATATACCAACATGAAATGAAAGTAAACGAAAGCAGCAAATCAGCGAATTGGTTTTGCATGTAAAACAATCTGTCATGCTATAATTTCGCACGTAACATCTTCATGCACAATAATGCATACTGTGCAGAAGCCGAGCCTTTACAGTAATTGTTGTTTCAATTAAAGTAAAACCAAATGTGGATGAACTATATAATTAAATTGAAATTATAAATGTAAAACCATTTTCAGGAATGGTTCTTGTTGAAAAAAAAGTGTGTATTATATTATTTCGAAATGATGCGCGCTTTGCGATAACGGGGTTTAATGAATTTGCGTAAAGTGCCGTCACTGATAAGCCTGTGCTGTCCGCACACGCTAGTCAGTGACGACATTTATCGCCTTAACTGGATTAACGCTAAGAAGGGTCTTCTTTAAAAAAAATACTATAAAAGCGGAAATTGTCGTCCCTAATTAGCCTGTGCGACCAGAACAGAATATTCTGGGACGACACTTTTTGCACATACATTAGGCCCAGAGCGAGGCTCAAATATATGTGTTTCTTCTGTGCCAATCTACTTGCACGAACTGGCCTACACGAACATCGAGACAAAGAAAATGCTACGTATTCATTGATAAATGAAAACGATATATTGAAAGTCACGCGCTGTCATTATGAGTTCACGAACGTCAAAAGCAGTTATATTCAGGTTCATTCACAACTCTTACGACTCTGTTATCGGTTTGTCCGTCTCCAAGTTCAAAAAGTTGAAGGTGTGGTCTGGCAGGTCAGTCACGAAGTTTAGTGCGCCCTTTTGAATATGAACACACGCAATTGTCGTCCATTTTATAAATGCCTGAAACATCGAAATATGAAATAAAATTTTAAGTGTATTTATAATATGTTTATGATTAATATCGTTTATTCCGAAATGGGTGATATCGCAAAACTGTACGAGTCGGCCATTTTTTGTTTAAATATTTCGATTATAAAAGAAAAACGTACAGTCACATTTAGAATGTCTTAAATAAACATATTTCACATATTGTACCATTTATAATGACAGGAATAAGAAAAGTTAATCAACGTTACATTGAATGATTACTGAAATAATAACAGTATATATCGTTCGATTCGCAGTGCATGATTGTTTATGTTTTGTATTGTGAAAAGTACGTTTTACAGTCGAAAACCGAATAAATTCAGCAGAATCAAGAAAAGTAAAGTACTTTATATTTCTTGTTTAAATGCAAACTATTGACGCAATTGAACGACATTTATTTGTATTCTATGTGTTATTGAAATTAGCATATCATCTCCTCCGGCTTATATTTCACGCAAGTCATGACGCGTGGATAAGTGAATGGAATCGATTTATTGTTTAGAAAAAATGCCCAGTGTACTATGCACAGCATTATCATTAATTTTAATAGGTTAGGTGATAACGGTTTCATACAGATATTACCAAAACTCATCTTATTTACAAGGACACTCTGAAAATATAATATGATAACAAACTGATTATATTCGGAAGCCGCGAAAAATGGCGTCCGCATCCTCACATGTTTATGCGGTGTGGCAAATAACTATGCTCGGCTTCCGGCATTTCGGAAGGACTATAAACGGAAAAGTTTATTCAAATATGAACTGTTCCTTACACTTATCTTTCGCTCGACCAATGAGTGCATTTCTTAAAACATTTCCGTACGAATGTAAGACCTTATCCTGCGTAGGTTCACAGAGATACGTAGAGTGCCCAGCCCAAAAATCAACAAATCCATCGCTGTTCTCTGACTGAGATTTCGAAATTTATGAATGAGAAATGATGTATACAGTACACCAAATCCAAGACAATCCCCACGGTGTGTTTACCTACGCACTTGAAACAGAGATGATTATCCTGCTCCCGCCAGACCTCTTTGTGTTCTGGTTCTGCCCGAAAATAGTCCGTCCTGTTAACCCACCCAAACGCAGACGACATATTTAATAACCCTCGAGTTGATATGTTTTTGCTAGGCAGATACATAATAAATAGCAAGGTGAAGTCCAATAAGATTCCTTACGATGTTGGAATGTTTTGCTTTTCGTTTTGCTGTATCTTATGAGGTATCAGAACATTCTTGACTCCTCTTATGAAATCATTTTAAAAGTCCTGTGCAGTGTAACCCTTGCCCAGTGTTGGCCCAGTATCGTGAAGTAGATGTCACATTACAAATGGAAGTACACATTTGTTATTACATGAGAGATATGAATGGTGAAAACTATGCTATAATAAAGCACAAGGTGAAGTCCAATAAGATTCCTTACGAAGTTGGAATGTTTTGTTTTTCGGTTTGCTGTATCTTATGAGGTATCAGACAAGTCTTGAGTAGGATTTTTCTGCTGCAGCAGAAGTTAAAGTTTCGACCCATTTGGTATCCCATAGATTACTCGGATGATTATCAAGGTTATGATAGACCTCAACCAAAACTGGAACTTCATGACTATCAATGTCATATCCGTTCGAAGATGTATCATGAAGTGCGTGAATAAACGAGTTCTTTTTAATTAAAGACGGAACATAGATGTAGATCTGATAATTGCAGGAGCACTAAAAAACACCATTCGAGTATACTGTCTGTCGATGGCTATCCTATGCTTATCATATGCTTACCAACGCAGCAATCGTATTCATTGCCACGATTCGTTGGCTAAGTAGTTACTAAGATATGCAAAAACGTCTTTGACTAGACACGATATCAGCTGACGAATGAATGACACGGCCCATTTCTGAACCAACAGGTTAGATGTGGAAATAACGCTTACCATAGAGGCGTTCGCAGAAAGAAGCAAGTCTAAGTGAAGATTGTGTGACCTTATACGACCTTGAGTTAAAATATGTGTCGGTGGAAGTTGGCATTTATGAAACAAAAACAAAAATAAACTGAATTATATGAGCCGCGTCATGCGAAACATGGTTCCTATGCAATATAGATGAGCAGGTTGGTCTGGAGCTTCGCTGACCGCATGTGGCATAAGACCCCATTCCGCATATAGAGACTCAACAGGCGTATACACTGGACGCTTCCCATTGATCGAGCACGTTGATATTGGCACAAAAGAAAACATAATCAATGGGATTCGGGTCCTAATAACGGAGCTACAAAGTTGATGTTGGAACCCGTTTCTAAAGGCTACGAATTTAGTCTGTGCAAGTGCATTGTTACAGGAATATATTTTATTCCAAATCATGTCTATCAAGTGTTTAATGTGAAATTGTGTATCACATACCTACTTAGCAATGTGTTTACATCTTCGCGAGTAAAGACGGTCAAACACAGGAATATTATGGGTAATGTTGACAAAATCAATTTGGACTGAATAATTTTGAAACATTAATGTTAGTATCCTGCTTTTCCATAATATTTAGGCAATAAGAACAACAATAAATCACAAAAGTTTATAATAAATTCAAATAATTCTGATTCGGCACCCATGCCGCGTGAGTGCAGTCAGTATGCAAGACACGTGTTGGATTTTTTGGAGGACAGACCGCGAGCGCACATGCTTACTTAGTACTTACATTCATTGGCGAATCACGAAGTCGCTCAACAACCGGCAAACAATGTTATGTCTGGGCAAATTAATAGCCGTATAAGAACTGAGATATAATTAATGACATTCGTTGCCGCCATGTGTATCCAAATGCGGGGTAACGTGCGAGACAATGACCTACTTCTGCGTCCCATGAACAATTGCGGAGATGCAATCCAGATATCAGACCATCTAACCTCGAACATCTCAGCTGTTTCATATAAAAAAAATGTTAATCATCCCGAAACATGAAGGCTACTTTGAACGGAAATTGCAAATGACTTCCGAAAGTATATTGTCACATATACATCCGCTCATATTTAAACTAATTTAATGCGTTATATATTTTAGCTCCGCGACTTAACATAATTGGACCCGTAACACTTAAAATTGTCATTAAACAATGCTATGATAAAAATGCAACTAAGAGGTTAAAACAACGCAACTAAGCGATAAAAGTGTAACAATTCACGCGTGGTTCAAATAAGGCAAGTCTCGCATTAATTGTGCAAATACATAAATTCGATACTGCATATCCCTCAGATACTGATTCGTTAAGACGTTGGTTGAATGATAGAAATATTGTCAGTAGAATGTTCCCTTACATCATTTGAATACAAAACAAATTTATAATGTAGTTGTTATATCAATGCTCCTTTACGATAACCACTGAGTTTGTTTCGGATATTTTTTGTTTACCAAACGCTTCACTAATGTTTATAGTATGTGCGTCATCATGAGCAATCACAATATTATCTTAATATAATACATACATTGTGTATACTGAATCTCCGCTTGCAACCAGGGTCACACAATGCAATAATTGGCTTGTACTATTAACCTAGTAAACTGCAAATGACATTATATTTTATCACGAAGTCTCACATTATAACCGTTACAAGATGAACGTCGCACCAAACGCAAAATCAGATACCCAAATACATGCAAATTAAGCTGGAGCGAAAGTATGTCAAGTTACTGGCAATGAAACGGATGTTCAATCTCATTTCTGGAAGCGGTCAGCGGTAACACGAACAAACATGTACAAACGAGTATTGGCAATATATATTCGAAAATCACAGTATACTAATAAATAAAGTGATACTTCACCTGTATCATCAGATAATAAGTTCACGATGTCTTGTATTATAATGTAGTCAACGCAACACATATCAGAATGAAAAACAGAAATACACTTTTCTTTGCTTTGCTCTTATGCAGTGAATACAGCTGTAATCATTATTTTATGTTTAATGTAGAACTGCCTTGTGTATTGACAATTGATCATTTGCCTAAACAAAGGCTAGCGAACAGCAAGTTGTCTCCTGATAACCGCCGTTTAACCGTCGTTAACAAACACAGCTTCGACGTAATTAATGTAAATAATTTAACATTTCTTTTGCACGCGTCAAAGTAATCATGGGTGTATTTCGGTAAGTTTACTTTCCAATTGTTTGACTTCATCAAGTGCAAATCATATCGTTACGTCTCAAATGTGGCGTGTTCTGAGAAAACTGGGCAAAATGCTTGTGCGTAAAGTGTCATCCCAGATTAGCCTGTGCAGTTCGCACAGGCTAATCCGGGACGACTCTTTCCGCCTAATCTGGATTTTCGCTAAGAAGAGACATCATTTAAACGAAAAATTCCATATAAGCGGAAATTGTCGTCCATGATAAGCCTGTGCGGACTGCACAGGCTAATCTGGGATGACAATTTACGCACAAGCATTTTGCCCAATTTTCTCAGAACACGACACAAATGAGCTTTAAAATGTGCTCAGCGGAACATGAAGTAGTGATCTAGAACGAGGACATTTGACGACCTACTACGATCGGAGAAGCAATGAATTTTAATGAGGATACACAAAGGCTATACAGTACTGTGAAAAGATTATTTGCCCGAACATGAATTAATGTCTCATATATATCGCGGGCTCCCTAGGTTTTTTGTTGGTAACCTTGAAAGCATAAAACCTACATAATATCGGAGGCAACCGTGGTAATGCTTCAACATCAATGAACTGTGCGCATCCGTGCTCTATAATAAATTACAATGCGTTTGGGTTATTTATTCATAATATTTGGCATTTGCTCATAGTCGAAAAATAAAAGTGACACATTTAAAACGTTTTTAGAATGTACCGCATTTTCGGCATGCGCAATAGTTCATTGAATGCTGATTTATTGCACTTCTGCAAGTGAGTTGTAAAGCCATTCAAATGTTAAGATCCATACTGAGATACATGAACATGAAATATTAAAAAAATACATACAAAGATAATTATATCGGACAATAAATTCATGTACAGGAATTAGAAACGAAGTTCATGATTTCCGTTCATGTGAACGTGTTGGGTTTCACAACATCCGCTTATGGAAATTAAGAAATTTGATAATCCATTTGATATTCGTAATTACATATTGAAGATTACATGTTGTATAAGCATAATTTCCTGACTAAGGCATGACCTATTTCAGGTGTATCTGTATCTGTATCCGGATAAGAGCTTAAAATTCGGACGAAGAAGTCTAACTGACTCAAAGCAAGACATACAAGGCGTGATGTTATGTTGTTGTTTTTTTCCGTTTGAAGATAGGTTATATCAATACATCGCAAAATGTTTGATTATTATATTAACAAACACACCGTTGAGCCAATTCGTACCATTGTCTTTTCTTCAATGTTCTTATATATAATGCATACTGTGACTTTATCCTGCAAAACAGATATATAATGAAAATACCTTTGTAAAACAATAAATCGCGCGTGAAAACTTTGCTATAAACTACAAATAATTAACTTACAATTCAGTTCATCATACCTGTAGAAAACTGAAAACATAATTATGTTAATGATTTATGATATGGCAAATAGACACAATTATAAAAATAAAAATAAAATACATGTTTATGTACAAAAAGGTTTTAAGAAAGATCCAGATGACCTCGACTGCTTTCTGAATAAGCAGAAGTATTCCACGCCTGACAATTAAAGGAGATATTTTTTCACGAAAGAAATGACATACAAATATGAATGGATTGTAACATAACTTCTGAGCCATTTCCCTCCCTACCTTTAGATGTTGCATATGTAACGGTAACCACGTGTTACAATCTGAGAATGTAAGAGAAAGTAATTGAGTCGCGCGTTGAGAAAATGGGGTTTAATGCATGTGCGTAACGTGTCGTCAGTCCGCACAGGCTAATAAGGGACGACACTTTTCGCATAAACGGAATTTTCTCTAAGAAGATCCTTCCTTTTAATGAAAAATACCATAAAAGCGGAAAGTGTCGTCCCTGATTAGCCTGTGCGGACTGCACAGGCTAATCTGGGGCGACACTTTGTGCATATGCATTAAGCCCTTTTTCCCAGAGCACGGCTCAATTACTAACTTATATGCGACATAATAACACATTCTTTTGAAGCTGATGACAGCTTGTTTCAAAAAGAATAATTGAATGTTGAAACAGAATAATTAACATAAAATTGAAAAGAAAAAAAAATCTTAAACTAATATTGATTTCACCTTGCAATTAATGCGTAACTAATAGAAATGGCATGAATTTGAAGAGTGCTTTTGAAACTGTTGGCATAAATACATAATTGTCTTCAATGAAGCATAATCTTCCATTTACTAATCTAGTAATCTGCTTAATAGTATGCTTAGAAACTATTATGTATAATTTATATAATTTGTATCGTTTCTTTGTAAAATACGCCAAGATCGCTTCATATATGTCTCTGTACACTATTTAAGTATCAATGAAATTCAAAATGCGTTTATACTGTATTTCGACGAAAGAAGAGGGAATATTGCTTTCGTTTGGGCTTTCCGCTAAATCTTTCCATAACATACCACTCTCATCGACAATATCCACACTGATTCTATCATTAATCACACATCCATTGTAATTAGACTATCGCCTGTTTTTCAAAATGCCGATGCCACCTTATAGCAGGCAGACAGACATATTATCGGCAAATTCGTATATAACAATTACCCAGTGCAAAATGTTCACGGGGAAATGTTTGTGTCGGTTTTTGCTTCAAGGAATTCCTACCAAAATGCAAAGTGGGGTGTTATTGAGTTGTGTTGATGATGACTCGAACAGACATCTATAGCAAGGGAGGTTATCCGACATCTATAGCAAGGAAGGTTATCAGACATCTATAGCAAGGAAGGTTATTACACTTACGGCCTTGACCGTCTTGCTTCAGACTTGAAGGCCGGAGAAAACACCTTCACATCATTAACGATGTTGTATATAAAGTTGTGTTTCTCTCTTTCTGAATAGCGATTATTACAGATATCAATTCATACCATTCAGGCGCAACACATTCTATAGTCAATTCGTGATACACATCGTTTGAAAAGCAATACACCTTCGGTTGACTCCGCAGCAGTAATGAGTGTGTCTCGACAAGGTCAAGGTAAAGCAAAAATTAAACTAATAAGGTAAGACAGGGCGCCATTGCTGTCTCCACCAATATTGATTTTGCAAGAGGAAAGACTCTTTACCTTTCGTTGTGTCGATGATTGATGGTGAAAACAGGGCAGGGCAATAACCTGTCTGTAATTCCTAAGTGACTGTCTGCAATGAAAGAAAGTCACGTAAACCTCGGTATGTGATCCATTGTCGGCACCTCCGGGAGGCGATGCATCTATTCCGGAATACATAATTGAATTACAACTAAGTATTACGCACTAATGCGTTTGTGTATCTGTATTTGTATAATTATACCTCATATTCATTTGTTTATCTGCTGAGTGTAATTATTAACTGGTAAAACGTACTAAATGCGTTTCTGTTTTAATGACATTCACATCATTTGCAACAAAAATACGGGTTATTAAGAATTCAGCGAAATGAAAGTTACGAGTACGCTAGGGTGATGCGTTTTTTTACAACATTTCAAGCGTCCTTCGTGCGTGAATTCAATTGACAGTTTATATATTTGTTGCGTGCAAACCTATCCCGTTTAATGTCACTAACATAAAGGTAAGTTTCGTGAAGCGTATACTTTAATATTCGCCACGTATGTATCAAATATTTTCATTAAACATGTAAACATGTTTTGTTCAACCCTTTGTACGCTTACTTTGTCCGCTTGGGCTTTTGGCCTTCTGGATGTTTTGTTTCATAAACTTGAAAACAACTTGTAACAATTTCTTTTGTAGCGGTCATATTTATTGTATATGGTGTATATCAGATCAAGCAATAGCTTGTATACTTTAATAGATGTATATGTCGCGTTAAGCAGACACAACAGCACGCTTAAGTTTCAAAACAGACTATAGGCAGAAACTCTATTGACTTTTAATGAGCTTTTAGCGATAATGAAACAAATGCACCGGTCATTAATTGAAACCTGAATTGTGAATGATTAAATATATTTCTTGGGTGTTATGATTAAATGGAACTTGTCCGAAGTCTCGATCAAGTTATTAAAGCGATCAAACGCGTCTCAAATTACTATCAATTATCTAATGATAATTGCATGCTTTTCAGACAGGGAAAAGGTTAAACACCATTGTCTTTGATAATTAAACACTCATTATAGAACGTAACAGAAGTCGATAGGGACGAATACAATTATTTTCATGAACCTATCATATTTCCTCCCTCACGGCCTTCCGGTTCCCATTAGTATTGTGGCCTATTTTGTAGATAAAACTCGTTTGTGTGGAAGAAAACCGCGGTATTCGACGCCCGGATTGTGGACATGTCCATGCGGAACTTCGATATCCAGATCAACGTCGCGCTAATGTCACTTTCTAACTTGAGGCATCATTTCTATTTTCATTATATATAGGTTGTCAATAAAATCCATAAATGTCGTCGCCGAAATCGTCCTTACACACACCTAGTATTTTGCAAAAGGAACACATACTAGTATATTGATAAACATGCTAAGTATTTTTTGAAATGCAACACGAATGTGCAAGGCGCACAAATACCACGAATAAAGAAAATAAGAACAAGATTTGATTGTAAGTTTGGCCCTTTCATGATGGCTTACCATAGACCTAATTAATAATGACATCATCTTTCATAATTTTCATGATGTTATTTGGTTTTCTATAACGTGAAAATCACCTGACTGAATATGTACAAAATCACCAACTGTATTTATTGTATATGCTTATACAGATTTATTAAAGTTAACTATGTAAAGAAAACTGCATAAAAATGCAGGCAATATCACAAAGTGTGATGCACGCATGTGCCAATGCGGCGCGCGTTTCAATGCAACATCTGCTGAGTCCTTCCTTCATGAGTATGCAGTAAATGATTCTAAATCCCTCCAGTGTGCAGAGAAACGTCGCGTCTGAAGCTTTCGGTCAACGATCAATTATGGTAAACGGACATACCGGCGGGATTAGGCGTTTGACAATAGGGTGCACTGACAATAGGTTGCACACATGGTATGGTTACTTTGCACGCCCGTGTCCCGATGCTGACACAAATTTAGGACAGATAGATAAAGTTGAGATGAAAGCAACGCAAATATCAAATTAATGTTTTGCAACACTTACAAGTATAACACAGGAGCCTCGCTCTGTGTTATGCATGTGTGAAAAGTGTCGTCCCATATTAGCCTGTGCAGTCCGAGATAATAACAAGATAATAAGGGACGACAATCCGCTAAACTGGATTTCCGTCAAGAAAAGTCTTCCTTAAAACGAAAAAGTTCATACAAGCGAAAAGTGTCGTCCCTGATTAGCCTGTGCGGACTGCTATGGTTCCACAATTCTGTTCTGTTCTGTGATGTTCTGATATGATCCCACAAAGCTCAGTGTGGAGGTCGGCAGAATTATCAAATGCATGAATGATACATATCGCTAACAAGCTGTTAAAGCACAGATAATCCTTTCGAACTTTATCAATGGGATTTAGCACAAATGTCGAAATGTTTGATTGGATGATTAAAGCTGTAGTTCGATGTCGTTAGGTGACACGCGCGACCAATCAAATTTGATGTAACACTCGGCAACAAAACCGTTGCAGACTTGGTCCTGTTGATCAAGTTGTTTTATTACAGCTGCCGAGGTTATTAAATAAGCGAAGAAATGACATTTTCTCTGCACCAAATTGAAAAATATATGACCGAAAAAAAAATACACAAAACAATTAACGACGATTGGTAGTTTTACTATGTTTTTATATTTAACTCACAGGGCAAAGACTCGGTTGATATGTTCTTGTATTAAAATCATCAACATGTCTAAGAATGGTTTCTATGTATAATTAACCAGATATCTGGTTGCATGGAATGACTAGAAGTAGAGATTCCAAATTACTTAAGATGTCAAAAAGTAAAAACTAGTTATTCGGTAAACCAAGTTAACTGCTGTGAACGTGAAGTCGTGTTACCTGTTCCGATTAGTAAATGAAGACTAATCACTTAATTTGCCTGTTAAGCAGATCAAAGATGGATATTTGGATTGTGTAGTAACTATTTTTACGCCAAGTGTGTAACAAATAAAAAGTAGGAACGGTTACTTGAGTTGTCTTCTAGATAATTCTAATTAGTTACTTTTGTCTACGACAATGCCAACCAATATAGGCAAAGTTAACATGTCCATGCGCTAACCATTTGTAACATTATACATCAAAATATCATTATCTCCCGAACGGTAGCGATTATCGTAACAAACATATCGATGTTTAACATCTGTAACACTCCATAAAGAAAGAAGAATTTCATTAACTAACTGTCTGATTTCAATCGCGAAAACATATTACTGACTAAGACAACTTCTATCAGTCTTCTATCACATCTATCAGTCGCAAACGACCATTATCCTCTCAAAAATATTTCAGTCATTAAATTTGAATTCATTTAGGAGCGACATAATTACCATTAAGATGAATGATTTGGTGGCGTTAATTTGTCCTAGGTAACGACGCAGAACCGTTTGCCTTTATAAGTTCATTCACTCGAGGATCGCGTGGACGTCATAATGGGTCCCTGTCGATACCAATAGAACTGAAGTGATTCGAATATATTTAATGTGACAGTGTTTTACGCGCGTGTCTCTATGACAATACAGCGTTTATGAATGAAACCAAACGAGGCCTCTCTTAGACTACGGTGTTTGCAAAGATATAAGCATGTTATTTGTTCGCTGAATGTCATTTAATAGCATGTAATTTATTGCTCGTAAAATTGATTTTAACACAGGTGGTCTTCTTTGGAAGATATTTGAATAATTTATTATAATGTGTTTGTATCTTTTATCATGTGTCAGCCAGCGACGATCTGTTTCGCTTTCCTTGTATTAAATAAACATTGACATAGACGAAACACGATGCCATCTTTACAGCATCCCTCGAGCGGTAGATTTGGGAGATGTTTTTATATTTATATTTGCTGTTTGCTTTTGACATGATGATCACAAATGATGGATACTTGCTTCTGATCATGTGTCGCTGAGTTCGGGAATTAGTACTTTGAAACGTATCAACACAGGACTCATCTAAACAACATGGTCGATCTCAAGGAACACCAGTATGAAACTAACACTATCTTTGAGCATTAACATACACACCGAATCTCCTAACTATTAACATTTATGAGGACCTTAAACGAGAAAAAGGAAAGGTTGATTTATGCTTCCTTTTGAATTATGTGAAACTATTATTGTAATACAATTGAAAAGTGTATGTCGCTTTGAATGAAAATATAATGAACACATTAACAGTTCGAATCGTTTTAAGTGCAAACGTCAATGAGTTATTGTCTTGTACGAAGAAGTTACGCCTTTCTGAATCTTGATCAATTGGATAGGAAAGGTCAATGGTCTGTTTACATGACAGAACGCATTATTTGAAGATAGTAGAAATAAGATTTATGTACCAATCTCTTTCTTTTCTTTTAAATCGTTGAATCTTTATGTTTTTTCGTATGAATGTAAAATGTATGTTTTCGGAAATAAAACAAAAGATTAATGTAGTATACATGAATTCACATATATAAGAAACCGGATACTTAAGTCACGTGATTTAATCGAAGTTTAGTTCCTTACGTAAGAAACTGTATGTACATGTACATAACATGTAGCATTATATAACTTAATTAATTATACGACCTTTGTATTCCTCGACGCACAAGCACTTTCGATGTATTACGAAAGCAGTATTTGCGTTATTGTTGTTTAACATATGCACATGCATGGTTGATACACTTATGGATCATGCACCAAAGAACCTTTATTCTCTGTATTATGTAGTATGCGGACTGCACATGCTAATCTGGAACGACACTTTACGCACATGCATTTAACCATCTCGCACAGAGCAAGGCTCATATTATAAAACATAGGTTTAGTCCGCGTCAAAATATAGAAGAAACAATTAACTCTTGAAATGTTTTGTGTAAACACGCCGTGGGTAGATGTCACATGTTGTAAAACTGAAACACGTGAGCACTGACATTTGTATACTGGAACTTTCCATCAATCTTGTCGGTTTATGATTTGTGGTTGTTTTTCATAATTATTGTTGAGTTTTGCTTTAGACTTTGACAGCTCGTGGTGATGCATTATTTGTTTAGAGATTTTTTATTTTGAAATAATATAGGTTTCAGTCGAGAACGACAAAGAACCGTTATTTTCACGTAAAAAGTACATTGTTATTAGAAACAAAAACAGTTACTTTCAAACACATGTTCATCATTTTATTAACTTGTACGAACGCATATGGATGTAATAACAAAGTTGCAAACACAAATTTTACAGACACATGCGTATACGACAGTCAGTCCTCTTTTGGGTAGATTACAATAACATCCATAACGGATTAAACAAGAATTTTTAAAACGTTATCGCAATGACAAAAATGCTTAGACCAGTGAAGACGGGTTTTTTTGTACTCGTGCACTTATTTTTGACCTTGTTGTTTTTCTTTACTCGACGGTAATAGTTTTTTTTTGTCTTGTTGTTTTTCTTTACTCGTCGGAAAGCGACCTCATTGTACAATATGTTATGTGTACATGAGAATGCAACTACGTGGAGATGTACTAGAACATTCTAGAGAGTTCATTTATTCGGACGGACATAAAAGATACCCCTTCACAGTTTTGAATAAAACAGATCACTTTTCTTTAAACGGGATTTTGGAAAGGAAATTTATGTATGTAAACTAAACACTCAAAATGTTTAGTTTGTTATATGCATGTGCGAAAAGTGTCGTCCCAGATTAGCCTGCGCAGTCCGCACAGGCTAATCTCGAACGACTCTTTATACACGTGCATTAAACCCTCTTTTCACAGAGCGCGGCCAATTTTTAGTATACCCTTTTGTATACAAAATATATTATAAGCCTAACGTGGGAAGCATTCCTTCTCGGAAACTAACCTACATGTGTGCAATCCAAAACTTTAATAATCAAATTTTTAATGTATTATAAAAAAAGGCAACAACTCAGTTTTAAAGAGGAAAGTTTTTAAACTTTCAGACTGTCCCTTAAAGTGCGCACTGTTAAAACGTAACCATAGTGAATAAATCACCCTGTAAATGTCATAGCTGAAAGACAACAAGTCCGAAGAAGGCTGGAATGTGGTATTGTTTCTTAAGTCGAGACTTTTCATGGTGATATTCACTCACTGGGACTTGTACCGTTTTCACCGTCCTTGCGGTTTATGTTATAGCTTTTGGTCGGAGATCATCATCATCATCATCATCATCATCATCATCATCATCATCATCATCATCATCGTCATCGTCATCGTCGATATGTCGTCGACGTCGACGTCGTCGTCATCGTCATCGTCATGGTCGTCGTCGTCGGTGCCGGCGTCGTCGGCGTCGTCCTCAGCGGCGTCGTCATCATCATCATCATCTTTTTCTTCTTCACCAGCATCACCATCTTCTTCTTCTTCTCCTTCATCATCATCACCATCATAATAATCATCATAGCCTTTTTTCCTAATCATCATCTTCATCATAATCTTCATCATCATTGTTAAATGAAGCGTATGTTCTACCAATATATAAAGACTCAGACAGAGAGGACTGTAATAACTATCGTCCTATTCCAATTTTGCCAACTATATCCAAAATATTCGAAAGACATCTATCAAATGAATTAAAATAATTCTTTCGTAAAAACAAATGTGTTGAATAAACATCAGTCAGGATTTAGAGAAAATCATTCTTTTCAAACAGCATTGATTCGACTCATTGATGAGTGGCTTAAAGATGTAGATAGTGGTAATTGTATTGGTTCTGTTTTTTATTGATATGAAAAAAGCTTTTGATTTAGTAGATCATGAAATTATGTTATACAAACCTTGTCCCTTTTGTCTCTTTTTCATTCTTATCTTAGTCAAAGACAATAATGCGTTTAACTAGGGACTAGTTTTTCTAACCCTATAACAATTAAGAGTGGTGTCCCTCAAGGTTCTATTTTGGGCCCTCTCTTGTTTCTAATTTATATAAATGATATTGTGTTATTACTAAATCAATCAAACATAGACTTGTATGCTGATGACTCGACACTATATACTACAGGGCAAATAGTTCATAAATTCAGACTAATTTACAAAATGATATTTATTCCATACAAAAATGGTGCACCCTCAATAACATGATGGTAAACCCTAATAAATCAAAATGCATGCTTATTGGCTCGANGCGTGG
This sequence comes from Dreissena rostriformis, assembly GCA_007657795.1. NCBI lineage: Eukaryota > Metazoa > Mollusca > Bivalvia > Myida > Dreissenidae > Dreissena > Dreissena rostriformis. The sequence goes on along the minus strand of VMBQ01000705.1, from coordinate 488,692 downwards.
TAGGCTATGTACTTCTGTTCATATAACTATCAACGTGTCGCGTGGTAGGCTATGTAATTCTGTTCATATAACTATCAACGTGTCGCGTGGTAGGCTATGTACTTCTGTTCATATAACTATCAACGTGTCACGTGGTAAAGTACATGAGTCCTGCGTTTAATCAAGCTTTGACAGCAATTAAAAATGCATTATACTTTCTATGTGTTTTAATATACTTTCGTTGTGTTCTTATGTTCTTTCTATGTGTTTTAATGGGAATCGATGTGAGAGAATGCACAGACATTGTGAGAATATCCGGAATTTATGTTGGATAGTTTAAAGTATACTTAAGTTATTCGGATATGTACGTGTCTTATAATAACAATATTTTCTAACTCTTCATGTATTATGTTATCAATCGAAAAACGGAACCTAATGGTTTGTTTATGCATTACGGATATTCATTGTTCGGATTAAGCACTAAATAAACAAACAAAATCATCATTTTTGTCAACAAAACATGAATCCAAACGCAGATGTTTCTTCAAGACTATTGCAAATGTCAAACACCTCCCGCAGTCGAATATGAAATCGGAATAAACATGTGGGAAATGCTCCTTATAAGTATTGATGTTTTCTGAGCGATTATCCCCGCCTACCAGTTGTCGCATTTAAACTATTAGAGTGCAGACATATTGTATTACGTCTGTAAATGACGTTTTTAAAGTGAACTGTTAACCGTCCTGCAAATGTTATCGATGATACGTAATCGAATTTCATGTTATATGATATTATTAATTTTTATTTTTTAATTATGATTTATTTATTTGTTGAATGTAGTGATCGACAAAATTAATGATATTATTGATTTTAGATTTACAATTATGATGTATTTAGTTGTTGAATGCAGTTTTCTATTTTAGTAGAAGTACATTTGTACTCCATTGAAAACCATTTGTTAAAACAATGCAATTTACACAGTTGCCGTGAGCAGTCACGTTCAGACGGTGATGTGTTTTTCATCTCCACTCAACAAGTTTGTTTACGTTGTCATTAATTGTTTCGTGATTAACACCCACTTTACGTAGAAGCTGTGACCAGTCGCTTGGTAAAGTCCGAAAGAGATTTTGTGAAAGCCGGAAACTGTCACATGCACGTGGGAAGCGGTGGTGGAAGGTACAGTATTGCCTTCGCTATCGTGTGTAGGTTACGCATGCGCAATTAATTTCCTTCTATATTACATATAAAATAGTTGAAGTTCGATATCCATTTTACCATGATCTACGCATAGAAACCTAAATCATTATACATCATTGGAAAGATAAATGCATAATCTTTTGAAACAAATGCATGTCATTAAATTCTATACGTTGTAACTCAAAATATTCACCTTAGAATAGGCACACCGGGTTTGACAGCTGTGGAGGCGGCCATTTTGGGCTCAAATAGTATGACCTACTTTCAAAGCCGGGAACCATCAACAGAAAAAGTAGAGCACAAAAATGCCTTTTTTTCTTATTGCTAACAAATATACCTTCAATTTGATACCAAAACATACCATTTGCAATGTATTTTACAAATCCTACGCAGCATGCACTGAACAATGTGTGCTTAGTATCAAGTTGACTGCATGTAACCCTTCAATCAGGAGTTCCGGTTTAGTGTTATGAGACCTGTATCTCGATCAATTGCACAAGGTAGGTTCATGTGTAAGAGAATCTTATCAAGAACATATGCGGCCACAGTTGATAACATAAGCGGCCCGCGAGATAATGGCGTGCGAACGAAGCCACGTGGTTGTAAGAACTTATGAACAATTATCTCTTTCTGAGATTGCGATATCTTCGAAAGTGGTGATTCACACGATTAAGAGGCTGTTGCGATATGAAAACTATTTCTTTGAATAATAAAGTGATTTCCAAACATTCTTTGAAAAGGATATCGTTCGGAAGGAGGACAAAGTCCGCTCTGTAATGATCTGAGGGTGAAACGCGCCTCTCCCATCTTTCGGTGCGCAGTATTCGGCGGGTTCTTATGCCGTACTGCAGTACAAAATGTCCGGTTCACAGTACGCAAAATTCTGTATTTCGAAGGAAAAACTTTAAAAAAAAAAATCATATTAATTATCTGTTTTAAATTCAGATGCCAACAAACCCCGCTAGTCGTTAATATCGCGTTTACCGATCAGACTTCTGGGACTTGTCGATGGCATCGGTACGATTGGAAACAGGTATTTCTGTCTTGTCTAATAAGACAAGACTTCGTAGCCATACTGTATTATCAGTGTATTAATTTAATGTACATTACCAGTGGTAAATAAGGTAAGACAGAGAAAAGTAAAACAAAATGTAAAATCTTATATTAATGTGCTTTGCATGTTTTTATTTTGTTTTTGAAGGTCTCGTTTTTATGTATTTATCCTTACTATCTATTAACATTCCTATAAACAGAACTGCAGTGCCGTTGTAAGCATATTTGTGAGTGCTCATTTTCAGTTTTTTTTTACTCTTTTACTCTAAGTTTATACATATATGTGTTTTTATGCTATTTAGCATGAAATATTCAAATACATGTTCATGTTATCATACAATACAGGTTTATGTTATCATACAATACATGTTCATGTTATCATACAAATACATGTTCATGTTATCATACAATATATGTTCATGTTATCATACAATACATGTTCATGTTATCATACAATACATGTTCATGTTGTCATACAATACATGTTCATGTTATCATACAATACATGTTCATGTTATCATACAATACATGTTCATGTTATCATACAAAACATGTTCATGTTATCATACAATACATGTTCATGTTATCATACAATGCTTCAAGTGTAAACCGTTATAATTATACGATTTGCTGTTGTTGTTGTTTTTTTAAGAAAATGATATTTTTTTGAAGGTACACAGAACGCATAGTTAAAGATAAGGGCAGAACGCAGGTTTAAAACGAAGAAGTACGCAGTACGCAAGTGGAATGGGAGGGAGTTCACCCTATGAACTCAACACCATTTAAAGGTCGAGAAGCACTCTATACACATTTACTGTATCAAACTCCAAGAGCATACGCGGGTGAGCGAAGAATTAATTAAATATGAATCCCGCTCTGTGAGAAGGGTGTTTAATGCATTTGCGTAAAGTGTCGTACTAGATTAGCCTGTGCGGTCCGCTTTTATGATATTTATCGTTTAAAGAAAGTCTCTTCTTAGCAAAAATATAATTTAGGTGAAAAGTGTCGTCCCTGATTAGCCTGTGTGGAACGCACAGGCTAATAACAAACACCCTTTTCAAAGAGCGCGGCTCATATATTTATCATTGTAATATGAAATCACAAGTTTAGTAAATCAAGCGTTGATGGGTGCCATGGCAATTTCAATTTACACGTACAATTCACTTTTATATTAGTCTTTAATAGTAGTAACTTGTAAAGCAACATTGGTTATACATTAAGATAAAAGCGATCATTTACAACTGTTTTATTGGGCGGGTCTTCTATGTATGACTTCAAGTGAGAATTATATGACAATTTGGGAGTACATTCTGATATTTGTAAAGCTTTAGTCGATAACATACATTTATCGGCCCTATTCCGATTTAAATTAATTAACCGCTAGTTTATATGTATCCATTGTCTGGTGTGACGTAAGAGTAATTTTGTTTAAGATTATTCGCATGAAAAAAACCACAACACCAGGGAGAATCAATCTTGTGCTGCAAACAATGAAAAATTCTTATGAACTTAAATCATGATTTATTTTAGCGCGTATTTTGTTCCGCCATTTATGTCGTCTGTACAATCGCCAATTAGTGTCAGCANCGGACTGCACAGGCTAATATGGGACGACACTTTACGCACATGCATTACACCCCCTTTCACAGAGCGAGGCTCATTTATAATTCAAACAAAAGGCTTCATAAAGATTACATGTCAGCAGAGTTTAGACATGAAAACATGTAAGAATAAGGTTAAACAAGTACTGGTCGAGGTTATGTAAGTATTGAAATTGCTCCGTACTGAACCGCATAATAAACAACTAACACCATTAATTAATCATTGTTGATAAAAGATGAAAGAAGTAAAACATAGGTCTGTTCTGTTCTGTTATTTTGTGCAAAATACGCATAATCCATTGCCATTCAAATGCATGCTTATGGGTGTTGTTTAAATACACTTCACTTATATCGATTGATTCATTTCATGAATTGATAACAGGTACATATAATAACCGCGCCCTTTCATGTGGGAGGAAACAAATTGACATGAATAAAAAAACATTCAAATTCCATTTAGTGTTCGAATGTCACAGCTGAATGCGCACGCAGTAAACAAAATGAGTCTAGGCGGGTTATATGTATCGGTTGTTTACCTCTGTTATTGAATAAATAATTCATATCGTCAAAAACTCTGTTAAATATCCGAGTCGACAAAGAAATCAATGCGAACTAAACATTCTATGAAACGCAGGTGTGTCGTCTGGTACAAAAAAAAACAACCCCATAGGCCACATGTCTCCCCACTTCCGTTCAAGGACGCTGGTAACCATGGTTTCCCAACCGCAGTCGATAGTTTGCGGTCAGCCCATGCTTGGTTTTGCAATATTCAGTCAACATATATTAGACCACATATTGACTGATATCTGCAATACCCATTTTCAGTGGAATGATCCTTACTCACCCAGCAAACAAAACAAAGCCCGGTTTGTGAAGGCTTACATCTTGTACAAGGTTCATTCAGGTGAACTAACCACAATTATGAGTCACGTGACGGTGTTATCGCCATGGAGGTCACATGACCAGCGATCGATAACATGCCTTTAATCAACGCCACGTGTTCATTTTCCAATACACGATTCCGACGAATCTGAAAATGTCAAGGTTTGCGTAAACAAAGAGTGTAATAGAGTAAACACCATAGCACACCTTGCAGGGTAATTAATGTCATTATTCGACGAAATACTTGCAACAGCTTCGTAATCCGGTTTGCTAATGGAAAGGAGGATTACGCAGTCGGTGCTTGCACACTTATAATAATGGGACGCCCTGATAAACATTCACCACAACCGTCAAGGTCATTGAATACACACGAACCAAGGTTGCAGACCGTGACTGCATTGGGTGCACGTAACTTTGGTAGATTTGAATGGTGTGAGTAAATTGATCTGAGTGTTTGAACACTAAATGCATGAACCAATTTTGCAGACATTTATATAATTTAATTGTAATAACGATGTAAACGTATCCATAAATTTTAGATTTTAGCACGCATATGCGAAATTTGCAGTCTATATCATTACATGTATGCTTCGTTTAAATTGTATGTTTGAATATGAAGTAAATACACCAACTTTCCATACTCTGACATTATTTGTTAATGTATATGCATGCTTTTGCAACTTGTTTTGCTTTAAAAATAAGACAGATGTCAAAGGTCAGTTTGTTACTCATTATCACTAAATAGGAATCGGATACTAGATTTTGTAACATGGTATAACATTGTTTGTCAGAAATTCGTATTTCCTTTTCGGTAAGGGTCGTAAAAAGGACTGTTTCGAGCGCTTGTAGTGAAGTTACTTTCTTATTTTTTGTTGTTGCGCATATTACCGCGGTCTGCGTTATCCATAAGCATATGAGGTACATGTTGAAACACATGTCATTACATATTCGTATACGCGTCTTGCATGTAGAATAGACTTTTGCCAGTCTGGAAGAAATGACCTTGATTTAATGATTTTCTTTGTTTAATCGTTTGTGGAATTCGATAACTGTGTTATCATTGCTGATATCGAAGCCGTACCGCCTAATAACTTATGCCTGGATCAAGCTAAAATTTCGTTCAAACAGTTACTTTACCTACTATTATTTTAATTTTCCAGCGCAGTTTTCTCTTACTTAACGTCACGTCGGTTTAACCTTGTTGCTCACATTAGGTTCGACGTTGTAGGTAACGTCTTAACGAAACAAAAATCGCGTTTTCAATTAATTCAATTAATTTCAATACATCAACTAGTTGAAAACTAAAATTATAAAGGCCTAGCTGTGACAATGGCACGCATTGTATTTACCGTTCGGGTGAAATAGGGCAAATCGGTGTTTGTGCGGTTTGAAGAGAGGACAGGCGCTACCAGATGTGCTCGTGATCCACATCTGCTGTCGTTTCGCCCTGGTAAATCAGCTAAAATCGTCGTCAAACATTTGAGTTTTGCTCCGGGAAAATGGGGCTAAAATCATGTGCGTAAAGTGTCATCCCAGATTAGCCTGTGCAGTCTGTACAGGCCTATCAGGGACGACACTTTCCGCTGTATTGTATTTTTCGTTTAAAAGAAGACTCTTCTTGACGCAAACCCAGTTTAGGCTGAAAGTGTCGTCCCTGATAAGCCTGTGCGAACTGCACAGGCTAACTGGGAAGACACTTTGCGCACATGTTTTAAGCCCCGTTTTCCCAGAGCAAGGCTCAACTGTTTTTCTGGACTACCGTTTTTCTGCTACCATATGTGCTCATGATCCGCATCTGCTGTCATATAGCCCCGGGAGACCAGCTTAAATCGAAGTCAGAGTTCGCGTTAACTGTGGCGTTAAACGTCAGGAAGAACTTCCAGAGGCGGTAACGGTGGCTTACATATAAAGTACAAGTCATATGTAAGTAATGTAACATTCGTGTTAGGAAAAGCTTACCAGCTTATTTATGTGTAATGAGCATCGGTAAACGTAAGTGGGAAGAAAAATGTTTTTCGTTGCTGTTACCAACTTACGGGCTGACCTTAGCTTTTCGTAATTATTTTTTAATAGAAATAGTTGTTTCGATACTTTACATTCTAAACAGGGCCTAATGGAATCGCTCGTTTCAAACCAAAGCAACAGCAATAATTGTAATTGGNTAATGTTTTGAAGCAAACAATCCAAATCGATTAGCTCGGTTTTAACGTTCCCATTTTGCAAAATATTACACCGTAGTGAACTTTGCTATGAATCTATGCTACACGATTATTGCTGTTATCGCTAAGTCTCGCTGACATAATTCCAGGCAATATTTTCATGGATTCCAGCAGCATGAGTCACCGGCACAGGTAACTGTTATCGTATTTGGAGTCTAATGTCGTAAAAATAATGATTCAGGATTTCATCCACAACATAAGCAGACGACTTCGCGGGAGATTTTGTTATTGCGACGAGGGGCATATGTTGGGTCTGCTGACTCAATGAAATGAAGTATTCCGCTGGTAACACACCTCGCGCAATTATCTTTGTAATAATCTAGTTCGCTCACCACATCAAACGAGGTCATACATAATGCATTTGTAGGTCGCATCCGGTGCGCATAGATGGAAAGCCTCGCACTACACACAAAACACACAAAGAGCTACCGCCATTTCCCATCGCAATCTACTTTCTTTGTTTGTGGCTTTTCGGCTGCGACCAAAACGTTTTGATACAGAGTCTGATTAGGGACAGCATAGAAAGCAGCAGCTTGTCTTAAAATACCATGCTCGTGATATGTTACATGTTGTAACAGGTGTCATTTTCGTAATAATTGAACGAACACCGCAGACACAAACAACTTGTATTATTTTATTATTGACGCCGCCATCAATTTCTTTATCAGCAAGAAACATACGAGTTAAATGTTATGCTTTCTCTACATCAACGTATGAAAACAAATAAATCGAACGTTTTTTTCTTTTGGGGAATTGGTGTGTTCTGCTTCTGTTGTTGTTAAAACTTAAAAATGCAAAACATGTATCAGAAAGTGTATCTGCAGTAGCAGTAAAATAAAAAAAAAAGTATTAACATTACCACCAACACAAAACGCAGGCGCGGGATCGTTTCTGAGAAATACAATGAAATAATAATTGTATATACCTAAAAACCAAGTTTCCAAGTTTATTTATTTTAAGCCCAGATAATGCATAACATGAGCAAACCAAAAATAGACAAATGAATAAGAAAAAACACTTATCGCCATGAGAGCAGTAATCTCGTCTTCCTAAGACAACAACGGTGGTGATTAACCCATTTATGCCTAGTGGACTCTCCCATCCTTCTAAATTGGATCCATTTATTACCAAAATTAGGGATGTCTAGTATTTTTCATTTTTATATTTAGAATATTTCTTACAGAAATTCCTTTAAGCAAACAGCGCAGACCCAGATGAGACGCCGCATCATGCGGCGTCTCATCTGGGTCTACGCTGTTTGCCAATGCCTTTTTTCTAGACGCTAGGCATACATGGGTTAAGACAACAACGGTGGTGATTGAAGAAAAAACAACAAAAGCTAAAATGTGCACACTGTTTTTGTTTTGCATGCAAGCAAACACGTGCTCTGCCTGCTGAAAAAGAATTTCTTTTGAAGTTCCATTACTTATATTGGTCTTAATTGCACAATTAATCAAGAGAATTTGCTGTTGAATGGTACATATCTGTGCTCAAGATGATGGAGATTTGCTGTTTGTGAGTATGATATACTGTCGTATACATATGAACATATTTCTGTTTACCTACATTTCGAAAAACGTCTCTTTACTTTTTATTATTGAGCCATGAAACTCTACTATGAATCATAAATGTTACTAATAAATATCTTTCAGATTTGCATTGATATATGGTATAAAAACCGTGTCACTAAATGTTAAGTTATGACTGTTTTCATGTGTAAGGCGTGGTTAAGAGACACAAAGATCAAATGACGATGTTATTTTCTCTCCTTCTCACACCTGACAGTAAAAACAGTTATTTCAGTACTCATGGTAACCTAAAAACCTAAATTCCACAAATATATACACATGTTCTTTCTTCACGTTGTTTGCACGTTTGCAAAAGCTACGACTTAAAAAGAGAAAACCAGATATTTGACATAAAGATTTACAAAATCACGTTATTGTCACTAACATGAAATGTAAATATCGAAAAGAAACAGGGAAATATTTTAATGTATTTTTATGTATATTTTGTATTTGTCATTATTTTGGAAATAAAATATGTTTAAACCAGATCTTTTACCATAATACGATATCAGATGCTTTCTAAAAAGAAATGATCAATATTTATGTGATTCGTCTGGTAGAAGCACACAATCACATATATATTAATTTAAATTTACCATTTTGCGTAGGCGCTAGGTGGTTTATTCACATTGCAATTTAAAATCCATCGCTAGGTGTAAAAAGCGAGTGCAGTTTATTATAATTCTGCCAGGAGAAATCTTACTTTCAACGCATTGTTGATTGTACTAATGCGACAATATTCATTCGTTTGTACTTTGAATTAAACTTCAAATATATTCATATTTTATTGTCAGATTTATGTGTAGAGATGACCCGAATGAGTCACAGACTCATAAAAAGCGCAAGCTTGGGTGAATCCTTCGAACGGTTACACCAGCATTTAAGTACATCGCGTTCGCTCTTGCTATGTTATAAATAAAAACATCAAACGTGGTTACGAAACTTGTGGTATTATTTGCGTTGTCTCTTTTTTTTAGAATAGATCAATCATAAGCAACAACGAAGCAGTTATTAGTGGTATGTAACCTCTGAACCGTGTAAATAAATCATTTCCATTCTCTGAGGGGTGGGTGGCTAAATTGCGTGTTTTGACGCAGCGATTAAACCTTACTCAACGAATAGTTCATTGTGGAATGCCTAGACATGAATAAAGCACGTATTTATGACTGAACATTTGCAAAACGCCCCACCAACTTCGTACTACAATGCGCCTTGTTTACAGTGCATGCTTAATGCATCTCGAACGTTTGATTTCAACAACAATCCAACATGGCCAACCACAAACAAACTGGGAATGTCTGATTTGTAGGTATTTTTGTTATTTATCTTTAAACTCCAAGAAACGCGAAGGGTTGGTCATGAAAACGTCTGGTGTGAATGAACTTTTTTATTTATCTTTTACTTCAAGAATCGAAAAGGGTTGGTGATGAAAATAATTCTGCGAAATTAATTTTACGGCTTATTAATCCGGTTTTAGATTGTAATGCGGATTTAGTCAGTTGCTGCAAGTTTAGACCTTTTAGCCTCCCGGTGAAATCGAATTCCTTACCTACACTCATAGAAGGGTTAATTAAAATCTTTGAGGTCATTGCAAGTGCACGAACTAAAGTTGCAGACTGTTGCATTAATACATATAATCGCCTTTGGTCGTGATTGGAATGTTGTGATAAGTTGTGTTTAAGTGCATGCACGTTCAATGAAATACCAAAGTTGCTGACAGTGATTAAAATGTATGTCCGTTTTTATGAATTGTATGTTTGAACATTACAGGCATAAACACAGTTTTTAGCCATTACATGTTTATTTTGTTTGACGTGATCTGGATGTTGGATCAGTTAACAAATGAACGCAGTCTTCATACTCGGAAATTATTTGAGCCTCGATAATGGAAAACGGGGCTAAATGCATGTGTATAAAGTGTCGTCCCAGATTATCCTGTGCAGTCCGCACAGGGTTATCAGAGACGCCACTTTCCGCCTTAACGAGATTTTTGCAAAAAAAAGAGACTTCCTTTTAACGAAGAAAAAAAGATGAGAGTGTCGTCCCTGATTAACCTGTGCGGACTGCATAGGCTTATATGGGACGACACTTTACCTACATGTATTAAACCCTGTTTTCACAAAGCATTGCTTATTTGTTGATAAGTATACGCCCACATTTTTTAAAAACCAAATAGGTGGTTGTTTCTCAATGGCTATAATTTGTATTATTTATATGTACATTTTTCGTGGTATCGGGCGTTTCTCAGTATCACGAAAGATGAAGCGAACGCTTGATAATGAACTCATGTATCATAAATCTCCCAATGTTCATATTTAAACTTTGCGAGGGTCTTTTAATTATTACGAAAGACATTCAACAGGAAATAGCACGTCACTCAAAATAAAGTTAATATTGAGTAACACAACATAAACGGAGACTTGTAAATTTGGTTCTCAAAATAGTTGGTTCAGAGTGTTTGTTTGTTGTTTTGTGGGGGGATGGGTTACAATAGAGTATGGTCATACCATGATGGTTACACAACTTATATTACGATTTTGTGAATGTAAATCTTTTAACTGCAACTTAACGTTGTAATAGGTTTTATACTTTTCAGGAACTGGACTCAGATGGCATTATCTGAAGACGCCTTTTTAAATGAGGTTACATTGCATTATACTTCACATATAACACCGGCATGATATTCTGTTCAATTAATAAGCATGCTGTCGGCGGTTACAAACCATTTATTGTTCCTTTATACGTAAAATGTTAGTATTGAAAGAGACTTTTGCCATGTAAAAATCAGAGAATAAAACTATAAACGTCCTTCTTTATTGATATGTTCCGCCATTAACATCACATTTCCGGAGAAATCGAGCAAAACGGAAGTTAAGTTATAATAATTGCTACACAAAAACCATCCCCGGGAGAATGTACCGCAAAATCTTGGTCTCATATATGTTATCAACAATATGTTTTCTATTGCAAGGACACGTTTCAATAATTGTTCTTCCGGCATTGAACAGATTGATAGTCAAGTGGTTCTTCAAGAGTGCAGATTGTCTATTGAATAACAATCTCCCATCAGTACAGGTCTTCAAAACTGCAAGTTCAAAACAAAAGAAAACACGCCCACCAGTCTCTNTTTGAATTATATTATAAGTTATCATGGAAGTGCATTCGTGTGGTTAGATTTTTTATTTAATGAACTGTCCTTGGAAAAGAAATGAGTATTTTGCAACCTCACGGTGTCCCCTTATCAGGCACAAGGGTTTATTTTGAGAATATTGATTAAAAAACGTGTTGGCGTTGAACAATTGTTTAAGATGATTTTTCCATCCTTTAATATGTTTCTTCGTTTTAAATAGTAGATATTATATTCAAAAGTTTTAATATGTTTGCAGCGACATGCGCCAAAGTAATCAATTGAATTCATTTTACATCGCAAGCTTTTAAAAAACACATATGCTGTATATAAATTAATTTTAATAATTGTGTACGCTTGCAAAAGCAGCCCGTGATAGAGAAATCACAAGCGCATTGGAAAAGTATGACCTTTTCGTCAGGAAAGTAATTTTACAAGAAACTATCGAAATAATGAAGAACTTAACTGCTATCATTCTTTCGTTCGAGATGTTCATAATCTCAGTTATGTTTAAATGAAAGATGCTCGAATCGTTTGCGACGTATTTTGCGTTAAACGTCCTTCGAGTGCTCTAAACAAGTGAAACATTTGCGGTGTTCCAGTAGACGGCAGAATATACATCGGTGCGACTTTCTGTTTGTCCTAAGCGTTGACGTGAACCGATTGAATTATGGCACCATGTGCCGTTATAAAACTGAATTTTCATAATGGTCAATTCAGATTTACCTAATGATATACCTCTTTGTAGTTGACAATAAGCAGCGATAGATACAGGGCGTTGTGCAATCAACGTTTGTCTAAATAGATATGCAGTCCGCACAGGTTATTCAGGACGGCACTATCCGCTTTTATTCTATTTTTCGTTTTAAAGAAGTATCTTCTACACGAAAATCCAGTTTAGACGGAAAGAGTCTTCCCTGATACGCCTGTGCGTACTGCATATGCTTATCCGGGACGACACGTCACGCACATGAGTTAAGCCCGGTTTTCGAAGAGTGAGGCTCATTTATATGATGCAAAATGCTGCTGATATGATATACCATCGCTAAGACAGGACGCCAGCGAACATGGAAGCAATGAACGCAACGTGTGACATAACTTCTTTAGAATAAGATGTAAACACTAATCCCATTTAAGCAATGTCAAGGTGCAGGTAACAAGCAGGGAAAAATACATGTAATAAGCCAGCGCACACCTAGACGAAGACATGCATTTCACACGGCTGCAACATGATGATTAAGTTTAAAATGCAGCTATAAATAATAATGTTACGGCCTGTTGCTGTCCCCCAACAAGGTATTTGCTGTTGATGTGCATCAATTACACATAAGCCAATGTAATATGTGTTCCCAGACGGCGATGTTAAGAATGCTTAGAATCTCGCCTCAAGGCCAATGTAGACAGTATAGCAAATAGGTAATAAAAGATGAATATAATGAATGCACCCTCCAAAGCAGTTCGAAATAGAATGCATATACCCGGTAGTTATGAATTCATGTTTCATCTAATTTCATTTTATTTACATAAACACTGTCTGATTAACCAGTACATTGACGTTCAGATATGACACCAAACACGTGTATGAAATTATAACTGACAAGCAAACATTACTTATGTAATACATGTTTGTGTTTTTGCTTTAATAGTACACGTTTCATAAACATTTTAAAGTACTTAGTATGTTGAATAATAAACAGACAAGTAATGCAGTGCTTTTGAACAAAAGCGGAATTATTTGTGTCAAAAGTAAAATAAAATGTGCTTTGCAAGGGTCTTAACCACATAGCACGTAGAATATTAACCCAGTTATGCCTAGTGGACTCTCCCATCCTTCTGAATTGGATCAATTTATTTCCAAAATTAAGGATGTCGAGTATATTTATTTCTATATTTAGAATATTTCTTACAGAAATTCCTTTAAGCAAACAGCATAGACCCTGATTAGACGCCGCATCATGCGGCGTCTAATTGTGGTCAACGCTGTTTGCCAAGGCCTTTTTTTCTAGACGCTAGGCATAAATGGATTAAATAGACTTTTATTACATGCTTTCAACATCAGCCAGAAGAAATCAAATAGTGAGTACTGAATTTCTGACATCTTGTCCTCAAACCAAGGATGGCTTATAACTTAGATGTTTGATATGGTTTAAAAAGACAACTGCGCAAATTCTCGTTATTTTATCATGAAAAGCCATGCATCGTCATAACGGCAGAAACTAGAGCAGTATTACGTATACATTAATACATACCAATTAATAGTATCGAGCGGACAATATCATCACATCAATAATTCAGCATGAAAGCAAAACGCGTTCCGCAAAAACATGCTGACCTGACTTGAAAAGGGTAATTCCTCGTGCGTTCCATTGAATGCTGTTCGACTTATTTTTCCACAAAACGTGATTGGCTTGTCTTATACGACTCGTCTGCGACCTTTTACGTTGCGTGAATAACGAGAGCGCCGATGGCGTTGAAAGCCTAGTTGCAAGATACAGGGAAGTGACATCACGAGTCGCCTCCCTTGTTGGTTCATGCTACCAAAATGTTCTATTTTTAGAAACGGGAATTCCAAATCGTGAATNTACCATCGCTAAGACAGGACGCCAGTGAACATGGAAGCAATGAAAGCAACGTGTGACATAACTTCTTTAGAATAAGATGTAAACACTAATCCCATTTAATCAATGTCAAGGTGCAGGTAACAAGCAGGGTAAAATACATGTAATAAGCCAGCGCACACCTAGACGAAGACATGCATTTCACACGGCTGCAACATGATGATTAAGTTTTAAAAGCAGTTATAAAGAATAATGTGACGGCCTGTTGCTGTCCCCCAACAAGGTCTTTGCTGTTGATGTGCATCAATTACACATAAGCCAATGTTATATGTGTTCCCAGACGGCGATGTTAAGAATGCGTAGAATCTCGCCTCAAGGCCAATGTAGACAGTATAGCAAATAGTTAATTAAAGATGAATAAAATGAATGCACCCTCCAAAGCAGTTCGAAATAGAATGCATATACCCGGTAGTTATGAATTCATGAATTTATAAGTTATGAAGTCTTGTGTTAAAACTATGATACGTTTACTGCTATTAAAAGTATGCGTCTTTGCATAACAGATGAGTTAGAGTTTAATAATATCTTTGATGAGTAAAATTTCCATATTAATTTGCACGTTAATCTATCATTTGATAATATTACACTAATTTCCAATTCAATGAGCAACATAAGAGACTGATCTGTATCATGTAAACACGCCGTATGGAATGTAACTGTGTCCGTCTGCATGGGTCTAGACCACCTCGCATGACGAGTAATAAGTAGAAATCTCATTAAATGAGCCTCGCTCTGGAAAAGGGGTTTTTAATGAATGTGCGCAAAGTGTCGTCGCATATTAGCCTGTGCGGACTGCACAGGCTAATCAGAGACGACCCTTTCCGCATTGACTTTTGTCATTTTGGTCGTTTCGTTTACTATCCTGTCCGTGTACCTTTACTCGTACATGTCGTATACAACTTCATATTTCGTGTACAATTGTTGTACGAAGCCTTTGTTTAATACTGAAATCAATGAACCCGTTGCTGTTGTTGGCTGATTTGTCATCTTTTGTTTTTTATTAGTTGGTATTATTGACATGAAAAGGCGGAATTTAAAAAGTAGCAATATGCAGAAGATGCTGGTTGTGGATATTTGATATTTATTGTTATGGATGCAATATTTTTGAAAGAACAACATAATGCTAATGTTTGAAGCAAACAATCCAAATCGATTAGCTCGGTTTTAACGTTCCAATTTTGCAAAATATTACACCGTAGTGAACTTTGCTATGAATCTATGCTACACGATTATTGCTGTTATCGCTAAGTCTCGCTGACATAATTCCAGGCAATATTTTCATGGATTCCAGCAGCATGAGTCACCGGCACAGGTAACTGTTATCGTATTTGGAGTCTAATGTCGTTGTAAAAATTATGATTCAGGATTTCATCCAGCACATAAGCAGACGACTTCGCGGGAGATTTTGTTATTGGACGAGAGGCGTATGTTGGGTCTGCTGACTCAATGAAATGAAGTATTCCGCTGGTAACACACCTCGCGCAATTATCTTGTAATAATCTAGTTCGCTCACCACATCAAACGAGGTCATACATTATGCATTTGTAGGTCGCATCCGGTGCGCATAGATGGAAAGCCTCGTACTACACACAAAACACACAAAGAGCTACCGCATTTTCCCCATCGCATTTTACTTTCTTTCTTTGTGGTTTTTCGGTTGCGATCAAAACGTGTTGATAAAGAGACTGATTAGGGACAGCAAAGAAAGCAGCAGCTTGTCTTTAAATACCATACTCGTGATATGTTACATGTTGTAATACGTGTCATTTTCTTTATAATTGAACGAAAACCGCAGACACAAACAACTTGTATTTTCTTATTGTTGACGCCGCCACCAATTTCTTTATCAGCGAGAAACACACGAGTTAAATGTTATGCTTTTTCTGCATCAACATATGAAAACAAATGAATCGAACGTCTTTGAATCGGGAAATTGGTGTGTTTTGTTTCTGTTGTTGTTCAAACTTTAAAAAGCAAACATGTATCAGAAAGTGTATCTGTAGTAGCAGTAAAATAATAAAAAATATTAACATTACCACCAACACAAAACGCAGGCGCGGGATCGTTTCTGAGAAATAAAATGAAAAAATAATTGTATATACCTAAACCAAGTTTCCAAGTTTATTTATGTTAAGCTCAGTTAATCCATTTATGGATAGAGTCAAGAAAAAAGGCATTGGCAAACAGCGTAGACCCAGATGATGCGCCGCATGATGCGGCGTCTCATCAGGGTCTGCGCTGTTTGCTTAAAGGAATTTCTGTAAGAAATATCTTACATATAGAAATAAATATACTAGACATCCCTAATTTTGGAAATAAATTGATCCAATTCAGAAGGATGGGAGAGTCCACTAGGCATTAATGGGTTAATGCAAAATTTGACAATATGAGCAAACCAAAAATAGACAACTGAATAAAAAAAACACTAATCGCCATGAGAGCAGCAATCTAGTTTGCCTAAGACAACAAAGGTGGTTATTTGAAGAAAAAGCAACGCAAGCTAAAATGTGCACACTGTTTTTGTTTTGCATGCAATCTAACACGTGCTCTGCATGCTGAAAAAAAATTCTTTTGAAGTTCCATTACTTATATTGGTCTTAATTGCACAATTAATCAAGACGATTTTCTTTGATGCTGCATAAATTATTGTGCTTTTAAAGCCGGTGCACAATTCTGCATGGTAATTACAATTAAAGTAGGTATCGGTGCGTGGAGTTTAAATCGGTTTTAGTGCACTGGGGTTTCATCAATGACATTGTAAAATTATTCAAGTGTGTTTTAACAACCGTTTTTGTTGAATTGTACTTTAATGTGCTTAAGACTATGGAGATTTACTGTTTGTGATGATGATATACTGGTACATACGACCATACGTGTCGTGTTCTGAGAAAACTGGGCATAATGCTTGTGCATAAATTGTCATCCCAGATTAGCCTGTGCAGTCCGCACAGGCTAATCAGGGACGACAATTTCCGCTTTTATGGATTTTTTCGTTTTAATGATGTCGCTTCTTAGCGAAAATCGAGTTTAGGCGGAAAGTGTCGTCCCAAATGACGAGTGCAGTTTATTATAACACTACCCATTCTTTACGCGCAAGCTTGGGTGAATCCCTCGAACGGTTACACCAGCCTTTAAGTACATCGCGTTCGCTCTTGCTTTGTTATAAATAAAAACATCAAACGTGGTTACGAAACTTGTGGTATTATTTGCGTTGTCTCTTTTTTCAGAATAGATCAATCATAAGCAACAACGAAACAGTTATTAGTGGTATGTTACCTCTGAACCGTGTAAATAAATCATTTCCATTCTCTGAGGGGTGGGTGGCTAAATTGCGTGTTTTGACGCAGCGATTAAACCTTACTCAACGTATATTTCATTGTGCAATGCGTAGGCATGAATAAAGCACGAAGTATTTAGCAGCTGGCTTGTTTATGACTGAACATTTGCAAAACGCCCCACCAACTTCGGACTACAAAGCACCTTGTGTGCAGTGTATGCTTTGTGCATCACGAACGTTTGATTTCAGCATCAATCCAACACGGCCAACCACAAACAAACTGGGAATGTCTGGTTTGTACGTATTTTTTGTAATTTATCTTTAAACTCCAAGAAACGCAAAAGGTTGGTCATGAAAATAATAGCATGTATACGGCTTTTTAAACCGGTATTCAACTGGGACAAACAAACTCGGAACGGCTGGTTTGTAGATATTTTTTTTTATTTATCTTAAAACTCCAAGAAACTCAAAGGAAATAATTCTGCGAAATTAATTATACGGCTTCTTAATCCGGTTGTTGATGGTAAAGCGGATTATGCCAGTGGCTGCTAGATTGGACCTTTCAGCCTCCCAGTGAAAATGAAATGCATTTTGTTAAACATACACTCATAGAAGGGTTAATTAAAATATTTAAGGTCATTGCAAGTGCACTAACTAATGTTGCAGACTGTTGCAGTAATGTATATAATCGCCTTTGGTCGTGATTGGAATGTTGAGATTAGTTGTGTTTAGTTGTGTTTAGTTGTGTTTAGTTGTGTTTTGAGAGTATGCAAGTTGAATGAAATACACCGATTTACTGTAACGGAAGCGCTATTTTTAGATTTCGCAAGTACCCGGATGTTTGAGTAAAAAATCGTTGCAGGTAGTAACGCATATTATTAAAATATATGTCCCTTTTTATGATTTTTTTTAATATACATATGTATACTACATGCATCAAACAAACTATAAAACCATTATATATTTATTTTGTTTGTTGTGATCTGTATGTTGGATAAGTTAATAAATGAACGCAATGTCCATACTCGCGAACGCTTTGTTGATAACCATACGCCCCGATTTTTTTAAACCAAATATGTGGTTGTTTCGCAATGGCTATATTTGCACTACTTATATGGACATTTTTCGTGGTATCGGTCTTTTTTATAGTATCACGATATATAAAGTAAACACTAGATCATGAACTCATGTATCATAAATCTTCCGATGTTAATATTTAAACTTTGCGAGGGTCTTTTCATTTCCACGAAAGACATATAACAGGAAATATGCACGTCACTCAAAATTAAGTGAATATTGAGCAACACAATGTAAACGGATACTAGCAATTTTGGTTTCTCTCAAAACAGCTGTTACGGAATGTTTGTTTGTTGTTTTGTTTGTGGGGATGGGGGTCTGAAGACGCCATTTCAAATGCGGTAACATTACGAAATACTTCACATATAACACCGGCATGATATTTTGTTCAATCAATAAGCATGTTATCGGTGGCTGTGTTCCATTGACAGTTCCTTTATACGTAATATGCTAGTATTGAAAGAGACTTTTGCCATGTAAAAATCAGAGAATAAAACTATAAACATCCTTATTTATTGATAGGTTCCGCCATTAATACCACATTTCCGGAGAAATCGAGCAAATCAGACGTTATTTGCAACACAACAACCATCCCCGGGAGAATATACCGCACAATCATGGTCTCATATATATTACCAACAAAAGTCTTTCTATTGCAAGGATGCGTTACACTAATTGTTCTTCTGGAATTAAAATGACTGATAGTCAAGTGGTTCTTCAAGAGTGCAGAGTGTCTATTGAATTACAGGTTACAATCAGATCTTTAAACGTGCAAGGTTGAAAGAAAAGAACATACGCCCACCAGGCTGTGTAGTCAATCTTGAAAATTATGAATACACAGATATATTTTTAATCTCGAATGTACTCATAATTCTTTTCGTTAATATCGAATTATGTTAATGATTTATTACTAGTTTATTACCGTAATAAAGTACAAAATTTATATGTCAACGTTACATAAATTCCCATATTTGCAATTGCGGCCTTGAAGAAAGGTAATATATTCCATGTGCTTATTTTGTTTTGACATGTTCGAGGTCGCTGGATCTTACAAGTAAACATGATTATGTACGAATAATTAAACTTCAATAATCTTATTGGTTGCAAATGCGTTTTCCATTATATTATAATTTATTATTGAAGTGCATTCGTGTCGTTAGATTTTATATTTGATGAACTGTCCTTGAAAACGAAATTGGTATAATTTCCTCTTTATTTTCATTTTAACCGATCAACAAATACTATATTAAATAAATTTATATTCAATAAATTCATTTGCAACCACACCACTCTGTCCCATTATCAGGGCCAGGGGTTGCTTTTGAGAACATTGATTAAAAAAACGTGTTGGCGTTGAACAATTGTTTAAGATGATTTTGCCATCCTGTAATATGTTTCTTCGTTTTAAATGGTAGATATTATATTCGAAAGTTTTAATGTGTTTGCAAAGACATGTGCCAAAGTAATCAATTCAATTCATTCCACATTGGCAGCGTTTTAAAAACACATATATCAATTAGTTTGAATACTTTTATGCGATTGCAAAAGGTGCCCGTGAAAAACACATATATCAATTAGTTTGAATACTTGTATGCGATTGCAAAAGGTGCCCGTGATATAAAAATCACCAGCGCATTGGAATCTTATGACCGTTTCGTAAGGGAACACATTTTACAAAAACAAATGAAAACAAGGAAGAATTTAACTGCTATCATACTATAGTTTGAGGTGTCCATAATCTTAGTTATTTTTAAATGAAAGATGCGCGAAGCGTTTGCGACGTCCTTTGCGTAAAACGTCCTTCGAATTTGCTTAACAAGTGAAAAATATGCGGTGTTCCAGTAGACGGCAGGATATTCATCGCCACACCTTTATGTTTTTCTTAAGAGTTCACGTGAACATAACCTATTGCATTATTTCACTAAGTTATTTTATAAAACACTTTTTTCATTATGGTCAATTCAGAAGTTCTGAATGAAATACCTTTTTGAAGTTGCCAATAACCAGCGATAGATACAGGTCGTCGTTCAATCAAAGTTGCCTATATAAAAATGAGCCGCTCTCTTGTAAAACCGAGTTTTATGCATGTGTGTAAAGTGTCGTCCCGGATTTGTACAGTCCGCATTTATATGATGCAAAATGCTCGTGTTTTATGCAGCATGACATGTACACTTTCGTACATAACAAGGATCAATTTCGTTCAGTCTTTAAAATGAACTGATGTGACAATTATAATATTAGTAGAAAATACTAGTTCATACCGTCGCGTTGACAAGAACGCCATTTAACATGGAAGAAATGAAAGCAACGTGTGACATAAATTCTTTAGAATAAGATGTAAACACTAATCTCATTTTATCAATGTCAAGGTGCAGGTAACAAGCAGGGTAAAATACATGTAATAAGCCAGCGCCCACCTAGATGAAGACATCCATTTCACACGGCTGCAACATTATGATTAAGTATTTAATGCATCTATAAAGAATAATGTGACGGCCTGTTGCTGTCCCCCAACAAGGTCTTTGCTGTAAATGTGCATCAATTACGCATAAGCCAATGTAATATGTGTTCCCAGACGGCGATGTTAAGACTGCTTACAATCTCGTCTCAAGGCCAATATAAACAGTATAGCAAATATTTAATAAAAGATGAATATGATGAATGCACCCTCCAAAGCAGTTCGAAAATAGAATGCATAAAACAGGTAGTTTTGAATTCACTAAATTTATTTTTATTTACATAAACGCTATCTGATTAACCAGTACATTGACGTTCAGATATGGCACCAAACGTTTATAAAATTATAACAGACCAGCACACATTACTGATGTAATAATGATTAATTTGACTGCTCGTTTCATATACATGATCAAGTACCGTTATATTGAATATTTAACCAATATTTAGCGCAGTGCTTTTGAAGCGGGTTGATTAGTGACATGCAAACATAAAACGAAATTTATTTTACATGGGTCTAAACCACCTTGCACGAAGAATATTAAGTTACACGTTTAATAAGATGCCTTGATCATCAGCAAGAAGCAGCAAATATTGTTTCTGTTTGTCCAAAGAGTTTACGTCAACCGATTGCATTATGCAACCAAGTGCTTTTATATAACTATACTATAACGCCCATGAACATGAAAGCAATTCAAGCTACGCTTTTGAGTAGGATGTAAAAACGAATCCCATTTAATGTCATGGTGCAGGTTACACAAGACGATAACATAAATGTATTATGACAACGCACACATAGATGAAGACACCCATTTCACACGGTTGCAACATGGCGATTAATTATTTTATGCAGCTACAAAGAGTAATGTGACGGTATGTTGTTGTCCTGCAATACGGTCTTTTTTGTACATGTACATCATATTCACATACGAAAATGTTATACGTGTCAACAGATGTCGATGTGAAGCATTCGTACAGTCTAATGTCAAGGCCACTATGACCCTCATGTCAAATATTTCATTAAAATATGAATATGATGAATGCGATATCCAATGTAGTTCGCAAATGGAACGCCTTTAGGTTGTAATTTATTACATATTTCTGACATCTTGTCCTCTAGCTGCCAGGGACAGCTACTAACTCCGATGTTTGATATGGTTTAAAGAGACAGATTGTCGTTATTTGATAAATAAAAAGCAATATATCGTCTTAAAAGCAGAAACTAGAGCAGTATGGCGTATAATTAATTAAATATACCAATTAATAGTATCGAGCGGATAATATAATAACATTAATAATTCAGCATGAAAGCAAACAGCGTCCTGAAAAAAACATGTTGACCTGACTTGAAAAGGATAATATGTTGTGCGTTCTATTTAATGTTGTTCGACTTATTTGGTTAAGCGGAGTGGCGTCATCTCTACGACCTTGGTTTTTGCATGGCGTTGCTTCTGCGTCAATGGCATCCCCAGGGCGATCCCGCGACATACTAACAAGGACGCCAGAAACACATGGCCTCTGCGTTTGCTTTAAACATGTTTAAAGTAGAAATCGTAAGGACGCCGAATTATACGTTCATGGCGTATTGACGCATTTTTCATGCGTTCTCACGACGTTTCCACGGCGTTATTGGCGAACCTAGAGCATCCTTGTAAATACGCATGCCCCGTGTGACGGGGGTATACATTTTAATTTGGTAATGTGGAGGTCATAAGTGTGTGGTTCTGTCTTTGTCTTGTGTACGTATATTTTAGTGTTCCAGTATTTTAAAAGGATACAAAAAAAACACACAAAAGTGTATGTTACTGCAACAGCAGCAACATTATATAATGCTCTGAAATTAACAGCAACAACATAAAAATGCTATAAAGCACATCAGAGCTCTCATTCAGTTTGCGATGGATTGAAATAGCAATTGTGAAAATCCGAACCAACAAATAACAGATGAATGAAAAGTCCCCAATCACCATGAGAGCAACAATCATTACTTTCAAAGACAAAACAGGTTGTTTGCAAATCCATTAAAATCTAAACTCTGCACACTGCTTGTTCTCGCATGCAACAAAACACGCGGTATGCATGTTGAAACGCAAAATCATTTGCAGTTACATTAGTTTATGATGATGTTAATTGCATAATTAACCGAGATGATTTTCTGTGATAAATTGCATCTTATATGAGCCCCTTTATGCATGTTAATAGCCATTAATAAAGTGGGTATCGGTGCTTGGTATTTTAAATCGCTTCCAAAGCATTACAGTTGCAACGATGTTATTGGAGATAAAAGTGGACATGATATATGGCTATCAAAATTGATAAACCCGGATAATTAGGACTAGTACAAACATTCGCAGTCTGAAACACAGCTGAATGAAAAATCCCCAATCACCATGGGAGCAACAATCATTACTACAAAGACAAAAAGAGGTTGTTTGAAAATCCATTAAAATCTAAACTCTGCACAGGGATTGTTCTTGCATGCAACAAAACACGTGATATGCATGTTGAAACGCAAAAGCCTTTGAAGTTACACTATTTTAATTGCGCTATAAATCGATATGATTTTCTGTGATAAATTGCATCTTATAAGAGCCCCTTTATGCATGTTAATAGCCATTAATAAAGTGGGTATCGGTGCGTGGTATTTAAAATCGCTTCCAACGCATTACAGTTGCAACAATGGTATTGGAGATGAGAGTGTGTGTTCAAACAACCACATGTTTTGAATGGAACATTTATGAAATCAAGATGATGGATCACTGATTTGGTGTGTGGAATTCCACGGCATGTGATGATACTGTACAATAGGTTCCCGTGGTACGAACGTATAACTTTTCATTTCACCTACATTTCGAAAAAGTTATGTTAATGATGTTTTTAATATTATAAAAGGAAAAAATGCCACGAGTAATAAATACTAGCAATAACATTTTTCCGATCTATGTTGTGATATCAAATAAATTCTAGTGATGTACGAATTATTACTTTTATCAAGTTAAGGACTTTTTAAGAGACAGTCAGATCAAACATGGAGATGTACAAGTATTATTGATTGATTGTACTTCTCTGCCCTGACGTATGAACATTAACCTAAGTGTGTTAACATCAATGACATATGAACATTTACCTTAGTATGTTAACATCAATACATCTGATTGATTGTACTTCTCTGCCCTGACGTATGAACATAAACCTAAGTATGTTAACATCACCTTATCTCTACCTACATGCTTCACGATATTTGAACTTTTAAGTGTCTGTTGGTTGTATAACAAAGATGATCTTAAAAAAATAAAAGTTGTCTTCAGTTTGCAAGCACATGACGGTTCGTAAACGTATCTGAAAAAAATACGTTCGTGTAATTGCAAAATGAAAAGCACCAGAAGCATAATATCACCCGCACGCACAAAATATCAAATTTAACATTTTACATAATCTTCTTGATAATAGAAAAATAAGTTACTTACCGATGCGAGTAAAAAGGCAAATTAGTTAGATGTGATTGGTAACGCCTTTGAACGGGGTTTATATCAACAATACGCAGCATGCATGGAAGGATATTACTTGCAACACACAGAGAAACGGCATCTTAATGTTTCCTTCCCAATAAACTAAATATAAAATTATACACATTTTAGTCTCAGATAAATGACTAGAGATGATATAAAGACTCATGAACTGCACCCACCAGTGTGAATCTTGCGAACGCTTACCCATTCGTATAAGTACATTGCTTTTGCTCATGCTTGATATGTTATAAATATTTCAAAAGTATAACAGTGGTATTTGTTCGGTCTGCATGTTTCTCAATTGTTATATCATAAACAACACCGCAGCAGTAAAGAGTGTGATGAAGCCTGTGAAGCGTGTAATCGAGCATTCACATTTTCTGAGGTGTGGGTGGGCATTGGGTGTTTTGACGCAGCAAGAAGACGTGTACCCAATGCATGTTTCGAAGTGCAATTGGTAAACACGAGTTACTCATGCTTCGGTACAAAGTCGTAAGCTGCAACATTATTTATGACTGAAATTTCATAAAACCCCGAGCCCACAAGGACAACAAAGCGCCGTGTGCGTTGTGTATTCCCGTGCATTACGGACGTGAGGATTGCATAAAAGGTCTCTTTGATTTCAGTGACACACCACAACGGTAAATCAAAAACAGGGAACAGCTGGTTTTGCTGGCATTTCTATTTATCTTTTAACCACAAATTAACGCACAGGATTGGTCATGCAGATAATTCCGCCATTATATATGTAAACACGTACCCACCTTGTCGCGTTCGAGTTGTTTGTGAATTTTAAGCACGTTTTTAAACACGTGATTGCCTGTGTTCGTGTGGGTTTAGCTCGGTTTTCGTTGTGACAAATTATCAGTAAGGCCAAAACTTCCCAAATGTTTTACCTGCGTGATGTTAAGATTAATTGCAATACATTCTGATTTTCATTACTTAACTTACAGAAACTGAATTTACTCTAATAATCAACGTACAAACAACTTTGTCGTTAGTTCTACAACGACAAAAAGAAAGCTAGTGATGCATAAATCAAACAAAAATGCAGAAATCTTTAGCCGGACGTTCACATTCCAACAGGTGTTTTATAAAAGTGCTCCCATTTCCGTGTNGCATTGTCGCCATCGTACTATCGCATTGTCGTCATCGTACTATCGCATTGTCGCATTGTCGCCATCGTACTATCGCGTTATCGTACTGTCGTCATCGTATTATCGCATTATCGCCATCGTACTATCACACTGTCGCCATCGTATTGTCGAACTGTCGTCATCGTATTATTGCACTCTCGAATTGTCGCCCTCTGGATTTTAATGTGTAACCACGATGGCCCTAACGGTATTCCGTACATTATAGTGTTCCCTTTGAAGTGACAGAATAGGCAATTAATTACGAAGGCGACAGCATAGAAAATGGTCTGTTATACAACGCTAAATATTAAAATACACACTTTATTTTTCATGTTTTCTTTGAAACAACTTCTCATTGAGTTGAACATGTTCTTCATTGAACATGAATACAGAAACTAGCTGACATAAACTATGGCAATGAGCGAGCTCTGATAGGCTTGAACAAAACCCAATTTACTTGCATTTATGACCTTCACACAAACAACAGAGGTTATCCTATTTTTACCTTTAAGTTAGTAGAAATGATCACTATTTGTTAAATAAATAAGTTGTTTTGTTCAGAGCTTTTCTTTCATTTCTTGTGAGATCTTTTTTAGTTGTTTTGACACAAAGCGCAATGTTTAAATAACACCATTGTCTTCTGCTTCGTCATCAACATCATCGTCATGGTCGTTAACAACACAACAACCAAAAACATTATAATCAAACAGCGTCATCAACATATGTTTTATGATAATACCAAGACTCTGTTTTGACCCTAAAATTGTACCTACTCGTTGCTACCGAAAACGGATCAACTGTTGTGGACTGCTTGACGTTTCTACACTCAGTCTAGACATTTTATTTGGTGAGTACCGAACTAGATCTTATCGCGAAACGAGCTCTTCATATATGATGGATTATCGTACGAGTATTATATAATCAAGACACGACAAACGCAGTAGGTGTGCAGTCTTTCTACATAGAAAACTCGCATGTTATTGTCGATTGCACAGTAAATATCTCTAAATGAATTCTCGAGACTCAAGTTCGTGTATATGTCGGACGTCTGGCTCAGATTTATTTTTAGTAGAGAGCCCTTCCCTCTAATCTGGATTCATGCAAATCACGAAAGTAAAAAAAACAAAAACAACAAGACTGCAAACAATGCGCGTTTCGCTATCTGCATTTTAGAATGTCGATTGCATTTTTGGGGCTTTTGCGTTTATCCTTGACATTGAAACGCGAATGTAGAATTAAAGAGTAAAGCAAGTACTTGTATGCATTTCTGTGGCAGATGTTAGGGACAGCGATATCTCCAGCCTAAGCAGAATCCTATAAATCAAACTAAATCAATCTTCGGGAAAAACATGGACAATTTGTCAAGAGGTTCGTTTGTACATGTCGTGGACGATAACAGATTCATTGAGTATGGATGCCCAAAACATATTTTGTTTTCTAGAATATTCAACATGCTTTCGTTATTTTCAAATACAAATATGGTTCAAATTTGCATGCCTGACACATTCACGATCTCAAAATGCAGTCAGTGTGCTAATTGTCATAAAACAAGTTAGTTGAAGCAGTAATGATGTGTGGCGCATACTGCTATTAACACGAATACTTGTCATACCTTATATTATAATTTATGTGACAATATCATTTGGTTAACAGGTAACTAAACCTCGCCGTGTTCAATAATGAGCTTAATTATAGAACTATATTACTCACAACCTCAAATCCCGGCAAAAACACGTGTCCTGTAAATATGACTTCCGGGTACCCAAAATAGTTAAACATAAACGCGTTTATTGCAAGAGTACACTGCCCCAAATTCCGGACGGCGTTGTTGGCAAGTGCATCAGAAAGCAAAAAACAGGTCCAGACGACAGTAAAATAATGTCTTCCCAAATTACATGTACTTCACAGCGAATGAGTCGGTTGTGTTATATGCCAACTGTCATTTCATGTTACGTTTTATGTCGTTTTTATCTGCAGAAGGATCGTGTCGAAGGAATGCCAAGCTTATTCTTCGGCATACCTCGTTTTTCTTCGTTAAAAATAAATATCTCTACTGAAAACCAAGATTTACATGCAGGAATGTGTGAGCAAGGAATGATCGTGATTTTTAGTAAGACCTGTTCGGACGACGTCTTAAGTAACATAGACTGTTTGCGATTAACACATAATTCAAATTGTTGCTTGGTTATTATTGTATTTATGTTACTACATGGGCATAATATAGTTAACGGTTTGAAGTAAGATTGCTTAAGCATGTCATGGCAAGAGAGAAAATTAAGTGAATTAACCTGTCACTTGGAAGTTGACACAAAACACCGTCGCCAGGCCTACCAACTCCAAACATACATGTATGTATATATACCGGTAATACCATACCCACTTTAAAAATGTTTTAATGATAAACAGTAATCTGACAATTAATCAATTGCAAAACAGACAGGGTTTAAATCTGAGCCTTTGCGCTTTAAATTTGAACATCGGGATACCGTTTTACTAAGATACTTACGCAATTCGTAGACTTACGCACATATTTTAAATTCAGTATAGTTCCTTAAAATTCTTGCTACGTTGACATATGGTATGTTCTAATGAAATTCATAATATAATGTTACATTGCAAGTAAAAATTAATTTGCATTAACCTGAAATAAATAATTATTTTAAAATATGTGTGTAAGTCTAAGACTTGCGTAAGTTGCTTAGTAAAACGGTACCCAGGGAGATTTATGATACATAAGTTCATGATCCTTTTGCTTTTGACAATTGTCGGTTTTCCTTCCGAATATGGCATGCCATGACCCTTTTTGCTTTTGACAATCTTAATAGAAGTTGGCATTTGAACTTTCTGTTGTTATATCTTTGGGTTTTGGGGCTGCTTGAATTCTCATAAAATTATTGAACGAATAACTTAAGTCAATTTACAGTAATTGCATGGCATTTAATATATTATAACATGTTCTGTTAGCTTTACAATTAAAGAGAAAAAACATTCATTTTTATTGCATTACAATCTGAGTGCTACCCATAAATACTCATCTTTTGAGGACAATATATAAGCCCACCGGTGCACAATATTTTATTTGTTTATATGCAGCGATCAGGTTTGACTATAACACACTTATTATGTTTAACTATCGCCCCAGTGGAGTGTGGTTTACAAATGTGTTATTTTGCATAAGATAGCGAATAAATATATAAATGTAAGATAGTTTATAAACTGCGCCATGATTTGCATTCGTCAAAAGTACATTGCAGGCGAACAAATCTAAACAGATTGCTGGGTGACAAGTACATGAAAAAGAATACCAACGAGCAAGTAATAAATAATTTCATGAGGCAGATGTTACAAGAATTACATCGCTTCGATTTGTTCTTTTTACGTATGTTTATGGCCCTTTAACCTTTGTGCCGGGTATGTAGGAAATACGGTGTTGGTATGCTGTCACCTTTCAGTGCTAAACATAAGTACAAACATATGTAATATCAGCATTCATAGAGAATGTAAGTAAATAGACGATATTACGAAGGCACGTGTGATCATGTTCCATGGAAGATCACTGATGAGCAATAAAATACCTTGCATGTTATGCAGGAATGCGTCAAAAGATGCTTTGCAGTGACCTTGCCAAGGCGTTTAAAGGACTTGCGGATAATCTTCTGATACTGTTTCTAGAGTTTAATTATGCCTGAAAAAAATCATAAACAAGTCCCATCCATGAACATCTAGATAGAAAATAATCCAAAAATAATCGTTTAGTTGACCTGTACGCTGATTGTATTGCCTTCTCATTAACGCATGTTTCGACGTCCATTACACATATTATCTTCATCATGAAAGGAATTTCTGAAAGGCAGCTGTGAACAAAAATGTTCCCCGTGAATAAGTTAAAGGTCAACGGCCGACAGGTCATTGCAACAGTTCCTTACTCAATGGGGTGAACAATTCTCTTGTACGGGTTCATAAAGGCTCTGCTTAGTGGTTTGCTGGACTATCCACGGCGATATCTTTTGAGGTGTCCATATGACAGATTGTGTGATTGAAATGTGTCCAACTATTGTATGTATCGTTTCGTATTGTAAAGAAAATAAGTCATTTGCCCTAGATAATAGAAAAGCGGAATGGGATATATACCCTGATAATGTTTCTGAAGTGTCATATTACCTAATACCCAGTAATTAAAATTACTGTAAATCCTATCGATTAACATGGCTGTTGTGGAAATAAATAAATTGTAGTCAACAGGATCCATGGCATTTCTCATAATACAAGAAAAAAAGCCTATGTATATATACGGTCAATGGCCCATACTGCGGAAACAAAGAGATACAAACTTATTACAACAATATAAATATGTAGTGATTTTTAATTGGATTCAATCATTGCTACACATTCCAAAATCAGTGAACTACCTTTGGCAGGGCATTTTATTTTCATTTTTTGTAATTGTTTTGTTATTAATGTCGTTTCACGAAAAAAATGACCAATGTATTTTTAACGTCTCCTCTGAAATTAATGCATTATAATTTATTACTCATGACATTTTTTCATTTATAATATTACAACATTAACATGACTTTTTCGAAATGTGGGTCAAAATGAACTTTAGTCGTTCGATCCACGGGAATTTATTGAACAGTATCATCACATGCCGTGGAATTTCATACGTCAAGTCATCCATTATCTTGATTTCATGAATGTTCCATTTAAAGAATGTGTTTGTTTGTACACCCACGTTTATCCCCAAGTCGTCCGTTAACAGACGGCGCAGTATGCAGCCACGGCACATTGGCTTATTTCCCTCACAGGTACCCATTTAGACACCTGGGTGATGAGGAGCAAGCGTAGGATTAATTTTTTGCTCAGAAAAATCCAGTGCCCTGAGCGTGATTCGAACCAGGGACCTTCCGATCCCTAGACCAGCATCCTTCCACTAGACCACTGTCCCCACTGTATTTGTTGCATCTGTATCGCGCTAAAAGCGTTTTTAAGTACAAAGCAACGATACCCACTTTATTAATTGCTATTAACATGCAGACATTGGCCCATATAAGATGCAATTTACCACAGAAAATGTTCTCGGTCGATAGCGCAATAATTGCCATAATAAAATAATGTAACTTCAAAGGCTATTGCGTTTCAACATGCATACCACGTGTTTTGTTGCATGCAAGAACAATCAGTGCACAGAGTTTAGATTGTAATAGATTTGCAAACAACCTGTTTTTGTCTTTGAAAGTTATGACTTCTGCTCCCATGGTGATTGTGGATTTTTCATTCAGCTGTTTGTGTTTTGTTGTTTAGGAGTTCCACAATTGCTATTTCAAGCGATTTCTAACAGAAGGGAGCTTTGGTGTGTTTAAGAGCGTGTTTTATGTTGTTAGTGTTGGTGTTAATTCCAGAGATTTGTATTATGTTGATGCAGCTGCACTTACATAAACTGAAATATACGTACACAAGAAATAGACAGATACACTAACTAACGGCATAACCAAATGAAAACGTATGGCCCAGTCACACAGGGCAGGCGTATGGCCCAGTCACACAGGGCAGGCGTATGGCCCAGTCACACAGGGCAGGCGTATTTTACTGCGTTCTTCCGGCACCCAATGAAGCGATACGATCGCTAACGTCGTGAAATTTATAAAGAAGAAAGGCATCCAAACGCCAAAAACGTTAAAGATGGCGTCCTTACGGCTACAGATTTGGACATGTTCAAAGTAGACGGCGAGGCTCTGTGTTATTATGGCGTCCTATCTAGTACGCCGTAGGATCGCACAGGGGAGTCCATAGACGCAGAAGAAACGCAAACTAAGTTAATAGCCGTCCCTGGCATTTCTGGTTTGAGGATAAGATGTCAGAAACTCAGTACACACTATTTGCTTGCTTCTTGCTGATAATCAAAGTATAAAATGACACGTGCAATTATATGTTCGTCATGCTATGTTATTTATATGTTGAGTTCATTGGGAAGTTATCTTTAAAATGATGTTTTGTTGTGTGTTGCAAGTAATATTCGTCCATGAGTACTGCGCATTGTTGATATAAACCCCGTTCAAAGGTGTAACCAATCACACCTAACTAATTTGCCTTTTTACTTGCATCGGTAAGTTTGGCATATTTCTATAAACAAGAAGATACAGCCATCTAGAGCTTATGCAAAATGTTGAATTTTATATTGTGTATGTGAGGATGATTTTGTGCTTTTAGTGTTAATCATTTTGCAGATACGTATTTTATGTCCCCCAGTCTATACTGGTGGACATATTGTTTTTTCCCTATATGTTTGTTTCTTGGTTTGTTTGTTGGTTTGTTGGTTTGTTTGCACAAACTTTAACATTGGCCATAACTTGTGCAATATTAAAGATAACAACTTGATATTTGGCATGCATGTGTATCTCATGGAGTGGTGCAAAATCAAGGTCAATGTCATCCTTCAATGTCAAAGGTCAAATATATAGGTCAAAATCGCGCAAAAGGGGACATAGTGTTTCACAAACACATCACTTGTTTAACGAACGTTATGTGCTTGCAAAATGGACCCAACTTAAATGTTTTAAGATCATCTTTGTTATACAACCCACAGACAAAAGTGCAAATAATGTGAAGCATGAAGGTAGAGATGTATTGATGTTAGCATACTGAGGTTTATGTTTATACGTCATGGCAGAGAAGTACAATCAATCAATACTAATTTTACATCTCCATGTTTTCTCTGACAGTCTCTTAAAACGCCCTTAACATGATAAAAGTAATAATTCGTACATCACTAGAATATTTTTGATATCACAACATAAATCTGAAAAAAAAAACTATTGCTAATATTTATTACTCATGGAATATTTGCCTTTTACATGTTCAAAAGATAAACATAACTTTTTCTAAATGTATGTCAAAGGACATTTATTAGTTCGTACCACGGGAACCAATTGTACAGTATCATCACTTGTCGTGAAATTCCACACATCAAGTCATTGATCCATCATCTTGATTTCATAAATGTTCCATTAACAAAATGTGTTTGTTTGTACATCAAAGTTTATCTCCTATACCATTGTTGCAATGGTATTGCTCTGGGAGCGATTTTAAAATACCACGCACCGATACCCACTTTATCAATGGCTATTAACATACATAAAGGGGCTCATATAAGATGCAATATATCAGAGAAAATCATCTCGGTTGATAGTGCAATTGAAATAATGTACCTTCAAAGGCTATTGCGTTTCAACATGCATCACAATGGATTTGCAAACAACCTCTTTTTGTCTTTGAAAGTAATGAGTGTTGCTACCAAAGGCGATTGGGGATTTTTCATTCAGCTGTTTTTTTTATTTGGTTCAGATTTCCATTATTACTATTTAAAGTCATTGCTTACAGAAAGAGAGATCTGATGTGCTTTATTGCAAGTTTTATGTTGTTGCTGTTAATTCCAGAGAATTGCATAATGTTGCTGCTGCTGCAGTTACATTAACTGGTGATTTTCATTATTTTAAAACATTGGAACACAAAAATATACGTACATACGCCATAGACAGATATACAGACTTAGGTCCTGCGCATTGCCAAATGCAAACTTATATCCCCGCCACACTGAGCATGCTTATTTACTTGCGTTCTTTTGGCGACCAAGGATGCGCTTAGATCACCAAGGACGCAGTTGGAAAGCATGAAAAAGGCAACGCAAATGCTTAGAAAGCCTTAGTCGACGTCCTTACGGCTACTGCTTTGGACATGTTCAAAGTAAACGCCGATGATCTCTGTACTTACGGCGTCCTGGCTAGTACAGCATGGACTTGCCTTGATGATGCCAAAGACGCAGGAGTAACGCATGGTAATGTCATAGTCGCAGTTGTGTCGTAGAAGACACGCATAGGAGGTAGTGTGGATGCCGTGACGTCGACGATGATCGATATGGCCGACCACCAATATATTGTGCGGATCGACCGATACAAAATCGGTAGTATAGAAACGTCCTTGTAAAGAATTCGGGTCTGCTGAGCCCAGTCTTTCTCTTACCCTTATTCGAGAATAACTTGTTTAGTAATTTGTGGGTGTTCTCTGGGCAACTCCACCATATTTTCTTCGTCATGTTCGTTTAGGTCGCTACTGACAAGTTTTCTTTTTATACTTGACTGGACGTTGTATACTAAACGTCTAGCATTGCTAGTTACCGATGAGTACGACCCTTAGCCTATCTCAAGAATTGTCGTCGGTGTATTGACTTCCCCGCTAACGACCCTTGGACTTGAGCATAAGGCTGAGCTAGTGACGTTAATTAAAATCAAATTATGTTTTCCCATATTGAAGCGTAGACCAGCTTTTGTATTCCTGCAACGTAGAAGGTCGCAGTATAGTCGTATAAGACAGTCCAATCATGTTTTGTGGACATATAAGTCGAGCAACATATAATGGAACGCACAACACGTTACCCTTTTTCATGTCATGGCAACATGTTTTTGCGGATGTTTTGCTTTCATGCTGAATAATTAATGTGAGAATTGTATCCGCTCGATACTATTAATTGGTATATACGTCATACTGCTTTACTTTCTTCCGTTAAGACGATATATCGCTTTCCTTTTATAAAATAACAGCAATCTGCACGATTGTATCTTTAAACCATTTCAAACATCTGAGTTTGAGGACAAGATGTCAGACATTTAGTACACACTATTTGTTTGCTTCTTGCTGATGATAACACCGTGTAATAAAACAGTAGATTTAATATTCTTCGTGCTATGTGGTAAAGACCATTACAGAGTAAATTTCATTTTATGTTTGCACGACACAAATCAATCTGTATTTGTTCATAAGCACTGTTTTTAATGTCGGTTAGTTGTTCAAAATACTAAGTACTTTAATATGTATATGAAACGTGAAGAGTTAAAGCAAAATCAAAATTATAACATCATTAATGTTTGCTTGTCTGTTATATTTTTATATACGTTTGTGGTGTCATATCTGAAAGTCGGTTGAACGGTGTATCAGACATTGTTTCTAAACATGAAATGAAGGTATATCAATTCAGAACTTTTCAGAGGCATTTCATTTGAGAACTACTTTGGATGGCGCATTCGTCATATTCACCCTTTCATGACATATTTGACATAAGGTCTATATTGACATTGACATGAGACTGTTAGAATGCGTCACAACGACATCTGTGGACACGTATAACATTTTCTTATGTGAATATGATGTACATTTACAGCAAAGACCGTGTTGCAGGACAACAACATACCGTCACATTACTCTTTGTGGCTGCATACAATAATTAATCTTCGTGTTGCAACCGTGTGAAATGAGTGCCTTCATCTAGGTGTGCGTTTTCATATTACATTTATGTTATCGTCTTTTGTTACCTGCACCTTGACATTAAATGGGATTAGTTTTTACATCCTACTCAAAAGAGTAGCTTGAATTGCCTTCATGTTCACGGGCGTTATATTCATAGCTACAGTTTGAAATAGTATTTTCTTCTTTTATCTTAATTTAAATATCAGTGTAATTTAAGGACAGAGCGAAATAGCACATAGTAAGGTACGAAAATCTGCATTTCCAGGTGCAGCATATTAATTTATTCAGGCAAAATAGATTGCACAACGCGAGGTGTACCCATGACGCTTTATTTGGCAACTACAAATACGTATTTCATTCGGTGAATCTAAATGGACTAACTTTGAAAGTCCGTTATATAAAAGCACTTGGTGGCATAATGCAATCGGTTGACGTCAACTCTTTGGACAAACAGAAACACTATTTGCTGCTTCTTGTTGATGATCGAGGCATCTTATAAAACGTGTAACTTAATACTCTTCGTGCAAGATGGTTTAGACATATGCAAAATATTCAATATAACGGTACTTTATCATGTATATGAAACGAGCAGTTAGATAAATAAGTATCACATCAGTAATTTGTGCTGGTCTTTTATAATTTTATAAACGTTTTGGTATCATATCTGAATGTCAATGTACTGATTAATCAGACAGTGTTTCTGTAAATAAAATGAAATTAAATGAATTCCAAACTAAATGCATTCTTTGTGCGATAGTTCATTCATTATATTCATATTTTATTACGTATTTGTCATACTGTCTATATTGGCCTTGAGTGAAGATTGTAAGCAGTCTTCACAGCGACATCTGGAGACACGTATAACACTGTCTTATGTGAAATTGATGCACATTAACAGCAAATACCTTATTGGAGGACAGCAACAGGCCGTCACATTATTATTTGTAGCTGCATTAAATACTTAATCCACATGTTGCAACCGTGTGAAATGGATGCATCTAGATGTGCGATGGCTTATTACATGTATTTTACCCTGCTTTGGTCTCTGCACCTTGACCTTGTGAAAATATGTTGTCCTCATGTGTCTCATATGGCGTATTGGATTGAAATAAAACCCTACCATCATTACATGGGATTAGTGTTTGAATCCTACTCCAAAAGAAGTTAATGTACACGTTACTTTAACCCATTGATGCCTAGCGTCTATAAAAAAGGCTTTGGCAAACAGCTAAGACCCAGATGAGACGCCGCATGATGCGGCGTCTCATCAGGGTCTGCGCTGTTTGCTTAAAGGAATTTCTGTAAGAATATTCTAAATATAGAAATAAATATACTAGACATCCCTAATTTTGGAAATAAATTGATCCAATTGAGAAGGATGGGAGAGTCCACTCGGCATAAATGGGTTAAGGACAGAGCGAAATTGCCCCTAGTAAGGTAAGAGAGTGTACATTTCATGCTGTATTACAGCAGAATTTTGCATCATATAAATGCGGACTGTACAAATCCGGGACGACACTTTACACACATGCATTAAACCCGGTTTTACCAGAGCGCGGCTCATAGGCAACTTTGATTGCACAATGCCCTGTATATATCGCTGGTTACTGTCAACTACAAAGAGGTAGTTAATTTGGTAAATCTGAATTGACCATAGTGAAAATTCTGTTTTATAAAAGCACTTAGTGGCATAATGCAATCGGTTCACGTCAACTCTTGAGGCTAACAAAAAGGCGCGGTGATGTATATTCTGCTGGAACGCCGCATAGTTTTCACTTATTTAAAAAACGCGAAGGACGTTTAACGAAAAGGACGTTGCAAACTAACCGCGTATCTTTCCTGTAACAAAATAATGAGATTATTGGCATCTCAAAAGATACTATGATAGCAGTAAAGTTCTTCCTTATTTTGATAGTTTCTAGTAAAATGTCTTCCCTTACGAAACGGTCATAAGTTTCCAATGCGCTGGTGAATTTTCTATCACGGGCACCTGTTGCAATCGCACATAATTATTTAAATTAATTGATATATGTATTTTTAAAACATTGACAATGCGGAATGAATTTAATTGATTACTTTGGCACACGTCGTTGTAAACATATTTTTTTTAAATATAATACCTATTATTTCAAACGATTAAACATAAGTGGATGGGGAAAAAACACCTTAAACAATTGTTCAACGCCTGATAATGGGACACAGACAGGTTGCAAGTAGATTTATTGAATATAAATCAATTTAATATAGCATCTTTTGATCGGTTAAAATGAGAATAAGTGAAAATTATACTCATTTCTTTTTCAAGGACAGTTCATTTAATAAAACATCTAACGACACAAATGCACTTCAATGCTACATTATAATATAATGGAAAACGCATGTGTAACCATGAAGGTTTTTGCAGTTAAATTATTCGTACATAATCGTGTTAACTTGAGAGATCCAGCGACCTCGAACATGTCAAAACAAAATAAGCACATGGAATAAATGACCTTTTTTCAAGGCCGCCGTTGCAAATATGGGAATTTATGTAACGTTGACATTTAAATAATGTACTTTATTACGGTAATAAACAAGTCATACATCATTAACGTAATAAATGAAAAGCGCAGTCGATATTAACCGAAAAGAATTATGAGTACATTGTTTATTCGTACTTTTCAAGTTTGATTACATCGCCTGGTGGATGTATGTTCTTTTGCTTCAACTTGCAATTTTGCGAACCTATACTGATTGGAACTTGTTATTCAATAGAAAATCTGCACTCTTGAAGAACCACTTTCCAAATCTGGAAAAGTGTCGTCCCAGATTAGTCCGCACAGGCTAATCAGGGACGACACTTTCCGCCTAAACTGGATTTTCGTCAAGAAAAGTCTTCCTTTAAACGGAAAATATTATAAAAGCGGACTGCACAGGCTAATCTAGGACGACACTTTACGCACATGCATTACACCCCCGTTTCACAGAGCGAGGCTCATATGCTTCGGAAAACCTGTTTTAGATGGTTAAAGAAACATATAACATTTGCCGTCACACCGGCCGTTTTCGTTGGCTACAAAACGAGTCCGTAGATTGGGATTGCCTGTTACAATCGTGTTTAATTATTAACGTGATCAGAACTGTGTAAGTAATCATCCTAACGTTACCGTCGGCCTAATATTGGCTACAGTTCATGCGAACTTTGTCGAAGGTTATAGCCGTTCTCCCGGGGATGGTTTTTGTGTTGCAACACCTCTAATGCCCGTACCGCTTTCCTGTTTTAACACTACATAACTTCCGATTTGCTCGATTTCTCCGGAAATGTGATATTGATGTGGGGCACATATCAATAAAGAGGGACGTTGATAGTTTTATTCACTGATTTTTACACGACAACAGTCTCCTTTAATACTTGCACATTACGTATACAGGAACTGTCAATGGAATACAGCCACCGATAACATGCTTATTAATTGATCAGAATATCATGCCGGTGTTGTATGTGAAGTTTATTGCAATGTAGCCTCATTTAAAAAGGCGTTTCCAAACAATGCTATCTCAGTCCAGTTCCTGAAAAGTATATTTAAACAATAACAACGAAAAGTTACAATTTGTCCTCGCTCTATGAAAAGGGCCCTGGTTTAATGCAAGTGCGTAAGGTGTCGTCCCAGATTAGCCTGTGTCGTCCGGACAGGCTTATCAGGGACGACGTTTTCCGCCTAAACTGGCTTTTTGCTAAGAAGAGACTTTCTTTGAACGAAAATTATCCTAAAAGCGGAAAGTGTCGTCCCTGATTAGCCTGTGCGGACTGTACAGGCTAATCTGGGACGACACTTTACGCACATGCATTCAACTCCCTTTTCACAGAGCGAGGCTCATATAAATGATTTACATTCACATAATTGTTATGAAAACAGCATGATATGACCATATTGTATTGAAAGCCTGCCCCCCCCCACCATCCCCCGCAAAAAAATATCACCAATATGTAACAACTGTTTTCAGAGAGAACCAAATCTACTAGTATCCGTTGACATATTCAATATAATTGATATAATATAATGTAATTAATTTCGCAGAACCATTTTCATGACCAACCTTTTGCGTTTCTTGGAGTTTAAAGATAAATAAAAAAAATATACATTCAGACCAGACGTTTTCATGACCAACCCTTTGCGTTTCTCGGAGTTAAAAGATAAAATATATAAAAAAAAAAATACGTACAAACCAGACATTCCCAGTTTGTTTGTGGTTGGCCGCGTTGGATTGATGCTGAAATCAAACGTTCGTGATGCATAAAGTATACACTGCACACACGGCGCTTTGTAGTCCGNATTGGAAGCCTGCCCCCCCCCCCCCAACCATCCCCCGCAAAAAATATCACCAAACACTATGTAAGAACTGTTTTGAGAGAGAACCAAATCTACTAGTATCCGTTGACATCGTGTCGCTCAATATTCACTTAATTTTGAGTGACGTGCTATTTCCTGTTGTATGTCTTTCGTGGAAATGTAACGACCCTCGCAAGGTTCAAATAAGAAAATCAGAAGATTTATGACATATGAGTGCATGATCAAGTGTTCGCTTCATATTTCGGGATACTGTGAAACGACCGATACCACGAAACATTCACATATAATTAGTGCAAATATGTGACGTGTTCTGAGAAAACTGGGCAAAATGCTTGTGCGTAAATTGTCATCCCAGATTAGCCTGTGCAGTCCGCACAGGCTAATCAGGGACGACAATTTCCTCTTTTATGGAATTTTTCGTTAAAATGATGTCTCTTCTTAGCGAAAATCCAGTTTAGGCGGAAAGTGTCGTCCCGGATTAGCCTGTGCGGACTGCACAGGCTAATCTGGGATGACACTTTACGCACAAGCATTTTGCCCAGTTTTCTCAGAACACGCCACATATAGCCATT
Organism: Dreissena rostriformis; assembly: GCA_007657795.1. Classification (NCBI taxonomy): domain Eukaryota; kingdom Metazoa; phylum Mollusca; class Bivalvia; order Myida; family Dreissenidae; genus Dreissena; species Dreissena rostriformis. The sequence continues at coordinate 448,792 of VMBQ01000705.1, read as the reverse complement.
GCGAAACAACCATTGGTGGGGGGACGTATGCTTATCAACAAATGAGCCTCACTCTGTTAAAAGGGGTTTAATAAATTTGCATAAAATGTCGTCTCAAGTAGCATGTGCAGTTCACACAGGCTAATCAGAGACGACACTTTCCGCTTGTATCGTATTTTTCGTTTAAAGGAAGACTTTTCTTGAAAATAATCCACTTTAGGCGGAAAGTGCGGACTGCACAGGCTAATCTGGGACGACACTTTACGCACATGCATTAAACCCCCTTTTTACAGAGTGATTCTCAAATAATTTCCGAGTATGGAGAATGTGTTCATTTGTTAACTTATCCAAAATACAGATCACAACAAACAAAATAAGTATGTAATGGTTCAATACTTTGGTTTGTGCATTTAATGTATGTTGAAACATACAATTCATAAAAAGGACATACATTTTAATAATATCACTGCCTGCAACGTTGGTATTTCATTGAACTTGCATACATTCAAAACACGATCAAAGGTTCATATAATTATGTTTTAATGCTACAGTCTGCAACTTTGGTTCGTGCACTTGGAATGACCTTTAAGATTTTAATTGACCGTTGTGTTAGTGTATGTTAAACAAAAGGCATTCTATTTTCAGTGGGAGGCTGAAAGGTCCAAACTTGCAGTAACTGGCATAATCCGCTTAACGATCAACAACCGGATTAAGAAGCCGTTTAATTAAATTCGCAGAATTATTTCCATTGCGTTTCTTGGAGTTTAAAGATAAATAAAATAAAAAAAACCTACAAACCAGCCGTTCCCAGTGTGTTTGTCCCATTCACAAACTGGATAAAGAATCCGTTTACATGTAATTAATTTCGCAGAACCATTTTCATGACCAACCTTTTGCGTTTCTTGGAGTTTAAAGATAAATAAAAAAAATATACATTCAGACCAGATGTTTTCATGACCAACCCTTTGCGTTTCTTGGAGTTTAAAGATAAATTATATAAAAAAACATACGTACAAACCAGACATTCCCAGTTTGTTTGTGGTTGGCCGTGTTGGATTGTTGCTGAAATCAAACGTTCGTGATGCATAAAGTATACACTGCACACACGGCGCTTTGTAGTCCGAAGTTGGTGGGGCGTTTTGTGCAAAATTTCAGTCATAAATAAGCCAGCTGCTAAATACTTCGTACTTTATTCATGCCTACGCATTGCACAATGATATATACGTTGAGTAAGGTTTAATCACTGCGTCAAAACACGCAATTTACCCACCCACCCATCAGAGAATGGAAATGATTTATTTACACGGTTCAGAGGCTACATACCACTAATAACTGCTTCGTTGTTGCTTATGATTTAGCCATTCTGATAAAGAAGACGACCGAAAAAATACTATAAGTTGCGTAACCACGTTTGGTGTATTTATTGATCATAAAGCAAGAGCACACGCGATGTACTTAAACGACGGTGTAACCGTTCGAGGGATTCACCCAAGCTTGCACCTTTTATGAGTCCGTTGCTCATCCCTACACATAAATCGGACAAAAAAATGTAAATATATTGGAAGTTTATTGCAAAGTACAAACGAGATTATATTGTCGCATTAGTTCAATCAACAATGCGTTGAAAGTATGATTCTCCTTGCAGTTTTATAATAAACTGCACTCTCCATTTACACCTAGCTCAGTTGGTATTTAATCTCAAAGCTTAAGTATTACGGATTTTAAATTGCAAGAAGAATAACCAGCGAGCGCCTACACAAAATGGTAAAATATAAATTATTTTTAAGTTGTAGCTTTTCAAACGTGCAAACAACGTGAAGAATGAACATTTATATAAGCCTCGCTCTGTTAAAAGGGGGCTTAATGCATGTGCGTAAAGAGTCATCCCAGATTAGCCTGTGCAGACGAAAATCCAGTTTAGACGGAAAGTGTAGTCCCTGATAAGCCTTGCGCACAGGCTAATCAGGGACGACACTTTACGCACATGCATTAAACCCCCTTTTCACAGAGCGAGACTCATATATATTTGTGGAATTTGGTTATTAGGTTACCATGAGTACTGACTTAACTGTTATTAATGTCAGGTGTGAGAAGTAGAAAAAAAAACATCGCCATTTGATCTGTCTGTCTCTTATCCACGCCTTAAACATGAAAACAGTCATAACTTAACATTTAGTGACACGTTTTTATACAATATATCTTTGTAGATCTAAAAGATATTTATTAGTAACATTTATGATCCATGGTACATTTTCATTGCTCAATAATACGTAATAAAAAGTAAAGAGACGTATTTCGAAATGTAGGTCAACATAACTATGGTCCTATGTACCAGTATATCATCACCACAAAGGTCGTATGTACCAGTATATCATCACCACAAACAGTAAATCCCCATCATATTGAGTACAGAAATGTACCATTCAACAAAAACACACTTGAATAATTATACAATGTCATGGATGAAACCCCAGTAGTACATGAAAGCGATTTGAAACTCCACGCACCGATACAGACTTTAATCATTGTAATTACCATGCAGAATTTTGCTCGGGCTTAACATGCAATATGTGCAGCATCAAAGAAAATCGTCTTGATTAATTGTGCAATTAAGACCAATATAAGTAATGGAACTTCGAAAGAAATTCTTTTTCGGCATGCAGAACACGTGTTTGATTGCATGCACAACAAACACAGTGTGCACATTTTAGCTTGCGTTGTTTTTCTTCAGTCACCACCGTTGTTGTCTTAGGAAAACTAGATTGCTGCTCTCATGGCGATTAGTAATTTTATACGGTTGTCTATTTTTGGTAAAGGTTGATGCAATTATTATTTCATTTTATTTCTCAGAAGCGATCCCGCGTCTGTGATTTGTGTTCTTGGTGTTAATGTTATTACTTTTTTGTTTTTTGTTTTTGTTGCTGCTACTGCAGAAACATTTCCTGATACATGTTTGTTGTTTCAACAACAGAAACACAACACACAATACAAAAACGTTCGATTCGATTGTTTTCATTGGTTGATACTGAGAAAGTATAACATTTAACTCGTATGATTGCTGATAGAGAAATTGATGGCGGCGTCAATAATACAAGTTGTTTGTGTCTGCGGTTTTCATAAGGTTATAAAAGAAAATGACACGTGTTACAACATGTAACTGATCACGAGTATGGTATTTAAAGACAAGCTGCTGCTTTCTTTGCTGTCCCTAATCAGTCTCTTTATCAACACGTTTTGATCGCAGCCGAAAAACCACAAACAAAGAAAGTAAAATGCGATGGGAAATGGCGGTAGCTCTTTGTGTAGATTGTGTGTAGTACGAGGCGAGGCGTTCCATCTATGCACCGGATGTGCCCTACAAATGCATTATGGGTTACCTCTTTTGATGTGGTGAGCGAACTAGATTATTACAAGATAATTGCGCGAGGTGTGTTACCGGCGGACTACTTCATTCCATTGAATAAGCAGACCCAACATTATTATTATTATTATTATACCGGATTTATATAGCGCCCTTTTCATGCATGAGTGCACGTTCAAAGGCACTTTACATAAGAACATTTGACGTATCGCAGATACGAATACATTTTGCAACACTGTTTCAAAAAAAAATCGATCAAAACTACTCAATTATATTATAAAACTACTCTATTATACTTACACTATAAGTACTACGTAAAAACATTCACAGTTACCCTAGTTTAGAAAGATCAACAAGACACTTTAAAACTACCCTATGTGTATAGCTATAACACAATAAATGACACAATAAAATATAAAACTAAAACTATAAGTACTACGTAAACAAAAACAAAAAAAAACACATACAATTACCACGAGTCCATAAACCCCCATTGGAATAATTATGCTTCCTTTAAAAGGGTACATTCAAGTTCATGCTGATTTATGCCTCTCGTCCAATAACAAAATCTCCCGCGAATTCGTCTGCTTATGTGTTGGATGCGTAATCTGGGATCATAGTTACCTGTTCCGGTGACTCACGCTGCTGGAATCCATGAAAATATTGCCTGGAATTATGTCAGCGAGGCTCAGCGATACAACCAATAATCGCGGAGAATTAATTCATGGCAGAGTTCACTACGGTGTGATAATTTGCAAAATGGTAACTTCAAAACCCGTGTAGCATAGATTCATAGCAGAGTTCGCTACGGTGTAATAATTTGCAAAATGGTAACTTCAAAACCCGTGTATCATAGATTCATAGCAAAGTTCACTACGGTGTAATAATTTGCAAAATGGTAACTTCAAAACCCGTGATGCATAGATTCATAGCAAAGTTCGCTAAGATGTAATAATTTGCAAAATGGTAACTTCAAAACCCGTGTAACATAGATTCATAAAAAAAGTTCACTACGGTGTGATATTTTGCAAAATGGTAACTTCAAAACCCGTGTAGCATAGATTCATAGCAAAGTTCACTACGGTGTAATATTTTGCAAAACGATAGCTTCAAAACCGAGCTAATCGATTCGGATTGTTTGCTTCAAAACAGTGGCATTATGTTGTTTAAAATTTGTTGCATTCATAACAATAAAATAAATATCTACAGTCAGCATATGCTGCATATTGCTACTTTTGAAATACTGCATTATTTCAACAAAGCTAACAAATAAAAACAAAACATGATAAATCAACCAACAACAACGGGTTATTTGGGGTTGTATCAACCTACGTAAACATATAACAAAACGACCAAAATAACAAAACGAACATTTTGAAAATTTTGTTTTTTCGAGACAACACAAAATGCAATTTCATGTTGGACAGAATGATAACAGCGCGAAAAGATTATGAATGCGTTTCAAAACAGAAGGGCATTACAACCGATAAGTCTCGAGAATACGTCTGTCTGTCTTTCTGTATCTCTGTCTGTCTCTGTGTCTGTCTCTCTGTCTGTCTCTCTGTCTGTCTCTATGTCTGTCTCTCTGTCTGTCTCTCTGACTGTCTCTCTGTCTTTCTCTCTGTCTGTCTCTTTGTCTGTCTCTCTGTCTGTCTCTCTGTCTGTCTCTCTGTCTTTCTCTCTGTCTGTCTCTCTGTTTGTATCTCTGTCTGTCTCTCTGTCTGTCTCTCTGTCTGTCTCCCTGTCTGTCTTTCTGCCTGTATCTTTGTCTGTCTGTCTACAAATGACAGCAAGAATCCAGCGACGAAATGTTCCGTCTAGAATGGGTTTTCTTATAGAAGAGACTTTCTTTAAACGAAAAATATCATAAAATCGGAAAGTGTTGTCACTAATAAGCCTGTTCGGACTGCACAGGCTAATCCGGGACGACAATTAACGCACATGCATTAAACCCCCTTTTCACAGAGCGAGGGTCATTTACTGAAACTACTTATTATTCGTCTTGCTAGGTGGTCTAGACCCATGCAGCCAGACACAATTACATTGCATACGGCGTGTCTGCATGATACAAATCAGTCTCTTCTGTTGCTCATTGAATTGGCAATTTGTTTAATAGTATCAAAATAATGATAGATTAACATGCAAATACATATGGAAATTTCACTCATCTAAAATATAATTTAATGATGCATTCAAATGCAAATAAAGCTGGAAATAAACTGTTATGCAAGGTCGCATTCTTTCAATAACAGTTATACAACCGTTTGCGTTCATCTATCAATTTTGCATCAATGGCAGTTTATTTTTGCTGTTTAAGCATATGTCCTATGTTATATGTTATATAAAATAAGAAATAATGAAAACAATAAATCATCTGAAAAAAAGATAATTGTTCAACGTTGTTGCACCTTTTTCCCGTGCAACGTTTTGTACCGTTAATGGTGGCATCTCAAAGACGCATTTTACCACAGAGACAGGGTACATTTTTCAGAGTTTAAGAAGAACACGGGGACTTATGTAAGTCCATTAACTTCCCCATACTAAATGAATAGAATTGTTTGGACATGCGACATTAGAATATATTAGTTAATTCATCCTTTTCAAATTTAGTTATAAAGCCGCTTTGTTATTTTCCTTTTAAACAGCAGTTTTAAAGACTACAATTATCTTCAATAGATGTGCAGAGTATCTCCAGAGTATTCATACTGCCTAAATTCCGTACTACTTCGTACCGCTTTCTGCTTTTGAATTAATACGAACCAAATATATGCTTAATATTTTTATTAATCAATATTTTAAAACAGTTACACATACAATCAAACAAATATCATATGTTAAATGTATATAATATCAGCACGTTTGTGAGTAGCACATTTAAGGGTACATGTAAGAAAGAACACTAAGAAGCGATGCAGCCGTTTCAGCCATACAAACGAACGAAAGAACGTGTGAACATTGTGACCGGGACTTTTAAAACAGTTCGAGCCATCCGATAATTCGACACCTCGCAAATTCGAGCCATACGACATAAATGTATATGAATATCTAGCAATTTAAAATCGGTGCTTCAAGGAGCCAACCGGAAATCTAAGCCAAGCGCGTTCGAGCCATCGGGTTTCGACTGTGCATTTTATCCTGATTTTGCGGCACATGAAGTGAAATATTAAAACTTCAGTGCTAATAATATTACAGCCAATTTAAGTTATTCTATTTGCTTTGGTTTAAACCAAGAGATTCATTTAGAATGTTTAGTATCGAATCGTTTATTGCTATCAAAACAATATAACGAAAAGCTTAGGTCAACCCGTAAGTTGGTAACAGCAGCGGACAACATTTTTCTTCCCACTTACCTTTAACGATGCTCATTAAACACAAATTAGCTGGTAGGCTTCTCCTAACACGCATTTAACATTACTTACATATGACTTGTACTTTTTATGTATGCCACCATTACCGCCTCTGGAAGTTTCCCCTGACTTTTAACGCCACAATGATCGCGAACTCTGAGGACGATTTTAGCTGGCCTCCAAGGGCGATATGACAACAGATGCGGATCATGAGCACATCTGGTAGAAAAAAACATTTGAGTCTTGCTCTTGGAAAACGGGGCTTAATGCATGTGCGTAAAGTGACATCCCATATTAGCCTGTGCAGTCCGAACAGGTCCATTAGGGTCGACAGTTCCCGCTGTTATTGCATCTATGATTTAAATAAAGTCTCTGTTTATCGAAATTCCTGTTTTAGCGGAAAGTGTGGTCCCTGATTAGCCTGTGCGGACTGCACATGCTAATCTGGTACGACCGTTTACGCACATGCATTAAGCCCCTTTTTCAAAGAGCTGGTTTCATTTAAGTATGCACTTCTCAGTGGTGCAAACTTTTAGGACGATTTTATCTGGTCTCCCAGGGCGATACGACATCAGATGTGGATCATGAGCACATCTGGTAGCGCCTGTCCTCTCTTCACACCGCATAAACACCGATTTGCCCTATTTCACCCGAACGTTAACTACAATGCGTGCCATTGTCATAGCTAGACGCTTATAATTTTAGTTTTCGAACAAGTTGATGTGTTAAAATTAATTGAATTAATTGTACGCGATATTTTTTTCGTTAAGACGTAACCTACAATGTCGGTGCTAATTTAAGCAACTAGGTTAAATCGACGTGACTTTAAAGTAAGACAAAACTGCGTTGGTAAATTAAATTAATATGAGGTTCAGTAACTGTTTGAACGAATTTAAAAATTGATCCACGCATAAGTTTTTGGGCAGTATGGCTTCGATATCAGCAATGATAACACAGTTAGTTTAAACCTATTTATTTTAGCTCGATTGCATCGAAAGCCGTAGGCTTATATAAACGCTCTCGAGTCCGTTTCCTGGGACTATAACCAGTACTTGGTGTCTTCGAGGTAGATCAAAGGAACGCTCCCAGTGGGGTTCGAACCCATGACCTCCCGATCGCTAGGCGGACACCATATCACAGTTATCGAATACGGTACGTCAGACAATTTAACAAAGAAAAGAACCCACTTATGTTCGTTACTATAACATGTCACATAAGTAATTTAATAACGCCTTAACGTAAAAATAATTAAAAAAATCATAAAGTAAAGATCATTTCTTCCAAGTTGGCAAATGTCTATTCTATATGCAAGACGTGTATACGATCTGGGCCGCGCTGGGTGAAAAGGGGTTTGATGCATGTGCGTAAAGTGTCGTCCTAGATTAGACTGTGCTCTCCGCACAGGCTAATCAGGGACGACACTTTCCGCTGTTATTGTGTTTTTCGTTTAAATAAAGACTGTTCTAGTAGAAAATCCAGTTCAGGCGGAAAGTGTTGTCCTAGATAAGCCTTGCGGGCTGCACCAGCTAATCTGGGACGACACTTTATGCACATGCATTAAACCCCTTTGCACAGAGCTAGGCCCATTTTTAATGCTTTGTGTTGCAACATGTAGCTAACATGATTATGGATTACACAGACCTTGGTTTAATTGGCAAAAAAAAAACAAGATAGTAATTTTACTTAAGCGCTCCAAAGTGTTTTCTTACAAGCCTTGTCTAAGTGAAATGCGAATTTCAGGGAAACAATAGTATAGCAAGTTATAAAATCTAGTATCCGTTTCTTATTTCGTGATACTGAGTAACAAACATGTCCTTGGCAATCTGTCCATAAAAGTACGAAACATTTATTTCAACGCGAAACAAGTTGCAAAAGCATACATAATGCCAGCGTCTGAAAAAGTAGTACATTGATTTACTATTCAAATAGACCATTGAAACGAAGCATACATGTTATGATATAGACTGCAAATTTCGTATATCCATGCTCAAATCTAAAATTTATGGAAACATTTACATAGGAACTACAATTTAATTAGAAAAATGTTTGCAATATGTGTTAATGCATTTAGCGTTCAAAGATTCAGATCACGATAAATCACGCCATTCACAAAGGTACGTGCATGCTGAAATGCAGTCGCGGTCTGCAACCTTGGTTCGTGTACATTCAATGACCTTGTCCTTGACGGTTTTTTATTTAAAAAATATCATTTGATTGAACGTTTATCAGGGCGTAACATCGTTATAGCACCGACTGCGTAATCCTCTTCTGCATTAGCACATCGGAATAATAAGCTGTAGCATGCATTTCGTTGAATAATGACATTAATTACCCTGCAAGGTCTGCTATCGGCTTACTTTATGACACGCTTTGTTTAGGCAAACCTTGACATTTTTAGATTCGTCGGAATCGTGTATAAAATGAACAAGTGGCGTTGATTAAATGCATTTGTATCGACCCCCGGTCATGTGACCTCCATGGTGAAAACAGCGTCACGTGACTCATATTTGTGTTAGTTCACCTGAACGACCGTTGTACAAGATGTGAACGTTCACAACAAGGGCTTGGTTCTGTTTGCTGGGTGAGTAAGGATCATTCCACTGAAAATGGGTTTTGCAGATATCAGTCAATATGTGGTCTAATATATGTTGACTGAATATTGCCAAACTAAGCATGGACTGACCGCAAACTATCTATTGCGGTTGGGAAACCATGGTTACCAGCGTCCTTCAACGGAAATGGGGAGACATGTGGCCTATGGGCTTGTTTTTTTTTTATTAGACGACACACCTGCGTTTCATATAATGTGTTGGTTCGTACTGATTTCTGTGTCGACTCAGATATTACCATATTTTTTAAAGATAAATTATTGAGGTAAACAACCCATATACGTAACTTGCCTAGACTCAGTGTGTTCACCGCGTGAACATAAAGCTGTGACATACGAACACTTAATGGAATTTTAATGTTATTTATTCATGTCATTTTTTTCCCTCCCACATCAAAGGGCGCGGTTACCGTGTACAGGTAATCAATTCATGCAATGGATAAATCGATAAAGTGGAATGTATTTTATCACCACCCATAAGCATTCAATTAAATGGTAATGGGTTATGCGTATTTTGCATAAAATAACATAACAGAACACACCTATGTTTTACTTCTTTTATCTTTTATCAACAATGATTAATTGATGGTGTTGGTTGTTTATTATGCGGTTCAGAACGGAGCAATTTCGAAACTTACATAACCTCGACCAGTACTTGTTTAACCTTATTCTTACATGTTTTCATGTCTAAACCCTGCTGACATGGAATCTTAATGTAGCCTTTTTTATTATAAATGAGCCTCGCTATGTGAAAAGGGGATTTAATGCATGTGGGTAAGTGTCGTCCCTGATTTGCTTTTATTACATTTTCCGTTCAAAGAAAGTCTCTTCTTAGCAAATATCCAGTTTAAGAGGAAAGTGTTGTCCCTGAATTGCTTGTGCGGACTGCACAGGCTAATCTGGGACGACAATCAACGCACATGCATTAAACCCTCTTTTCAATGAGCGAGGCTTAAATGCATATTAAACGTGTTGATGCAAGTAGTCTGTGCATAATATGGGTGATGGTTGCGTTAGTGTTTGTAGCTAAATAAGGCGTGTTATTACTGATGCATTCATATGTAATTTTCACGGATGTTGGAAAATGTGTATCGTTGTTGCTGCGTCATTAAAGTAGCAACGAATCACCTGTCAATCTCGAGTCAGTTAAAATGTTATGAAAGATACCATTTAATTATTTGTAGCATATATAAATCAAAACTATTTTTTTATAGAAACTATCAACTTTGCAATTTATATGACAGTTCACTTTTTCGACCAGCTTTTTGTTATGATAAGTCGTGTGGCTTCATTAGCCCGAAACAAAAAAATGGGTGATTTCAATGAACGTCACATTTTAATAATTGATATGATATTGTTTTTTAAAGGCTGAATGACGCGCAGTGAGTTAGCAATTTCACTTGTTCGTTTCACTTTACAAACCATACACAAGCCAAAGTACGTGAGCTCTGGTCCCCATAGGATAACAGCAGACGACATAATTTACTCGATTGACAATTCGTCTGCTGACACTAATTGGCGATTGTACAGACGACATAAATGGCGGAACAAAATACGCGCTTAAATAAATTATAATGATTTAAGTTCATAAGTAGTATGCATTGATTGCAGCACAAGATTGATTCCCCCTGCTGTTTAGTTTTTTAATGCTAATAAATCTTAAATAAAATTGCTCTAACGTCACACCAGACAATAGATATATATAAACTAGCGGTTAATTAATTTAAATCTGAAAAGGGCCGATAAATGTATGTCATCGATTAAAGCTTGACAAATATCAGAGTGTATTCCCAAAATGTTATTTAGTTCTCATTTGTGGTCTCACATAGAAGACCCGCCCAATAAAACGGTTGTAAATGATCGCTTTGACCTTAATGTATAACCAATACTGCTTTACGAGCGACTAAGTACTATTAACGACTAACATAAAAGTGAATTGCCATGGCATTCACCAACACTTGATTCACTAAACTTGTGAATTCATATGTACAACGGTGAATACATGGGCCTCGCTCTGGGAAAATTGGGTAAAATGCTTGTGCGTAAAGTGTCGTCGCAGATTAGCCTGTGCACAGTCCGCGACACTTTCCGCCTAAACTAGATTTTTGCTTAGAAAAGACTCTCTTAAACGAAAAATATCTTAAAAGCGGACTGCAGAGGCTAATCTAGTACGACATTTTACGCAAATGCATTAAACACCCTTCTCACAGAGCGAGATTCATATTTAAGTCAGTCTTCGCTCACCCGCGTATGCTCTTGGGATTTGAAACAGTAAATGTGCATAGAGTGCTTCTTGGTCATTGAATCGTGTTGAGTTCATCGGAAGACACCCTCCCATTCACCTTGCGTGCCTACTTCTTCATTCTAAACCTGCGTCCTGCGTACTGCCATAATTTGAACCTGCGTCCCACCCTAATTGTTAACAAAGATTGTTTTCTTTAAAAAAAAAACGTTTATAATGATGTACATTTTAAGCTTTCTACGATAACATGAACAATGTATTTTAATACGTCATGCTGAATAATATAATTACACATATACCTATAAACTTAGAGTAAAAAACCCTGAAAGGAAGCACTCACAAATATGCTCACAACGGAACTGTAGTCCTGTTTATAAGAATGTTAATAGCTAGTTAGGATGCATACATAAAAACTTGAACTTCAACACAAACTAACAACATTCAAATCACAATTGATATTGCATTGTACATTTTGTTTGCATTTCTTTGTCCAACCTCATTTACCACTGGTAATGTACATTAAATTAAAACACTGATAATACACTTAGGCTATGAAGTCTTGGCTAATGAGACAATACAGAAAATGCACGTTTTCAATCGTACCGATGTTATCGACTAGTCCCAAAAGGCTCAAACGCAATATTAACGGTTAGAGGTGTTTGTTGGCGTCTAAATAAAAAAAAGATTATTCTTAAGATTATTTAAAGCTTTGCCTACGAAATAACGAATGTTTGCGTACTGCGAACCGGACATTAGCGTAATGCAGTACGGCAATAAATCCCATCGAAAGGGGCGGCGTCACCCTCAGATCATTATAAACCGGACTTTGTCCTCGTTCCGAACGAAATCCTGTTAAATGATTTTTGGAAAATCTTCGCTTAATTATTCAAAGAAATAATTTACACATCTCAACAGGCTCTAAATCGTGTGAATCACTACTTACGAAGATATCGCAATCTCAGAAAGAGATAATTTTTCATAAGTTCTTACAACCACGTGGCTTCGTTCGCACGCCATTATCTCGCGGGCCGCTTATGTTATCAACTGTGGCCGCTTATGTTTTTGATAAGATTCTCGTGAAACCCTTACAAATGAACCTTGTGCAATTGAAGAAGATACACACGATAGCGGAGACAATGCTGTACCTTCCACCACCGCTTCCCACTTGCCTGTGACCAGTTTCCGACTTTCCCGGAAGCACTTGAACACTGGACCTTTCATTGAAAACAATTTTCGGAAAACGTTCGAACTTTACCAAGCGTCTGGTTACAGCTTTTACGTAAAGTGTTAATCACAACAACACTAATGACTTTCGAAGAAGCTCTTGAAACCTGACCTTTCATTGAAAACAATACTGGGAAAACGTTTGAACTTTAACCAGCGCCTAGTCACAGCTACTGCGTAAAGTGTGCCAGTTAATCACGAAAATAGTAATGACAACAAAAACAAACTTGTTGAGTGGAGATGAAAAATACATCACTATCTGAACGTGACTGCTCACGGCAACTGCGGAAAGTGCATTGTTTTAACAAATGGTTTTCAATGGAGTACACATGTACCTCTACTAAAATAGAAAACTACATTTCGATTATGTAACAGACGATTATATTTGCAGGAAGTTTAACAGTTTTCTTTAAATACGTCATTTACAGACGTAATTCAATATGTCTGCGCTTTAATAGTATAAACGCGACAACTGGTAGGCGGGGATAATCGCTCAGAAAACATCAATAATTATAAGGAGCATTTCCCACATGTTTATTCCGATTTCGTATTCGAATGCGGGAGGTGTTCGACATTTGCTATAGTCTGGAAGAAACAGCTGCGTTTGGATTCATGTATTTTGTTGGCAAAATGCTGAGTATTTAGTGCTTAATTCGAGCAATGAATATCCTTTATACATAAACACACCATTAGGTACCTTTTTCCGATTGATAACATAATAAATAAATAGTTAAAAAATGTTGGTGTTATATCAAAACATGTATATATCCAAATAACTAAAGTATAATGTAAAATATCCAACATAAATTCTATATATGCTCACAATGTCTGTGCGTTCTCTTACATCAATTTCCATTAAAACACATAGAAAGTACAATGTATTTTTATTGCTGCCAAAGCTTGATTGATCGCAGAACGCTTTTACTTTTATAGTAATAAGAACAGAAGTACACTGCCACGAGGTCAAGACTACAGGCTCACCAGGGACGACTCTTTCCGCCTAGATTTTCGCCTAGAAAAGTTTTTCTTTAAACGAAAAATACAATAAAAGCGGAAAGTGGTGTCCCTGATATGCACAGGCTAATATGGGATGACACTTTACGCACATGCATTAAACCCCATTTTCACAGAGCGAGGCTCATATATTTTGTATACCAAAGGGCATAACAAATATAACAAACTAAACATTTTGACATCTGAGTTTACATACATTTATTTCCTTTTCAAAATTCCATTTATAAAGAAAATTGTTATGGCTTATCCCAAAACTGTGAAAGAGTATCTCCAATGCCCACTGTGAACGTATATCTGTAATGCTCATCCGGATGAATGAAACCTCTAGAATGTTACAGTACATCTCCGCGTATTTGCATACTCATTTACACATAACAGTATAAAAAGGTCGATGACCGTCGAGTAAAGAAAAACAACAAGACACAAGTTCTGCTTCAAAATAAGTGCTCGAGAACCATTAAACCCGTCTGCACTGGTCTACAGATGTCATGGAGGTTGTTTGTTTTGTTTACATCCTTAGATTCAGGCATTTTTTTACCACCTTAAGTCATTGCGATATCGTACTAAAAATTCTTGTTTAATCCGGTATGGATGTTACTGTAATCTGCCAAAATGAGGATTGACTGTCGTATACGAATATGTCTGTAAAATATTTGTTTGCAACTTTGTTGTAACATCCGTACGTGTTCGTACAAGTTTCTAAAATGATGAACATGTGTTTGAAAGTAACGATTTTTGTATCTAATAAAAAAACAACTTTTTACGTGAAAATAGCGGTCCTGTCTCGTTCTCTACTGAAACATCTGTTATTTCAAAATAAAATCTCAAAAATAGTAATATGTAACCACGAGCTGTCATCGTCTAAAGCAAAACTTAACAATATGAAAAACAACCACAAAACATAAACCGACAAGTTTGATGGAAAGTTCCAGGATACAAATGTCAGTGCTCACGTGTTTCAGTTTTTCAACATGCGCCATCAACCCACGGCGTTTGTATACAAAACATATCAGGATTTAATTGTTTGTACTATATTTTGACGCGGACTAAACGTATGTTTTTATAATATGAGCCTCGCTCTGTGCGAGATGGTTTAATGCATGTGCGTAAAGTGTCGTTCCAGATTAGCATGTGCAGTCCGCATAATACATAATACAGAGAATAAAGGTTCTTTGGTGCATGATCCATAAGTGTATCAACCATGCATGTGCATATGTTAAACAACAATAACGCAAATACTGCTTTCGTAATACATCGAAAATGCGCGTGCGTAGAGAAATACAAAAATCGCATAATTAATTAAGTTATATAAGGCTATGTTATGTACATGTACATGCATTTTCTTTCGTAACAAACGTGGTGCTGACCTAGATTTTCGAAAGTGTCTGAATGTTTAACGCAAATTCGATTAAATTACGAGACTAAAGTATCCGGTTTCTTATAAATGTGAATTCATGTACACTAAATTAATCTTTTGATGAGGGTTTTATTTCCGAAAACATATATTTTACAATCATACGAACACGCACAAAGATTAAACTTTTTCAAAGAGAAGAAATATATTGGTACATAATCGATTAAATCACGTGACTAGTCTTATAAATGTGAATTCATGTATACTTAAATAAATTTAAAAAAAAATCCGAAATCACACATTTTACATTCATACGAACAAACATTAAGTTTTAATAATTTAAAGAGAAGAAAGATATCGGTACATAAATCTTATATATACTAAAAGATTTTACATTTTAAAGAAAAGAAAGAAATTGGTACATAGATCTAATTTTTACTATCTTTAAATAATGAGTTCTGTCGTTTGAACGGGCCATTGACTTTCATATCCAATTGATCAAGATTCAGAAAGGCGTAACTTCTTCGTACAAGACAATAACTCATTTACGTTTGCACTTAAAATGATTTGAACTATTAATGTGTTCATTTTTATTTTCATTTAAATCGACATACGTTTTCAAATCGTATCACAATAATCGTGTCACATAAGGCAAAAGAATAAACCAATCGTTCCTTTTGTCTCGTTTTAGGTCTTCAACAATGTTTATAGTTCGGAGATTCGGTGTAAGTGTATATGTTTATGCTCGAAAAAAGGATTGGTTTCATACCGGTGTTGTTTGAGATCGACCATGTTGTTAAAATGAGTCCTGTGTTGATACGTTGCAAAGTACTAATTCAGTACCTCAGCGACAAATGATCGGAAGCAAGTATCCATACTTCGTGATCAGGATGTCAACAGCCAACAGCAAATATAAAAATAAATGCATCTCCCGAACAGGGATGCTGTAAAGACGGCATGTTGTTTCGTCTATGTCAATGTTTATTCAATACTTGGAAAGCGAAATACATCTTCGCTGGCTGACACATGATACAAGGTACAAACACATTGTATTAAATTATTCAAATAACTTCATAAGCATACCACCTGTGTAAAAACAATTTTTACGAGCAAAAAATTACATGCTAGTTAATCACATTCAGCGAACAAACAAACATCTTTGCAAACACCGTTGTCTAAAAGAGGCCTCATTTGGTTTCATTCATAAACGCTGTATTGTCAAAGAGACACGTGCGTAAAACACTGTCACATTAAATATATTCGGATCACTTCGGGTCTATTCGTATAGACAGGGACTCATTATGACGTCCACGCGATCCTCGAGTGAATGAACTTATAAAGGCCAACGGTTCTGCATCGTAACCGAAGACAATTTAACGCCACCAAATCATTCATCATAATGGTAATCATGTCGCTCCTTAATGAATTCAAATTTTATGACTGAAATATTTTTGAGTAGCTAATGGTTGTTTGCGACTGATAAATGTGATAAGTTGTCCTTGTCAATAATATGTTTCGCGATTGAAATCAGGCGATCCGTTTGTTAATGAAATTCTTCTTTGTTTATGGGGTGTTACAGATGTTAAACATCGATATGTTTGTTTCGATAATCGCTACCGTTCGGGAGATAGTGATATTTTGATGTATAATGTTACAAATGTTAGCGCATAGACATGTTAACTTTGCCTTTATTGGTTGGCATTGTCATAGACAAAAGTTACTTATTAAAATTATCTACACGAGAACCCAAGTAACCATTCCTACTTTTTATTTGTAACACAATTGGCATAATAATAGTAACTAGATCATCCAAATACCCATCTTTGATCTGCTAAACAGGTATACTTAGTGAGTTGTCCTCATGTACAACACGTTACAGGTAACACGGTTTCACGTACACTGCTGTGAACTTAGTTTACCAAATAACTATTTTTTACTTTTTTTTCCATCTTAAGTTATTTAGAATCTCTACTGCTTGGCATTCCATGCAACCAGAGTTCTGGGCTGTTATACATAACAACCATTCAAAGAAATGTTGATGTTTTAATACAAAAACATCTCAAACGAGTCTTTACCCAGTGCGTTTCAATTTAATGCATATTATTAATACCAATCGTCATTAATTTGTTCTGTGCATTTTCATATTTCGACCACTTATTTTACAATTTGGTGCAGATCACATGCCATTTCTTCGCTCATTTATTTATTGCGACAGCTGTTTAAAAACATGATCAGCAGGCCCAAGTGTACAACGTTTTTACAACCTTTTTGTGGCTAAGTGTTACTCAAATTTGATTGGTCGCGCATGTTACCTAACGACATCGAACAACAGATTTTCTTATCCAACCCAAATTCGCGACATTTGTGCTAAATCCCATTAATAAAGTTCGAAGGGATTATCTGTTCTTTAACAGCTTGTTAGCGATATCAATCATTCATGCGTTTGATACATTGTCTGCCGACCTTTTCACAGAGCTTTGTGGGATCAAAGCAGTCCGCACATGCTAATCAGGGACGACACTTTCTGCTTTTATGGACTTTTTGGTTTGAAGGAAGACTGTTATTTTCGAAAATCCAGTTTAGGCAGAAAGTGTCGTCCCTGATAGACTGCACAAGGCTAATCTGGGACGACACTTTACGCTTATGCATTAACCCTTTGAGCGCTGGAACCGGATTTTGAAGGCCTTTGCAAACAGTTTGAATCCAGATGAGACGCCACAGAACGTGGCGTCTCATCAGGATCCAAACTGTTTGCTATTATGAAAGTATTCTTTGAAAAAAAAATCAAAGAAGCTAATTTATGAAATTCAGCAGACGACATTTTAGCAGACGACAAATTACCCAGCATGCAAAGGGTTAAACCCTCTTTTCACCGAGCCAGGCTCATATGTTATACTAGTTAGTGTTACAAAACATGTATTTGATATTTGCGTAGCTTTCATCACAAGTTTATCTTTCGGTCCTAAAAGTGTTTCAGCATTGCGAGACGGGCATGCAAAGTAACCATACCATGAATGCAACCTATTGTTAAATATGTACATGTAATCCCGCCGATATGTCCGTTTACCATTGATCGGTGACCGAAAGCTTCAGACGCGACGTTTCTCTGCACACTGGAGGGACTTTACATCGTTTACTGCATAATCATGAAGGAGGGACGCAGCAGCTGTTGCATTGAAAGGCGTACCGTATTGGCACATGTGTGCATCACACTTCGTGACAACGTCTGTACCGTATTGGCACATGTGTGCATCACACTTCGTGACAACGTCTGCATTGTTAGTACCGTATTGGCAAATGTGTGCATCACACTTCGTGACAACGTCTGCATTGTTAGTACCGTATTGGCACATGTGTGCATCACACTTCGTGACAACGTCTGCATTGTTATGTCATTTTCTATACGTTTGTACCTTCAATAAATCTGGATTAGCATATAAAATAAAATACAACTGATGATTGTGACGTCGATCTTGAACTCAAAGTATTGCATGAAAATGTGTCCACAATCCAAAAGAACATGTCTTCCACAATGACGTTTTTTGCTAACAAAGAACACGCCGGGTATGCGAATACTCTGATGGCGGATGGCACTTACATAACAGAGAACAACAAACGTCACGCGCGAGATGAAAGTAGCTCAGTTNTGATTTTAGTGTGTTGTTCTTTTTAAACATTATTATAAATCTTTATACCTAAAACAACATTTTGCATTTAAAACAAAATTTTAGAGAACATTATGAAAGTGTGAGGATATGCTGATGATGAGCAATTAACCTTTAGTTTCTCAAACTAAATGTATACATATATTAAGGAAATAACGCAAATGTCTTATCATTTTAAAACTTTCTGTGCCTGAACTAATATGTATAATTCTGCAGGTGATCATAATTTATGTTTTACCTCTGATGATAAGAAATATAAAAAATCTGTGATTTTTGCTTTTATTTAACAATAAACTCGTTTAACTGATAACAATTATAAATTGACGAAGACCCACGATTACTCTCTGCATTTGAAATATACACAGGTGCTGTATGAGCAACTTTAAAAACGAACCAACCCGCTAACACCAATCAGTGAATGTGGATCACAAATAGTAACATACAATAATGAAATAATATGCCCGATGACCATCGTCTACTGAGCAATTTAACAAATAAATCACAATATAGTTTGTAAAAACACAGGTAAACAACATTTAATAACCCGAGACTGCACTTTAAACTTTTAATATACTTATATTGTCTATGGGTTTACATCATAATCAACACGTGGTTACGGTTAACTACAGCTCTAACATTTCAAAATTCAAACAAGGAATGTGTGCGTATATAGCATATTATAAATAAACCCAAGTGTCATAGAACTGTTTTTTACGTATAGAGCATGAAAAACATTCAATAATTTAAAATGTGGTATCTGCCTGTATTATTTTCACATACTTTTTTTTTACATTAAAACAAGAGCTTTAACTCAAACGATTATATTATAGCTGCATTGAACAATTTGCGCAAATCAATCGCCTATCTTTAAGCATCTTCAGAACACAATATCAAGACAATACTGCTACAGAATATTTGTTCATAACGAACACGTATTCTCTGTCTCATGTTCTTTTTCTTCTTTTAATAAGTTACACTAGACTTGGTGAGAAAGATGCAAACACAAAACTGTCGCTACTTGCATAAAAATGCGCATTAATTAATTAAGTACACTAACTTGTATTTAAACACTGATGAAAAAAGCGATTGAGAATTAAGCTTGCGGTATACATGTGTCTTCATGATTGTCACATCTTGTTTTGAAAATAAATACAAAATGAAAAAGTCAGAATCAATACAATCGTGCTAAGTTAGATTTTAACCTTATCTCAATTAAGTCATTAATAACATGCTGATATCAATCACTGAGAGGCATTAATTGTAAGGCAACGTTTGTTAGTAAACATGTTGCAACTTAGGCAACTATTGACCGTCAAGCGCGATTAGTGCGTCTGAAGTTCGTTCTGTACCTTGGGGATAATTTGCGTACAAACAAATACATACATAAATAAATAATTACATGTTGTGTCAGATCTTCCATCACCTGTTAACAGCCGCTTTTAAAAATAGGCAATGCGAACTTTTGACGTCCCACCGGTGGAGTTTGGCATTACATTCAAGGTTGCTGGAGAAATTGCGTTCTTGACGGCAACATATTGCTTTTCATGTCTTTTAGATTTTATATCAAATTGACAGATCCTGTTGCTTCAAACGTCCAAAAAGCTATGTTGCTGTCAAACAAATAATTTTCGCCAGAAACCTGGTATGTCTATCAGTAATGTATCGAGTTTTAACAAAAAATAACAATAGCCTGTATTATATAGTTTAATGTAATTAATATTTGTATTTAAGAACAGACCATACACTTTGATAATGTTGTGATAGCTTAATATGGTATTCTATTAAAATTTCACATTTCGGGTGTTTTTTTTTTTGACGAGGTGTAAAGTAGGAAACGGAAGCAGGCGAATATTATTTTTAGAGGGAAAACTTTGTGTTGTGTATGTCCATCATCTGGTATTCACGAGTAGTATCACCAGCTGTAACAGCCCGGTGACAGGCAGTCGAAAATGCCCAGAGGCAAGCGGAAATTAATTATATCATAATAAATAAAAATTGTATTGTTAACATTTAAACGCCGTTTAATATTTCCGTAAAAAAAGTACATTGTGTGAAGTTTGTTTTTGTGGGTGATGATGATTAAGGTACCGCAATCGTACAATGACACTTTCGGAGTTCGTTCTCTGCGAGGTTTTATGTTGACCAAACACAGAAGCAATGTTAATGATTTTATTGCAGAATGACCGTTTAATCGATGTTAACGTATAGGATTATTCTCTGAAACAAATATTACATAAGATAAATAAATGAACAAGAATACATATCTTTACACAACGATCGAACAATACACATACACGTAGAGTAGGTACGGCGAGTAAAAATACAATAAACGCATTATTTATAAGGACTGCGAACAATACCAAACAATACATACATAACATAATAATATGTTATTTTGTTATCATACGAACATTTGATGTTTGGTCTTGAATTATGAAACCGGATTAGCACCATTTTACCAAACTAAAAATCGTTTATCGTTATTTAGAAGTTAAATAGGCCTGGGCTAAATACGTTAGATCTATCCCAAGTACTATGGCACTGCTATTTTTTTGGCAATTATTTACTTCAATAGACTATATTTTGACGTAGATCTTTATTGGGTGACATGATCGTAAAGTACAGGCTGTATAATTTGAGCGAGATATCCAACTTTACCTTTTCGAGTAAATACGCACTATTTTGTCATCGTACAGGTGGGGGAAATGATGTTAATTAAACAGTAAACCACATATTTGACGAACTGTGTAAAATTATTGATATATTGCGTAGAAAAGCGTGCGATTTGTTTCCCAAATTATTTTTTTGACAGAAATACAATTCCCATGCCAACCCCGCAGATCACGAGTGTCACCAAAACACGACGCTGCTAAAAATAGCTGGCAGATTTACAATGACATAGCAGAAAGCTGTTATAAAACTCGATACTTGAACGCTTTTTCTTTGGTCCACATTCCTTTATGATTTATCGTCTGCTGATATCTAACTAATTTCATAATCGATCGTATTTTCAAATTTTAGTATCGATCGATTAAGCAACAATCCATATGGCCGATAATGTGGGAATGAAACGAGGAAGTTTATAAGTTTGCCAAAATGCCCTTGGGGAATATAGTTAGCAAGTTTCAATTACTTAATAATTCTGATATTAAAGATATACATCATTATATGAATGCTTATTTGACAATAAATATAAAGTATTTTATGACATAGTACATGTTTTTATGACATGACCAAAGAGGTTTTTGGATAATTAAGATTGATAAAAATACAAATTAATACATATTTTTGAAAGAAATTTACCGCTTACATCATCAAAGGAATGATCAATCAATTTTATCAATCATTGAAAGTTTGGTTGTATAGATGTCAATCATATCCGGTATCATTGTGTTCTCCAAACAAGAAACATATTCAAGAAGAAAAAAAAACAAGCTCGAATATTTTAAAGTAGGCCCACCTGTTACATTATATATTACAAATCAAAAGTAAAATGTATAGCACTTGCTTAACGAAATATGGTTTTTGCATAAGAAAAATATTGAGGTAAAAGATACAATATTCTTATTACACACTGAGTGCCACGAATAAAAATAATAAATAAGTAGAATGCCAGATAATCACGCGGGGTTATGCAGTAATAAACAAACATAAAGATATTGTTTAAATAAGATGATATTTAATCTCTTGATGGGTCATAATTACCCTCCCCCTGTTTCATTTTTTTTCCACAAATTTTACAATAAGGTGATTTTTTACTCCGTTAAGCGCATACATACAACTTTAGTGTAATTTTGACAAATTAGGTTGCACTCTAATCTTTCGGGTAAATTTCTCTTGTATAGAGGTGCAAATGTAACTTTGCGGGTAAATGGCGGGGTTTCAAGAAGATTTGTCCGAGATAATCCGATTATAAGTCTGAATTTGGTACAAAGGACGGCATTAACCGGAGCATTCTGTGAACGGGCTACTTTCAGCTGCGTTAAAGCCGCTGGGATATTTATAGGATCATCGAGAGCAACTCCTGACTAGACGACAATGGGCAAACAATGGGTTAATATTTTGGCGGTCCGTTTTAAAAACGGTATACCGATATGCTGTTAATACTGTTTGTCTTTTGCTATCTTATGAATACGCATTTGTATTCAACAGGCTTAATGTGGCTTTTGAAACTGTTTAAATAGGATACTAGAATTTTCATTGACGTCAGAGTAGTATGCTATTTTTCAATATTTGCACTTGAATTAATTATGTGAACACGAACTGGAATAACCTTTTAGAACGGCCATGCACCGGGCACTGCTGTCATGGTATTGGATTCGATGTTTCATGGCTTGTTTATTTTAACCAATAGAGTCAAATATAAACATCACCAAAAACACTTCCAGCGGCACCGCCAACAATCATTGACGACAAAAGCCACCTGAACTGCCGTCATCAACACCACCTCCACACCCAGTTTCCCACCCTCAGACCACCGCTATCACCACTACCACCTCACACCATAACCATGACCACTTTCAACAAAGAAGTTTTCGATTATCGAATAGCACGTGTTTGGAACAATTCACGGATCAAATCACCATGTGCAACAAACATTCATCGAATTCTGGGCTTCAGAATTAAGCCGCGAAATTCCCCGGTCTCTAAGTCCTGCAAATCTTCGCATTACTAAATATTAGCGCAGTGCATATACAGTCGATGATTGCGGATTTATGAACTGATTCCTAACAAAATCGGCTTTGTCATACGTCTTTGTTACTAAACTCTCTTACCAGACAATTAAAGCGAGTTTTGAGGGGCGCTCTTGACGTTTGCTAGGCAGTCTGATAGCTGAGTGACGCTGCCCGAATTAACGCGGGAGGAATATGGGCCAAGCGCCGACGAGTTCAAGGTACTTGTCCCAAAATCAGGGCCACTTACATACAAATACATGTATATAGTAGCTTTTATCTCAATGTTAATCTGTGTTACTGACTGTTTTGGACAGTGGTTCATCTGTGTTTGTCAAGAAACAATGTCCATAAACGTTCTGCTCTATTATATGAGCCGTATCACGCGATAATGGTTCTTATGTCATATACGGCAGCTTAGCTCCAGGATCCACGCTGTCTGCTGTAAAGCAACACATGTTAACGTGGTCTCATAAGCGGACACCCTAGGGTAGCTCCTTACCAGACTGTGAGGATGCGCAGGCTTGTCTGGACCAACGATGGCCACATAAAGCTTAAAACCCATGTCGAATGGCGCGGCTCAANGTCCGTCCGTCCGTCCGTCTGTCTGTCCAAAACTTTAACCAATATTAAAGTTTTGTCGTAACTACTGCAATATTGAAGATAGCAACTTCTTATTTGGCATGCATGTGTATCTCATGGAGCTGCACATTTTGAGTCGTGAAAGGTCAAGGTCGTCCTTCAAGGTCAAAGGTAAAAAAAATCAAAGCGGCGCATTAGGGGGCATTGTGTTTCTGACAAACACATCTCTTGTTTAATATTATCATGTTGGCCATTTAAGTTACTTTAGGTAGGATCACGAAATGTTCGTTGTAAGCTCGACGATTCAAGACCATTTCGGAACACTTTCTTGATTTTATAATTATATCATTTGTGTACAGCATGCTGTTGTATGTATTGCCATGAAGCGAATAATGTTTGCTGACATTAACAACTTTCTCTAAAAAGTAGTTTTTTTCCCGAATATGTTTCCGGAGAGTCATTATTTATAAAGTGTTCTGACTACGCAAGTTATATTTAATATAAGTGAAAGCTTTATTACGGACATACCGTTCTTTTATAACGTATCGTGCATACATTTTTCTTGCTAGGACTTGTATACGCGTAAATCGTGTGGTTCCAGCTCCCAGATGCCATGATGAATGAAGTCTTACTCATTTCCCAGCTCCCAGATGCCATGATGAATGAAGTCTTACTCATCTCCATTAACCTTTTACCACTCAGATACACATTTTGAGAATTTGACTCGTTTGTAGCTCTATAGAAAATCAAACTAAATTTAAGACCTTTCTTAATAGATTTAACTTAAAAGGGCTTCATATGCAAAAGATGATATTAATGAGCAGCAAACAGCATAAAACCTGAACAGACTGCGAGTTACTCGCAGGGTGTTCTGGTTTTATTCTGTTTGCATATAGCCATTTTTACTTTGCTTCTGAGTGTGGAAGGGTTAACTCATACAAACAATTGCCATAGCCATCAGACCGGTTTCCGGTTTCGCCGCACGTTCGCACGTTCCCCGCGTCCAACATTCAGCACGTTGCCACGCGTGTTCTAAAATCAGCAGTTGTACGGTAATTTCCCTACGAACCAGACAACAAGATTTCACACCCAACCAGACAACGCGTACATCGATATGCCTGGTAAAAAGCGTGAACAAAGTATAGCAGTAATAGTATATTGGATGCACGAAATGAACTGAGGTGTTACACGTGACCACAGAAAAGTATGGTTATCTATCGGAATAATTTGTTAGATTTCGTTTTATGTTTGTTATTGCCTTGCCGAGAACTTCATGTTTGTACATTGCTCATTGCATACAATGTTGCCATTCAGAGCTTTCTCGTGACAGGGACGGACAAATTGTAACAAGTTAAATTGAACATGATTTACCGACCTTTAAATTCCCTATATGGTTTTAGCAGTTTATTTTCATTGACTAAAATGGGTCCATCGGTTTCGCTGCAATGTGAGATTACCTGTTGCATGAAACAGTCTAAACGCGATGTTGATTGAAGACTTAAATGTGTTTTCAACGCGACTTAATAAGGCAGACGACATATCTGACCAAGTAGCAGACGACACATGTGACCAATCTGACGTCTGGTCTGAGCATCTGTTATTTAGTATGAACTACTAACTACGTCGTTGTTTTACCGTGTACTATGTAAACCACAATTTCCGGTGGCTGGATGCGAGCTTTATTAAAACATCGACCGTCTTTGTTCAGCTAAGTGTGATTGTTACATGAGCATCTAGGGAAATGAAAGGGAATTGTGCGTACACCTGTCGTTATGAATACCATTTCGCAAAGCGCACAATGGTTGAAATCGAACCGTTTTTGAAATCAACAAATGCAACAAACAAAGAATGGAACCTGATTGACCGAAAACAAACAAAAGCAAACACAATCTATGAATTGACCAATACACCCGTATCGCCGTATTTTCGGACGTTGTTTTTGTGGTGGAATGGTCCGATTTTAAGACAATATAATACCATAATAATTTCCAAGTTTACCACGCAGAACATGAAATTGACCTTCAACTACTGACCACTGGACTTCTTCGGGTACTAAGCAAACAACTCAGAAGTTATGAGGCGACCGTAAAGGCTCTTCTATCAGTGCGAACTATTGACATTTCTTGCAGATACGCGCGCTGTTTTTACTATTTGCAGCATAACGATAAAGTTTTGAATTCGGAATTTATAACCGCTGACCTATTGACCCGCGATTCTGAGTTCATGCGATAACAATGTAAACACGACTCAATGCGTCGGCCGAGATGTAAGTCAAACTTTATTTTGTTGATCTACATTTTAAAATAGGACAGAAGTATTTAGATACATATACTGGACAGTTTTGGTGCGTTGACAAAAAGAAAGTTCATTTTTGGTTTAAATAAATATAAAGCAACGAAACATGTTGTTTATTTAAAGTTTGTTTATCATGAAAACACAATTTCATATACGACATGATAACATTATTGAAAGACAGCGAATGAAGAAGAGAAAACAGCCACAGCCAAAAACCATCCACTTTGTCAAGGAAGGCCAGTCAGCACCTAAAGGCAAAAGAACAACATCTTCAGTACTTGACGAAGCTGACAATTGGAATATGGCTGTTGACCTACAGAAAAAGCTTGTCTTTCCGGAGGTAGTACAAACCAATCTCAGACCCGACATTGTCATCTGGTCCAACACTGCAAAGCACCTGGTGATGATTGAATTGACAATCCCATGGGAAACAAGGTGTGAAGAAGCCTATGAAAGGAAGAAAACCAAGTACTCTGATCTCATGGACCAATGCAGACAACAAGGATGGAGAACCTGGCTGTTCCCTGTTGAAATAGGAGCAAGGGGTTTCCCAGCCAATTCACTATGGAAGATGTTGGGCGCCATGGGACTCAACGGCCATGAGAGAAGGACTGCTGTGGGCAGACTAGAAAAATCAGCTGAAAGGGCATCCAGTTGGCTATGGTCTCGAAGAGATGAGAGGAGCTGGAAGCCAGTCACCAACACGTAGTGGACTGATCACCACTGCGGACCCACCACCCGGAGAGTGTACCAGGATTAAAGGGTCGAAACACTTGTTGATGGGTGGATCCTGGCTGATGATGTTGGTGACTGATGCAGTGACACCACTGTATTACACACATTCATGTCATTAATCATAATTGAGAAATTCCGCCATACTGATAATTGAAACGAAGTAGTTCTATTTGCATTGCCAAAATTATTGTTCTCTATTGTTATTTTTGTCTTAAATACATATTAATCAACGAAGCAAGTTGTTAATTTAAAGTTTATTTTATATCTAAACACAATGTCGTAATGGGTCATGAATAAACTATCTATTCATGTCATCATTAAACGAATGATTGATTCCGCAATGGTAATAATAAGCATTTCGAACCTTTTTTTGTCAAAATGTTTACTGTACTTTGCGTTTACTAGTTTCCCGTTGACAAGATTTTTGTTAAGGATCTGATCCAACGTGATAAAAGTGTCTTTATCGGTAATACACTTGTTTATCCCCATCATTATTGGTTTAAGAAACGCTTATTTTCACGAAGAGAGTTGGGCCAGCTGTTCAATTACGACATGCTGTTATTATGTATTTGGGCAATGTTCCATGGGTTATCATGTTATCTTAACCCATTTATGCCTAGCGTCTAGAAAAAAGGCCTTGGCAAACAGCGTAGACCCAGATGAGACGCCGCATGATGCGGCGTCTCATCAGGGTCTGCGCTGTTTGCTTAAAGGAATTTCAGTAAGAAATATTCTAAAAATAGAAATAAATATACCAGACATCTCTAATTTTGGAAATAAATTGATCCAATTTAGAAGGATGGGAGAGTCCACTAGGCATAAATGGGTTAAGACAATGTTGTAACAACTGCGAACTGTGGCTTAATAACCGATGTCCTCTAAGCGTACATGGAAGAAGTCACTTTAGCCCGGTGTAACCGCGTGTCTAGTACGACCCGATGGATACAATCACATCTTTTTGTAAAAGCTGTTAACAATAACAATTATCAACAATAGCTGCAATGTGATTGAACCTACGTTTACTTACAAAATTAAGCCGCTTATCTCAATGACACCAATTCGAGACCGATTTAACTCTATCGGTCTTAAGTACGACTGAATGACCGAACAGCAATCGTCTGTTTATCACTTCCGTACAATGAACACTATGTAATCCAAGCGTAACTAAATCAAGTCTACTATCTTCATCTACGTAAGAAGTTCAAGTTCTAGGTCGGACTGATTGCCTTTAGGAGATTGGTTATTGCTGCTTATACAATTCATTACACAGCGAACGGACGATCTATTATTTTAATGCATTGTTTGTGAACATTATGATTATACATATTAATTTGGTTTCGAGTTAGCGCATATTATATGGATGTTCATGGGTTCTGTTTTGATTTTGATAATATTAAAAAATAAGTCAATACCGCCAAATGAAAAGTCCAAACTAAGAACATGGATAATTCGATAATTCCAAAATTACCATTAGACTGCTATAAAGTTTTAAAGGATGAGCTAGGAACAATAAAACATCACCAAAGAGTCCCAAGACACAATAACAGCGACATTTGGTTTAAATTAAAAATAATAAGTCGGAAAACCTTGAATTGAAATAGTCTGTTAGTAAACATCACGATTTACACAGTGCCAGACAGAATTACGACCAAAAATAAACGAATTATTCATCACAGGAAATTATTTACCATAAATAAGAATGATGGTATTAGTTTAAGTTACACTTCGGTTTTTTTTTGTGCACTTTCGTTTTCAGTAGAGGTTTCGCATCATTAACAATTATATATCCCGCTCATACATTTGTCCTGCACTTTCCTGGTGGTAGACTAAGAATGTATATGAAGGCATTTCAACTACGGCTTGTGTGTTGAAAATAATGCATTACAATTTGCGAAGAAAATATTAAACACGTATACTGATACCGTTATTGCACTTTATATACTATATTGCACACAAGTACGTCAAATAAATAATAATAATAATATGAATGATCATACGATTTGTTTTCATATACAATGCGCGAATACGTACACACATTTTATCACACAGTCCCTACGTATTTCAAATTGATTGTTCCATATTATAGACGTTATCATTATATAACGGTTTAGTCTATGTATTTGCGTGTGAACATGAATATATAGCTGACGTTTCTAACGAAATTCATGGACAAGAATAAGATTGTCTGCGAATTATGTACGAAATGGACGTTGTTTTCGCCAAACGAATATCTGTAGCTGTTTTCCAGCGCATGGTTGGTTGACGTCATTGGTTCTATTAATAAAAATTGTCTCTTGTTGTGACACGAACAATGGACGCCTTGAAATGAACATTGGGTTCAAAAACCTTGTTGTTTTCCTGCATGCTGAAAAGTTATACAACAGGACATCGACTGTCTCATTGACCACTGTTCTGATATTTTCTCGGTACAAATGTACTACAAATAATAGAAATAATCAGAGTAAGCTTAAAGTTGATTGATTACATTAAATGATAATAATAACGAGAATTTAATGGACATACTATCAACGTTACTTAACGATAATGCTACAATTACTGTACGTCTGTAGCAATGGTCTTGATGAAATATTAATTTGAATCACAGCGATATAGCATACCGGTAGATCAATGAATTTTATAAATATGACAAAAATATATATATATATTCAATTCCTCCGTGTTCCTCAGCGTCTGTATGCGCAACGGTAGCTCTTGAGTACGCCGCGACCACACGGCGACATACCTTGCAGTCAATGATCATTGTTTGTGGGTTTGAGCGGCGACCACACGACGTCCATGGCGACCTTACAGCGACCCTACCTCGTCCCTACTACGACTATTGCGTCTCTACGGCGTCCCTACGACGTCCTTAACAGAACGCCGTAAGAATGCCGGACTTCGGCGACCACTTTGAACATCTTCAAAGTGGTCGCCTTGGGCTCGCGTCCTGAGCAATTTTCAACGTTCTCACTGCGTCCTCTTGCGTCCTTACTTCGTCCCTCCGGCGTCTATGGCGTTCTCACTGCGACCTGGGTCGCCGTTAGGACGCAGTAAGGACGCCAGTCCGGTGTGACGGGGGTATATGTCACTGAGATAAACGTAGTAGTAAAATAAACATAGCAGCATCGTATACGGTTACGGAAAGGCTAGGTAAAATAACAACATTAGCAATATCATTTCTTAAAATCAGAGCTTCTTTTAAAAATTTGGCTTATTTAATAAGTTCAAATTTATTCGTTGTATTCAGCAATTGGTGGAATTAATAAACAGAAGGGCTTAGGCCATGTTTCAGGTAAGAGGGATGTTACACTAAGGGAGCAAATTTCGCGCTAAGAGAGTCACTGAGGCACCAAGGAAGTCGATGGTACTCTAGAAAGGTTAACGGGGCGCTGAGAAATCCAGGTGTGTTCTCACTCGAATGATCCGAGAAAAAGGGAATTAATTATCTGTGAGAGGCGCTTTCCGTATCAGGCGAGCATACGACAATCGTGATCAAGTACGAGGTAAACACAATTAACTTCATTATCGCTGGGTTGTGACACCGATCGAAGCCACTATCATGAAACCGGTGTTTGATAAAGAATCTGCGAAGATCGGTCCGCACATTGTCGGTTCCCATCTTTGATGACGTCATTATTGCCGCAGTGTTCCGAATCCGTCGTGTCTGAGTGTCAAGTGCTCATGATTTTGATAACATAGACCTTTTCTTTATTTTTAGGTAGAGAACGTGTGAAGAGC
The DNA here is from genome assembly GCA_007657795.1 of Dreissena rostriformis. NCBI lineage: Eukaryota > Metazoa > Mollusca > Bivalvia > Myida > Dreissenidae > Dreissena > Dreissena rostriformis. Next base: position 417,975 of record VMBQ01000705.1, on the reverse strand, counting down.
GAGCATGCATCTGCAGTTTTCTGAAAATAGGCTTCATGGGGCCGATTATGTTGTTATTGACACTGCACTCGTGAAATCGTGAAATGAAATATTGTTTTTAAAAACCGCACTCTAAAATGACGTTATTATACGAGCGCGAGAAATGTCTATATAATACAGGTGTATTGTTAACTCGTGTTTGTATCGCGTGCTCTAAATTTCTTTGACAGATTGGTGGTATATTGTTGTCATTACCCCTGCCCCCCCCCTCCCCCCGCCCTCCTGCACGTGAAAAATCTTGACATTCTAAAGGTCCACAATGCTGGGGCATGTTTGCATTGTTTTCGTCATTCGAAAATGTTAAAATTCTCATCTGAGAACCTTGAACGCTTGGCTATGTTTAAGAAATAAGCATGATAAAGGTTACATACTACTAAACTCGGTGCCTTAGCATAATGTGTTGACATTCATTACATACTTGCAGAATTCGAAATTTGGAATCGGTGCCGTGATGTCTGATTCAATATTATTCAAATAAACGCTTCTGCCTCTATCAGTAAAATAAAACATGTTTGTCTGTAAGCCCGTCTCAATAAGAGTCTCTTGTGCGTGACTATAGCATTCGCCTGACAACATTCGCCTGACAACATTCGCCTGAAAACATTCGTCGCGGGCCGCTTATAAAAAATAATAATCGTCTGCAATAACAATGAACTACGCAATACCGACGACCCAACCGAGCATTGCGTTTTCCTCAAAGACATTTCTGTTCACGTGAAAAGTGATTATTCGTGACATGCTATCTAATATATAAGCCGTATAATGGCCGTATACCTTCATTAGGACATACATATACATGCGTTTGATCAACCGTTTCGCTAGAAAGAACGTAATTTAAAAATTGTTAAGCTCGTGTACTATGCGTAGATACGGCGGTCGGTCGACTCGACAACTGGAAAATATATGGTCATATAAACTGTACTCATCAGACATATCGAATTTGTTTCACATTTATCTTTCACATTTATACAAAATCATAATCATATTCCAAAGGGATAAGAAAATGTTTCGGTAATTTGTTTTTAATTTACGTAAGTACATACATTTTTATTTATTGCCTGCTTACTATAACAGTATTCCACAGCGATTTCTACTTTTTTGATTCACTAAAAGAGTGTGCTATATCTGGAAAAAAGTGTCCAGTAATCGGGAATGAAAGTGCCATTGTAATTGAGAAGATCGGTAAACGAAGTGCACATGAAAAATGTGCATGCTTCTCTCAAAACATTTGAATTTCCTCAAATACGTTAGTAAACTAAAAATGATACATGTTGTAACATAAATGAACATATTGATCTTTTATTTCGAATAGTTATTAAGTTCTTGATTTATTTCCAAGTATCTTTATTTTGTTAAAATATGTACTGATCATCTTATTCATGCTTATTATCGATTGAATTTTTCGTTTTTGTTTTATAATTCACCGTTTTTTCCGCGAATTTCTTTCTTCGAAATACAAAGTGCTATACAATTAATCACCTAAACAATGTTCCATGTCTGAAAGCCAAATGAACAGAACATAAATGCAAAAAAAGCTGAAGAATTCGCCTCTCGCGCGTGGCTTTTGTTGTTTTCGGTCATCGAAGTGCCATCCGTCATGACAGTATCCGCATACCCGGCGCGAAGAAGGACACAATACTTATGGAGGCGGATTAAGGGATCTCACAGCTAGGTGTGAATCATGCAAGCTAATGCATTGATTCAGCTGTTCTGTATTATGGTGCTCGAACATGTTAACTGTGTCATTATTCTCCTCAAAATTAGTGTCCGTTTCACAATTAAGTAAGGTTTGGAAAGCATGTTTCCATTTAAATAATACTTTACCAATGTCATTTGTTAAGGAACCATCTTCTTGTACTGTTTCCATTGGAATGTGTTTAGTACGTTCCGAGCCTAAGCCTATTTTCCCAATCGATTTCCAAAACTCGCCAGATTTATTGTCCTCGCACGCTTTTAATAAGCTTTCTTGTGATTCAAACAAATATTGACGTTTGCGTCGTTGTACACTTTTGTAAAAAAGTTTAAGTTTTTCAACGTATTGTGACTTAAGCGTTCTCTTAGCATTTATATCCTTACATTTCAGCCATGCGCTTTCCCTTTGGCACATATCTTTCCATAACATTGTCAAATTTTCGTTCCACCATTGCTTACGGTTACGTCTCTTTTTGTTACTATGACCATCAGGAAGAGTGATAACCTTTGCTTTCAGATATTTATTCATTTCGCTTTTTATAATACCTGAAAGATCGTTGTATGCATTGTCTATACATGTTTGTGTATGTTGATTTGATTCTAGCACATTTATTTTATCATCCAGTCTGTGTGTACGTATCATTATAGGGGTGTTTTACTGCCTCTGGGCAACATGCACATTTCAATTCTATATTCCATGATATTACAGAATAGTCTGGAATTGAGGTACTGTCCCTACCTTCAATACCAATGGATTCCGTTACTAATTTAGAAGCTCTGATTACGTTTAAAGCGCTAAATCTGTTTAGTTGCTCGTATGGTACAAGGCAGTAGTCGATAACGGAGCAACCCCGTACAGATATACTGGTATAGTCATTTCCAGTAAAATTACGTCCATTCAATATACACATATTCGTACTTAGTAAGAAGTCAATAAACGTATCACAATGCTGGCTATTATGGTATACGCTTCACGTTACTAACCTTAGTCATTATGAAACGGGATAAGTACGTTCGCAAAAAATAGATAAAATGTTTCTTGAAGGACGCATGAAATGTTTTAAAAAAAAAACGCATTACCCTTGCGTTCTCGAAACTTTCCATTCGCAGAGTTCTTAATAACCCGTATTTTTTTGCAAAGGATTTGAATGTCGTCAAAACAAAAACGCATTTGTATGTTTTACCAGTTTATTAATACACTCAGCTCATTAACAAATGTGATATGAGGTATAATAATACAACTACATATACAAAAACGCATAAGTACGTAATGTTTTGTTGTTATTCAATTATGTATTCCGGAATAGATGTCTTGCCTCCCGGAGGTGCCGAGAAGAAATATCATAGCGAGGTCTACATGACTCATTTCATTGCAGACAGCCAATTAGGAATTACAAACAGGTTATTGCCCTGCCATGTTTTCACCATCAATGATCAACACGACGAAAGGTAAAGAGTCTTTCCTCTTGCAAAATCAATATTGGTGGAGACAGCAATGGCGCCCTGTCTTACCTTATTAGTTTTCTTTTTGCTTTACCTGTGACATTTTCAGACGCTGCGTATCATGAATTTACTATAGAATGTGCTGCGCCTGAATGGTATCAATTGATATCTGCACTTATATTCCTATTCAGGAAAAGAGAAACACAACTTTATATAAAACATCGTTAGTGATGTGAAGGTGTTTTCTTCGGCCTTCAAGTCTGACGCAAGACGGTCAAGGCCGTAAGTGTAATAACCTTCCTTGCTATAGATGTCTGTTAGAGTCATTATCAATATAACTCAATTACACCCCACTTGCATTTTGGTAGCAATTCCTTGAAGCAAAAACCGACACAAACGTTTCCCCGTGAACATTTTGCACTGGGTAATCGTTCTAGACGCATTTGCAGATACTGTGTCTATCTGCTTGTCAAAAGGTGGCATCGGTCTTTTGATAAACAGGCTAAGTCTAATGATAGAATCAGTGCGAAAAGGTCGATCAGATTGGATTGGTGGGTTTGAGAAAGATTTAGCAAAAAGCCCATACAAATGAAATATTCCTGCTTCTTTCGTCGAATTATTCGACGAAAGAAGCGACACTATTTAATTTCTTTGGGCTTTTCAATTTCAAATTTTAAAACATTTTGAATTTCATTGATACTTACATATTTTACAGTGACATTAAATGAAGCTATCTTGGCGAATTATATTCAACAAAGAAACGATACAAATTATAGAAAGTATACATAATAGTGGCTAAGCCTACTTTAAAGCAGATTACTGGATTAGCAAATTGACGAATATGCTTCATTCAATATAAACAAAAAACAGTTTCTAAAGCACTCTTTAAATTCATAAAACTTATATTAGTTACTCATTAATTTCAAGGTCAAATCAATATTATTGTAGGTGTTTTTTCTCATTTTTATGATGATTATTCTGTTTAAACATTCAAACCCTTTTTTAATCAGCTTCAAAAGATTTGTGATTATGTCGCATATAACTAATTAATTGAGCTGCGCTCTGAGAAAAGTGCTTTATGCATGTGCGTAAAGTGTCGTCCCAGATTAGCCTGTGCAGTCCGCACGGGTTAATCATGGACGACACTTTTCGCCTTTATGTTGTTTTTTTTTTAAAGGAAGTCTCTACTTAGAGAAAATTCCGTTTATGCGGAAAGTGTCGTCCCTGATTAGCCTGTGCGGAATGCACATGCTAATCTGCGACGACACTTTACACACATGCATTAAATCCCCTTTTCTCAGAGAGCGACTAAATTACTTTCTATTACATTTTCAGATTGTTACACGTGGTAACCGTTACATATGCAACGTATAATGGCAGGGAGGGAAATAGCTCAGAATGTTTGCTACAATCCATTCATATTTGTATGTAACTACTTTCGTGAAAACATCTCTCCTTTAATTGTCAGGCGTGGAATACGTTTTTCTGCTTATTCAGAAAGCAATCGATACCCTCTGTATCTTCATGAAACCGTTTTGTTTATAAACACGTATTTCAAGAAACGTTTTATAATTTTGTCTTTGTGAAAAATCATAAAACATAAACATTTGTTTTCATTGTTCTACATATTTGATGAATTAAATTGTATGTTAATTATTTGTAATGTTTAGCAAAATATTTACGCCCGATTTATTTTTGCAAAGGTATTTACATATACATGTATATCAGGGTTTTTTTTCTTCAGGAACATGTCATATTATGCATACTAATATAAGAACATTGAAGAACAGACAATAGTACGGACTGGTTTAACGGTGTGTTTGTTAACATAATAATCAAGCATTTTGCGATCTATTAACATAACTTATTTTCAAAAGGAAACAAACATACATAACATAAAGTTTTGTTTGTCTTTATTTGAGTCAGTTAGACTTCTTTGTCCGAATTTAAGCTCTCATCAAAATACAGTTACACAAGAAACAGCTCATCCCTTAGTCAGGAAATTGTTGCGTGCTCTGACAAAACTGGGCAAAATGCTTGCGCGTAAATTGTCATCCCAGATTAGCCTGTGCAGACCGCACAGGCTAATCAGGGACGACAATTTCCGCTTTTATGGAATTTTTGGTTTAAATGATGTCTCTTCTAAGCAAAAATCTAGTTTAGGCGGAAAGTGTCGTCCCGGATTAGCCTGTGCGGACTGCACAGGCTAATCTGGGATGACACTTTACGCACAAGCATTTTGCCCAGTTTTCTCAGAACACGCCACAATTGTGCTTATACAACATGTCATTTTCAATATGCAAATACGAATATCAAATGGATTATCAAATTTCTTAATTTCCATATGTGGATGTTTTTGTAACCCAACACGTTCACATGAACGGAAATCATGAACTTCGTTTCGAATTCATGTAAATGAAATTGTCCTATATATTTTTTATGTATGGATTTTTTTTTTACATTTTCTATATTTATTTATTAAGTATGGATCTTAATATTTAAATGGCTTTAAAACTCACTTGCAAAAGGTTCAAGAAATCAGCATTAAATGAACTATTGCGCATGCCGAAAATTCGGTACGATTTATAAATGAAAACTCCAAAAAATGTTAATTTCTTATAGACCACGGATGTGCACATAGTTCATTGCTTTTGTAGCATTACCACGACTGCTTCCGATATCATCATGTGTTAATGCTTTCAAGGTTACCAACAAAAACCTATGGAGCCCGCGATTTAAGATAGCTATTCATTTTGGGTCGAACACTCTTGTCGCCTTTGTGTATCCTCATTTAAATTCATTGCCACTCCAATCGTAGTAGGTCGTCGCATGTCCTTGTTCTAGGACATTATTTCACGATCCGTTGAGCAAATTTGAATGCTCATTGGACACGTAATGATATGATGTGTACTTGATGAAGTCAAGCAATTGGAAAGAAAACTTACCAAAATATACGCATGAAAACTTTGACACTTGCAAAAGAAATGTTAAGTTATTCTTAGTAACTACGTCGTAGTCGTGTTTGTTAACGACGGTTAAACGGTTTCTGGAACAATAACTATATTGTTTTTGGCAATAAAAATGCGTGTACAATGTTATACATAGGTCGTGCAATAAATAACAATTGGGATTGTATGCATGGTTTTAAAAGTGAATCTAATCGACACGTTATTGAATGTTTTATGATGTTTACATTATTAACTTCAACTTCGAAGCTTTTCGAGTTTATATTCACAATATAAGAACAGATGTTTCTAAAACTTTCTTAAACGTACTTGCATGTAACCCCTTAAAAATCTGTTGGACCGATACTGTAGATAACATTCTCAAATTTGTCATTGACAATTTGAAGGTGACAAGCCAATTGTATTCACATACATACTTTTGTTTGTTACGTGTTTTGAGCCGGTTAAAACTCCCGTAGCTTAACAACCGTTCTTGGTCGGTGACCCACGTTTTAATAATGCTTTTATGTTGATCATTCATGGTGTACTCTTAATTGTGTTTATATATATTTTTTGTTGTGCATTTTTAAACAGTTTAACCCATTTGCCTAGCGTCTAGAAAAAATGCCTTGGCAAACAGCGTAAGCCCAGATGAGACGCCGCATGATGCGGCGTCTCATCAGGGTCTGCGCTGTTTGCTTACAGGAATTTCTTTAAGAAATATTCTAAATATAGAAATAAATATACAAGACATCCCTTATTTTGGAAATAAATTGATCCAATTTAGAAGGATGGGAGAGTCCACTAGGCATAAATGGGTTAAACCGCCAATGATTAATATCGACCGTTCCAAGGTGTGGTCCTCAGTTCAAATCTCTGATTTCATGTTTCGTTATATTTATGTTCTCCTGTATGTAATAGGCAAGTATTCGATTTTCTTAAATGAAATAATTTATAGGAACGAGAAAATACACAAAATGTTATCAGGAAAGAATTGCTGTCCGCTAGTCTTTATTTAAGGCAAATTATCAATTTTCAATACATAAGACAATACGAAATTCATTAAACACATAACATAAGGATTAAAGCTGTAGTCATTGCCTTGATGCAAAGCAAAGACAAGACTTGCATATGTTTATCTCCTGATTTCTCGGAAGCTGTTTTTCATTATGATATGTGTTGCGTTGACTACATTTTAATACAAGACATCGGGCCGATGATACATGTGGAGTATCACTTTATTTATCATTATAATGTCATTTTCGAACATATATTTCCAAAACTCGATGTACATGTGTATTCATGTTACCTTACCACTCCCGGAAATGTGATTAAACTTGTGTTTCATTGCCAGTTACTTGACATGCTTTCACCCCAGCTTAATTAGCATGCATTTTGATATCTGATATATTTCCAATACTCGATGAAGATGTTTATTCATGATACCTAACCGCTTCCAGCGATGCCGGTTAACTGACATACTTTCCCTCCAGCTTAATAAGCATGTATTTTGATATCTGATATATTTTCAATACTCGATGTGCATGTTTATTCACGATACCTAACCGCTTCCAGCGATGACGGTTACTTGACATACTTTCGCTCCAGCTTAATTAGCATGCATTTTGATACCTGATATTGCGTTTGGTGCGACGTTCTCCTTGTTACGGTTATAATGTGAGACTTCGTGATTAAATATAATGTCATTGCAAGTTTACTAGGTATATAGTGCAAGTCACTGATTGCATTGTGACCTTGATATGGTTGCAAGTGGAGATTCGGTATACACCTTCTTTTATGTATTACATGTATATAAAGATATATTGTTATTGTTCATGATGACGCACACAATATAAACAATAGTGAAGCGTTTGGTTAAAACAAATCATCGGAACAAACTAAAAATTCAGTGGTTATCGTAAAGGAGCATGGAACTTACAAGTACTTTAAACATGTGTTTTGTATTAAAAAGATCTAAGGGAGCATTGTTCTGTCACAACATTTAAATCATTCAACCAATGGCGTCTTAACAAATAATTATCTGAGGGACACGTTGTATCGAAATTATTTATTTGCAAAATTAATGATATGCATGCCTTGCTTGAACCACGTGTAAATTGTAACACTTTTATCGCTAAGTTGCGTTACTTTTTACCTCTCAGTTGTATTTTTTAACATAGTATGTTACATTCTAATGTTTAACCCTTTCAGTGCTGGAACCGGATTTTGAAGGCCTTTGCAAACAGTTTGGATCCAGATGAGACGCCACAGAACGTGGCGTCTCATCAGGATCCAAACTGTTTGCTATTCTGATAGTATTCTTTGAAAAAAAAACACGAAGAAAATGCTAATTTAAGAAATTCAGCAGACGACATTTTAGCAGATGACAAATTTCCCAGCATGCAAAGGGTTAATGTCAATTTCAAGCGCTACGAGTCCAATGCTGATAAGTCGCGGAGTTAAAATATATAACGGCATTAAATTAAATATGAGCGGATGTATGGGTGACAAAAGACTTTCGGAAGTCATTTGTAACTTCCGTATAAAGTAGCCTTCCTGTTCCGTAATGATTTTTTTTAAATGCATATGAAAAATACTGAGATGTTCGAGGTTTACTGGTCTGTAATCTGGATTGCATCTTCTCAATTGTCAATGGGACGCAGAAGTAGGTTATTGGATCTCACTTGACACCGAATTTGGATACACATGGTGGCAACGAATGTCATTAATTATAGCTCAAGTGTTATACGGAATGAATTTGCCCAGACGTAACATTGTATGCCGGTTTTGTAGCAACTTCGTGCTTTGCCACTCAATCTAAGTACTCCGTCGCATGTGCGAACGCAGTGTGTCCCCAAATATACCCAGCACGTGTCTTGCATACTACTGCACTCAGGAGGCATTGGTGCTAAACAAGTATTAGTTGAATGTATCTAAGCCCTTGTGATCCATTGTTGTTCTGCATTTGTTGGCCCAAATAATATGGAAAAATACGTTAATTACATTCATTTTCATAATTTTTCAAAATTAATTTCCCATACTTTTCCTTTGTGTGTCCGTCTTTACTTGCGAGCATGTAAACCCGTTGCGAAGACTTTAATTCGTTACGCATAACACAAAGTTGGCATTTGATACACAATTGCACATAATATGCTTCATAGACATGATTTGGAATAAGACATAATTTATTCACTTGCACATACTCAATTCGTAACTTCTAGAAACGGGTACCAACATCAGCTTTTGAGCTCCGTACTAATGACCCGAATCACATGGATAATATTTTGTTTTGTGCAAAAAGCAAAGTTCTCGACCAATGGGAAGCTGCCTGTGAATAAGTATTTTGGGTCGCGTTATGCGGAAATGGGTCTTATGCCATATGCGGCCAGCGTAGCTCCAGACCAGCCTGCTCATCCATATTGCATAGGACCCATTATCGCATGACGCGGCTTATATAATTCAGCTTGTTCCCGTTTTCGTTTTATCAATGTCAAATTTCGATGACAGATATTTTACCTTAAGGTCGTATAAAGTCACACAATCTCTTCACTTAGACTTGTTTCTTTCTGCGTACGCGCCTATGGTAAGCGTTGATTCCAGGTCTAACCCGTTGCTTCAGAAATGGGCCGTGTCATTCATTCGACAGCTGATATCGTGTCTAGTCAAAGACGTTTTTGCATATCTAGGTAACTACTTAGCCGACGAATCGTGGCAATGAATACGATAGCTGCGTTGGTAAGCATATGATGAGCAAAGGATTGCCGCCGACACACTATATACTCGAATGGTGTTATAGAGTGCTACTTAACTTATCCGATCTACATCTGTGTTCCGTCTTGAATAACAATTAACTCGTTCATTCACGCAGTTCATGATATATCATCGAACGTATATGGCATGAATAGTCATGAAGTTCCAGTTTTGGTTGTCGTCGATCATCAAGGTAAAAATCATCCGAATAATAACCATTCATATCTCATATGTAATTACAAATGAAAAAATTCATTTGATCTTCGCTTTAGGAAAATGGGGTTTAATGCATGTTCATAAAGTGTCGCCCCATCAGGGTCTGCGCTGTTTGCTTAAAGGAATTTCCGTAAGAAATATTCTAAATATAGCAATAAATATAGTAGACATCCCTAATTTTGGAAATAAATTGATCCAATTTAGAAGGATGGGAGAGTCCACTAGGCATAAATGGGTTAAGAGGAGTCCAGAAGTGTCTAGTAGCAAATGAGATACAGCAAACCGAAAAACAAAACATTCCAAATTCGTAAGGAATCAAAGAGTGTCTTATTGGATATTCACCTTGTGCTTTATTTTGTATCTGCCTAGAAAATATATTTCAACTGGAGGGTTATAAAATATGTCGTATGCGTTTGGGTGGGTTAACAGGATGGACTACTTTCGGGCAAAAACAGAATACATCGAGTTCTGGCGGGATCAAAATAATCATGTCTGTTTCAAGTACGTAGGTAAATACACCCTGGGCGATTGTCCTGGATTTGGTATCTGTATACATCATTTCTCATTCATAAATTTCGAAATCTCAGAGAACAAGGATGGGTTTGTTTATATTTGGACTGGCCTCTATCTTCCTATCTAACGCAGGGTTAGGTCTTAAATTCGGACGGAAATGTTTTAAGAAATGCACTCATTGGTCGGACAAAAGACATGTGTAAGAAAAAGTTCATATTTGAATAAACTTTGTCGTGTACAGTCCTGCCGAAATGCCGGAAGCCGAGCATCGTTATTTGCCACACGCAGAAACATGTGAGGATGCGCACGCCATTTTTCGTGGTTTCCGACTAAAATTAAAGTTTGTTATCATATAATATTTTTTAAATTTCCGTTTAAATAAGATGCTTGCGATGCAAACCAGTTCAATATATGGACAAAAAGTATGCCTCTCCTTGAGTGTTGGTAATATCTGTATGAAGACGTTATCACTTAACCTATAAAACGATAATGTTGTGCGTAATAATATGGATTCTTTTCCTTACAATAATTAGATTCAATTTACTTATTCACGTGTCGTGACTTTCATGAAATATAAGCCCGGGGAGGATAGGCTAATTTCAATTAAAGATAGAACACCATTAAATGTCATTCAATTGCGTCATATGTTTGCATTTAAATAAGAAAAATTAAGTACTTTACTTTTCTTGATTATTCTAGATTTATTCGGGTTTTGACTTTAAATGTTCTTTGATTTTGGAAGTGGTATGCATTTTAAAATATAAACATTCGTGCAATGACAATCGAACTATAAATACTGCTCTTATTTCAGTAATCATTCAATGTAACGTTGATTATATTTTACTTATCTCCATCATTAAATACGAAACAATAATTTACATTTACTTATCTAAGACATTCAAAACGGTACTGTATTTTCTTCTATCATATTTTAAATAGTTACCTCAAGATTGACCGACTCAAACAGTTTTGCGATATCACCCATTTCGAAATAAACAATAATTCAGGTATTAAAAATTAAAAATAAACTATATTTCAAATTTTCAGGCATTAATAAATGGCCGACAATTGCGTGTTCATATTCCAAAATGGCGGCGCACTCAACTCCGTGACTGACCTGCGAGACCACACTTTCGACTATTCGACCTTGCAGACGGACCACCGAGAACAGTGTCGAAATCAGAGAGACATGAACCTGAATATAACTGGCATTGACGTCGTGAACTCAGAATGTCTAGCAGTTCGTGACTTCAATATCTCGTTTTCATTTATCAATATAGTGTGTAACCTTTTCTTTGTCTCGTTTTCCGGGTAGGACAGTTCGTGCAAGTAGATTGGCACAGACGAACCACTTATAGTTGAGCCTCGCTCTGGGCTAAATGCATGTGCGAAAAGTGTCGTCCCAGATTAGTCTGTGCTGGCCAAACAGGCTAATAAGGGACGACAATGTCCGCTTTTATGGTATTTTTCGTTTAAAGGAAGAACATTCCTAGCGAAAATCTACTTAAGGAGGAATGTCGTCCCTGATTAGCGCGTGCGGACTGCACAAGCTAATCTGAAACGACACTTTATACACACATTCATTAAACCACGTTTTCTCAGTGCGCGGATGATTTCGAAATAATATCATACAAACATTTTTTTTCTCATTCAGATACACTCCTGAAAATGGTTTTACATTTATAATTTCAATTTAATTGTATGATGCACTCAATTTTGATTTGTCTTTAATTGAAACAAAATTACTGTAAATGCTCGGATTCTGTACAGTGTGCATTATTGTGCACGTAGATATTACGTGCGAAATTATTGCAAGACAGAATGTTTTACATGCAAAACCAAGTTGCTGAGTTGTTGCTTTTGTTTACTTTAATGTCATTATTCATATCTCTGATGTAACAGACTTTCCATGACATTTAGTTTTTTAGTAATCACGCGCAATAGCTTCAGTGTACCAGTTTATACACTGAGCACGTTAACAAATGCGATATTAGGTTTAATGATACAAATACATATACAGGCCAGGCTGCGGGAATACACAATTTTTGATGTGTGTGTGTGTTTTTATCATATGCACATACTTACATAAAAAAATAACTAATAAGATTAAATCAGAGTCAAAAAAGTGCATCGGTAATTATTCGATATTGTGTTTTTTTCGCATGTGAACAACATAATAAGAAGAAAACTAAAATTAATTTAGTGATAAAACACTCATAAAAAAAAAAAAAAAAATCAAAAGAAATATCAGAAAACAACCCTGAATGTTTGGCCCTATATCTGCAATTTAATTTCATTTAATTTGTATTACGTAAATAAAAGTTAATTAACTCTATTTCGAATAGAGACTGTGTCCTCCTTTAGGCGAACTTGTACGTAACTAAGGCCAAGCATACCATGTTATTTCTTTACTAACTCATGCGACTACATGTCTTTATTCGTGACTGATAATTACACAAGATGGGTCTAATGCCATATGCGGCCAGCGTGGCTTCAGACAGGCTTGCGCATCCGCTAATGAGACCACACAACCTTGTGTGACTTTACAGCGGCCTGGGAAGCTCCTGACCACATGTTGAATGGAGTTCAAACTGGATGCCGACGAAGAACGCACTTTGTTAACCTTCAAACTCAAGTTGATTCGTGACTATCCATAGATAAAAATATCAATTCATTGTGGAGAACCATTCACCGAGTACTAGAATCGTGTAATGACGCCCGTAGTATGAGGTCATGCCGACGGCAAAGATCGTCGTTGTTTTGGTTTTCTTCATGATCATTACATCGTTTTAGCATTCATTATCTTTATACTTCTCTTCCTCCTCTTCCTCACCCTCCTCCTTCGCCTCCTCCGCCTCATCCACCTCCTCATACCCTCCTCTTCATCATTATCGTCGTCATCATCGTCGTCGTGACCATCGTAATATAATCTTCTTCATTATCATCATAATTAAAATTTATATTTAAACTGCAAGCAATTAACTAAAGACAGAAAGGTGCAATGTCATGCAGCAACTTCTCGTCCAGAGCTTTACATTGTCTGAACGTGTGTTGGTTGTCCGACACGATTTCTGGACGGAAATAACTAACTGTACAGGTTGAATTAGAACAGACTCAACGTTACAAAAATGACAAAAATGTCTTAACAAATACATATTTTACTAATTAGCAATCGCTATGCACTGAAAATCGCATGCAATTTGATTCCTATTGTGTGTTGCACTAGATCATGTGACCTTGTCACTCGCGCCTCGCACGACCACTTGAACCTGAAGAGACTATGAAAACTGGGCCGGCGGCGACATTCCCCCCCCTCCTATGTTTAGTTAGGGTTACCTAAGTAAACTCACACGTTCATCATCTACGCTATCTAGGTGACGACAGATTCTATCACGTTATCTGAAATTGGGTCAAAGGGTCCCGATGTTGATAAAATGTATTTACAGATTTTATCAATGAAATACGTGATGTGTAAACAATTTTAAATTAAACGGTTTTATTTTTAGTTAGTCGCGTGGCTGTGTTCACAAAGCGGACGTCTGCATTGTTAAATAATTATATTTATGTTGATTTGGTTTTATTCTACGTATTATCCTTATTTTTTTATCCCCTATCACTTCATATGTTAGCATTTGCAAATCCCCGTTAAGTGACCTTCCTTCTTGAATTCATCTTTCGGCTTTGCATTGACCGTTCCAACAATTGCACAGAGTAGGCCCTTTTAAAATCATCTTTGAATATGACAAAATGTTTTGTATTTGGTATACAATATCTTGTTGTGGTTGTTTGCAATCATTGTTCGATAATGACTCTCGAGTCTAAACTGACCACCGCAAATGGGTTATGTTGTTTACATATAGTAAATACCTAAGATATTTTAAAACTCTTCTATAAAAACGCCGGTTGCAGATGTTTCATATTTGAGTTTTACCCTTTCCCTCTCAGAAGCAAAGTTGGAATTGCTATATGTAACCAGAATAAAACCAGCAAACAACATAAAACAGCATTTTTAAATTATATTCCTCTTGTAAACTATAGGTAGGCGGCATCAATAAAAGTGGTTTATCTTGAATGGTGGTTAGTACGGCTTCCTTTTCTCACTATGAATATATCGTGTGGGTTCAAATAGTATCTTTGAGAGAGACGCTTCATTTAAAAAGTTGATTTTTATGGACACTAAAAGAAAAGATGTGTTTGTCAACGTCTCGATTTCTCTGTAGAATCAGATGCAGTTCGTGACTTTCAATATCTCGTTTTCATTTATCAATTACTTTCGTAACCTTTTCAATGTCTCGTAGTTCATGTACTCCAGATGTACGTGGAACGTGTCTCAGTTCGCAATGAAATTAATAAATGGCATTAATTTACACCGAGAAATATCGTGTGTACTAAAACGCGTGTTGAAACCTCGGTTTAATGTTAACGATTACTGTATGAATTTGCTTTATTTTTCGCAATCATTAATTGTTCACACCTTTGAACTGAACGAACAAAGTGCGTCAATATCCACGGACCAAAACTAAACAGCGTTAGCAAGTGCAAAATTGTGCATATGTATTCAGTGCATAGTTATAGAAAAAGAAATTGCATTAACTCTGTTATCAAACAAACCTCTCCTAAATTCAGTTCAAAGTTATAAATCTCAAACACGGGTCAGATTTCTAGAAGCGTAAGGGAGATTAAATACCCGGCATTTCAATTCATTGAATGTCATTCTGCACCCGATATACATCCTAGTTTATAAACTGTGCAGCATGAGGTTCTAAATAGTTCGACAATTCGCCGACAATTTATTACATTACAATATTACGAATACTTTAATCGTTTAAGGAAAATTGAAGAAAATGCACTCCTTTACATGATTTATTTCTTGAAAAGTAGCAGCTTGAACTATTATTCAATATAAGAATAATATTTAATTGTTCCTTCATATTCGTTTTGCAAGTCGTACGACCACCAATGGTAACATAGTTGAACCGTGTGTTTGTAAAATGTTATTGAAAAGGCTTATTGGTCTGGTGTGCTATATGAGCCGTTCTCTCGGAAACATGGCTTAATGTATGCGCAACAATTCCCTCTTTTATAGAACTTTTAAGTTTTTAAGAAGCCTACTTACTCATAACGAAAATACAGTTGAGGTGGAAAGTGCCGTCAATGATTACAATGTGCGCACTGCACATGCAAATCTAAGACGGCACGTGACTCAAATGCATTGAGCCCGTTTTCTCACAGCACCGCTCATATTTATTATTGTTATTGTATTTAGAAAAGGAGTATTCTGGATCCGAACCTTTGGGCTATTCGTTAACTTGCAATGCCAGAAACTTCGGTGTGTTAGTATAATGCAGTAAGTTTGCACAGGGGTCAGCAAGTTCGAAAAGTCTTGAGTAACTTGTTGCAAACTGAATGAAAACCGGTTTAAACCGAATTAACACCGGTTTAAACCGAATAAAATAGATAACAAACTATGAAATCCAATACTGGACAACGATTTGCATTTTTGAATGTCAGACAGAAACGATACAAACGACTCGTATTTTTGACACTGTTGCTGAAATACGTTTGCCGTATTAGTTGCCAGTGATTATGGCAACGTCTTGAAATGTTGGGGCAATTTTAAAGAAAAACAAATACAAGCCGTAATTTTCCACTTCAGTTCATACACCAATGAAATTCTATTCAATTCATTAGTAAAAGTATTGCAATCATATATTCTGGAACGTCTGTCCCAGTTTCATTTTTACTTTTTCTATAAAGTTGTTTAAATTACGATTAAGAAACAAACCACAAATATCTTTCTTCTTTGATATTTGGCAGCAATTAGATCAACTATACACTATTTGTAATCACAAGGAAACATGAATAGGAAATGCTCGCATAAGTACAGCGTAACATATGATTTACTTAAGACGTATTGTAGATTAAGCCCGAGGTACTTTTCAATCTTTAGTAATTTACTTATTTTGTATGAAATCTACAACTAAATCATACACATATCGGACTATTTCCGCGCGGAAACTGAACAGTTTAGCCCAATCAAAGAACTCGAAAGGTTTATTGTTTAATATTTTCTAAGTGCGTACAGGAAATGCGTCAAACGCTCGTAAATTCCACTTAAATCCACTCAGCCAGCCAATAGATCACTATCACAAGTACGTTGGTGGCTTCTGTTTAAACTGGAGGTGTTCACATGTGTTGTGTTATTGTTCGGTTTTGTCAGATTGAAAAGTCGGTGTCCGGATCCGGATAAAAAACTTTGTATTTCTTGTTTATTTCTTCGTGTGTTTTTACACAGAACACCATACGGACGCTCATAATGTTTGTTTTCTCCGTTTTGCTTGTATTTGGGACCAAATTTCATGACAAATCAGAATGTCATCCAATTGTTATCACCCTTTAGTTTTAGTTACACGCACTTTTGACACCGCTGAAATTACTTCTACTTCTAACACTGCTACTAAAACTTATACTACTGCTACTTCTAATACTTCAACTACTTCTTTTTCTTCTTCTACTCTACTACTACTGCTTCTGCTACTACTAATGCTGCTACTACTGCTGCTTCTACTGCTGATACTGCTGCTATTGCTATTTCTGCTGCTGCTACTGCTACCGCTGCCGCTACTGCTGCTACTGCTACTACTGCCTCTGCTGCTGATTCCGCTTCTACCGCTGTCGCTACTGCTGCTGCTATTACTGCTTCTGCTGCTGCTACTGCCTCTACCGCTGTCGCTACCGCTGCCGCTACTGCTGCTGCTACTGCTACTACTGCTTCTGCTGCTGCTACTGCTTCTACCGCTGTCGCTACTACTGCTTCTACTGCTGCCGCTACTGCTGCTGCTACTGCTACTACTGCTTCTGCTGTTGCTACTGCTTCTACCGCTGTCGCTGCTGATGCTGCTACTCAGCAATACCACTCCTACTATGTCTACTACTTGTATTACTATTTCTACTAGTTCTATTATTTTACAACTACTCGTACTTCTTGCACTGCAATAGCCACCACGCTTAACTGTTGCGATCTCAAACGGATTGTCTGCCACGTAAGTCGAGCAACCAGAGAATCTGATAACGTTCATTGGTGTGTATTTCAGAGTTTATTTACAGGTCCAGCTGCGTCTTCACGACTGAATCTATGGGATGACATGCAAACCGTACATGGGTTACAAATCATAACAATAAGACGAGCGTTACAACCCACATTGTAACTGATACTTAATGATACCCACTGTGACAAGAAACGATATATTTACAAACATTGCACACGTGAATGCGAATGTCAGCTTTAGCCACATGTGAACCTTCTTGTATTACACTAAAGCATTGTTGAAACCCTGGTAGGTAAATGATACTTTACCTGAACATTTGACAGCTATTACTATTGCAGAATGTCATGGCTGCATATACTTGTGGTATTATCTTTGCTTTTGCTATTACAGCTTAACTACTGCACCGGCTGTCTGCTATTGCTATCACTATTGCATATACTACTTATGATTGCATTGGTACTTCTACTGCATCATTAACTTCTACTTGTATTTCTGATGCTGATGCTGATACTACTACTACTACTTAAAATAATACTTACACTACTGCTACAACAACTACTGCTGCTGCTACGTCTACTGCCACTGCTACTTCTAATAATAATAATAATAATAATACTGCTGTTGCTGCTGCTGCTACTACTACAAACATAGTATGTACCAAATAATGTTCTCAATACAACATAACAACACCATACATACAATAGACACCCAGATATTAATTTTATTTACAATATTCAATATAAAAGATATCAAAACTAATAAATTTAAGTCCAAACATATCGTATTTAAATTTAGTGTTCAATTTTAGAAAATAGGCAAACATTGTTTATCTGTTCTCTTCTAGGAACGCAATAAGAGCTGTGTTAGGAGTAAATGTGCCTGGGCCAAGGTCAAGTATACATAAGAATGTGATCTCGAGTGGTTGAAGATTGTCGTACCAATAAGAGACGGCCCTCGCGAACGATCAAATCTCTTCCTAGTTGTGACTGTCAAAGTGCGCTCAGATTTCGACAAAGTGCGTGCACACATCCAAGCGTTCGTTTGTTTTGAACTCTTGGATGCGGCTTTCGAAGAGAATGCAAAGCGAGGTTGGCATGAACGTGTAACACGTTTTGTGGCAATATGTTGTTGGTGTTTTTTCTTAGCTGCACCCCATATCTAGTTATTGTTGTTGTGTTTTTTTTTCATGCAGAATTTTCGGTAAATACAGCGTGTCCAAATTAAACGTAGGCAATGTTTTGTGGGGCAATCCGATGTCCTTGCATGATTTAGAAACGTTGTTTAAACCAAATGCGAGCCGTATACAAAAAAAATCAGAACAACTCAAAACTCGAACGTTATAAACATTCCAATTGTTTTTTATCTGGTAGACTTTCTTAACTACTGCGCAGTATTGAACAAATCAGTGCAATGTAAAGTGGGTCCTTGTAACACTCTCTGCATGCACGGTTATCAGTGTACCAAAAATAATCATGTGCATTACATGCTAGGGTATAACTTGATAAGTTTGTATAAACTGATACGGTGATTGTAGTTCCCGGTACGGGCAACTCGGTTAATGTACCATTTGATTTCTGTAAATATATCTTTATTGATGTTGAATCACATGGTGTAAGCAAATATCACATGGAGTTTGTAATGTTCACCACACGTCGTAATTAAAAGCACTTTGCACATTGTAACATTAACTGTATCTTTGTGACCTTAGGACACAATACTTGAACTCTCTTACCTTACCAGTTATAAATATACATCACGTGTGTATGTTAATTTACAACGCACAATCATTCCGGTGCACAGTTTAATATGATTTTATGACATAACTGATGTTGATGTTCTAATTTTCAACTACCATATTTCAATGAAGGACAAAGTTACACTGCATAAGAGTCGTAAACTAAGTATGATTGCAAATATCCTATTCTCGGAAGGCAAATATTCCTTTGTCAACATAAGTATTCGCTGTTGTTCCAAGAATGCATTATTAATTAATTTCATTATCAGAAACAAAGACCTTCTCGATCAACAATGCTCATTGTTAACACAAAGTAATAAATTGAGCCTCGCTCTCTGAAAAGAGGGTTTAATGCATTTGCGTAGAGTGTCCGCACAGGCTAATCAGGGACGAATTTTTCCGCTTTTATGATATTTTTTTCATTTAAAGAAAGTATCTTCTTAGCAAAAATCTTGTTTTGGCGGAAAGTGTGCTGACTGCAAAGGCTAATCTGCGATGACACTTTACGCACATGCATTAAAGCTCAGTTTCACAGAGCGATGCTCAATTCACCGTTGTATCAGCCCTTCACTCACTATTACGTCTTCGCTAGTAATATTGCCGCGTAATATTTAAATGCATCAATTTATATATTTTTGTAAATATTATAAAACGGATTTGGGTTTATTTATTTCAGTAATGTAACTTCTACATCCTCGTGGATATTGCTTGCGTAATCAACCATGTTTACTCCTTAACACACTAAATTAGATATAAACACGTTCCTATTCATCAAAGTTGTCATAATGTACAAATTAGATGTGCTCCATTATATCAAAGTGTATGTTAATTAAATATGTTCAATTTCGTAGCGGCACCAGCATATGTATTACGTTGTTGTTGATGATGCTAGTTTTACCACGCAAATTCATATTATTAACTAAGAGACAAAACTACATTGTACATACCCAACTTTAAACGTGTTTTGGTTTCACATTTTGCATTTTTTTTCTTTTTACAAATATTACGACAGGGACAAAACTAAGACGATTAAAATTCGTAACAAAACAAACCTGTACTTAAACGCGTACCAAAACAAACATGTATTAAAATACGTACCAAAACATGCATGTATTAAACCGCGTATCAAAACAAACATGTCATACAAAGAAATAACTAATTTATGCCTATTTAAGTGCGGCAGGTTGAAAAAAAACAATATCCCGCAGTGCCCGTATTTTGAAATGTGGTTATCGCGGCAGGGGATGCATCGCACCGGTCGGTCACAGCTCGCACCGGTCGGTCAAAGCTCGCACCGGTCGGTCACAGGTCGCACCGGTCGGTCACAGCTCGCACCGGCCGGTCACGGCTAGATACGGGACTTTGTTACATTATTGAATGACTTTATCAGGACGAATTGAGAACGTTTTATCGCTTTGACCTTCCCGTTCGCATTCTTTCATAAGGTCATTTGCGAACAGCCAGATACATTCTGTATTTAGGTACATAGTCCTCAAAATGTGTCACGAAGTATGTTTACTTTGTGATAGCCTGCTAAAATTAAAACAACAAATGACATGACATACAATGTATACGATACAATCATATTGCACACCCGATAATTCCGTGTTTTGAGCCTACCAGTAATATTATAATTGAGTCGCGCTCTGAAAACACGGGGTTTAATTCATGTGCGTATTTTGTCGTCTCAGATAAGCCTGTGCAGTCCACACAGGCTATTCAGGGACGACACTTTCCGCCTTTATGATATGTTTCGTTTAAAGAAAGTCTCTTCTGAGCAACAATCCAGTTTTGGCGGAAAGTGTCGTCATTGATGAGCATGTGTGGACTGCACAATCTTATCTGGGACGACACTGTACGTATATGCACTAAACCCCCTTTTCACAGAACGAGGCTCAATTATATTAAAAACACAAGTTTCATCTAAATGTCGGTCACCTTTAATTCTCACATGACACCTTGTTAGCATAATGATGTAATGTACACTGTAGATTCCACATGATTAAGTATGAACATGTACCCTCCTCGTGGGGTATATTTCAAAACGTGTCAGAGCATCTTAGGCCAATGAATGATTTCCAGTAATCTTGTTCAGCGGAATATTAAGCGTTTCTGGATTGGACTAGTTTACGGCGGTCACATCATAACACCAAACACAATAACATGAATGTGTCTGTTATGTAAGACAGTAACATTTTTGCTGCTATAGCTACCAGTTTCAAGTTGCGTGATGCTCAATTATAAGCTTTCATTTGACAAGAATGATTAAAGACTTTACACACATTCTTAATATGTTTAGCGAATTCAATTAATAACGTAGTGCACGAAACATTACGTGCATTATATTTCTGGTTTATGTTATCACGAGAACGAGCAATACTTTCACTCAAAACCGCGTGTTCTAAAAAATGACTGAACTAAATTCTGGACTTGCAGGAATGAACCACGTTTATAAGAGTACGCATTTTGGTAGTGTTCATGTTCCACAAAGATTAACGTGATATCATGCACTTTAATGGTCGTTTTAGTAGTTATGTTTAAATGTGATTTTAGTCATTTAGATCAAGTGATTGTTACATATGCTTTTCTCATCATTGACAATCATTACTCTACAATGATTTCGGTAGTCTATTCGCTTAAAATAACTTATCAAACGCCTTCCCCGTTATTAAGAATGACAGTTAATTATACACTGTCGATGTTAGCAATATGTCCTGAATTACCTCATACAATACACACAGATACCAAATAATCTCGACTGGTAACTATATACCCAGACGCACCGAATGGTACTGAACGAGAGTATATTTATATCTTCGAGCATTTTCAAGTGCCTGCCAATAGATTCGACGCGTGAACATGACAAATTAGACCTCCTAGAGATGTGTTCGCATTCTTGGCTGACGATTAAACCTGTTCAAATGCGTTTAATAAGTCTAAATATGCATCGGATGACGTTCGATATATTTAGTGTGGTCCAATATCGACCCTTTGGGCAATTAAATGATTGAGCCGATTTCTTACTTGGCATGCGGTATTGTTAGTACAGGGAGGGGTGAACCGTCACTTAATTAACCTCGTTTTGGGAAAAGTGATCCTTATGCATGTGCCATAAGTATCGCCCAAGATTAGCCTGTGCAGTCCGCACAGGCTGATCAGGGACGATACTATTCGCTTTTATGGAATTATTCGTTTAAAGGAAGTCTCTTCTGAACCAAAATCAAGTTTAGGCGAAAAGTGTTGTCCCTGATTAGCCTGTGCGAACTGCAGAGGCTAATCTTGGGCGACACTTAACGCACATGCATTAAGCCCTGTTTTCCCAGAGTGAGGCTAAAAGTATGGAATGTCATTGAACAAACATTAAACGCTTGAACCTTTTATCTTAAATAAAGAGTAGTTTAGTAAAACAAAAACCAGAACAGCAGATTACTTATTACTTATAATGATAAATCAGAAACACTCACGTTTTAATGCTGTATCGTTCTATTATGAATTCGTTGATGTATTTTAATTGATATTATGGTCGGTTAGACAAAAACACACTGAGAGGTCGCGTTGTAATGAAATGTAATTATGTACGCTAAAAGATTTGATATCAAGCGCTGTTTTCAAACTATTAAACCGTTAGTAGCCTGATTATCCCTGAACCGGTGTAATATGACAGCAATATTGCATTGTCAATGTCTAAATTATATTAATAATATTAATAATGTCATTACATCCTTTGTCACCCGAGACACGAATTCGCGCCATTTCGAGGACTTTAGTTGTTAAGTGCATACAAGGCAAGTCAAGAACAATGACATTCATAGGTTGACCATAAAATCACGAGGCATCGTGTGGTGTTAATGGTTAAGTATACATATAAAAATGTCCTGTTTATCAAGTTTTCTTTCTTCAAGATGTTTTGAACAACTGGGTTTAAGACATGTCACAATAGGTGTCCGATGTGTTCCACGAAAGATTTGGAGTGTATCTATTAATACCATTCCACGTATCAAGGAAGCCATAGATAAATTTCCATGTATCAAGGAAGCCATAGATAAATTTCCATGTATCAAGGCAGGAACTAGCGTATAATTTGTTTTTAATTACGAAGCATTTAAACTTCAAATATTGCTTATCAATACATGTCAATCCTAATTGAAAACTTTAATTCCACGGGGTGTAAGTACTCAATAATTATTGCTATAATTATTCTCTGATTTCAATGATATGCTATTCTTTATCATTAACCCATTAAACAGTCGTTTCTTATTATATTTTGTCCTTTTCATGGAAATAACATACTTACAAACAATAGAAAGTGCGTAGCCGAATTCAATTCTCTGAAAAAATAAACAGCTTCAAAAATAAAGCAAAGATTAATGTTGACAAATCATGTTATGTTGACCTAGTTTCATTTTCTCGGAAAAGTAGCATTGTCTTGAGAAGGCACAAAGGAAAGACAGGGGACTAAGTAAATGCAAAGAAGTGCATATTGATATTATCACGATGAATTAAATGCTTCACAGAAACGGCTGCGTAAGTCCAGAAGCTGTGTTGATGTGTCTCAAGAAGATTGACACTTCACAGTCACTTACTCTAAGTGTGACAACGTTTGCCACATTAGTTTGTTAAGCCAATATAAACATAATTATTTGCGGTCGTCTCAATCACTTATGTATATCATCAGTTTCATAGAAACAGTCTTTGTTATCATAAAATGAACATTTCCTTTGACGTCAACGGCAAGTTGTTACAACTGATATGTTTTATGATAAAACGTTCATTCTCAACATTGACACGTACAAGATTGCATGAACGTTGAGTTAGTGATGTTACACACTGTTACTAAAAAAAAAAAAAAAAAAAAAAAAAAAAAGGAATAAACATGCGAGTTTATAATTCTTATCGTTGTGATATATTCACGCTTCTGGTGAGCCTCAAATGCTCATATAACATGAAAACGTCAAACAGGAAACAACTCGTTCAAAGGGACAACACATCACGCCTATAGAGGTAAAATCTGGATGAACTCACGGATTTGGCAACACAAATGAATGTTCATGCAATTTTAATAAAGATCAATCTCTTTAAAAGTGTTTTTAAGGTGATATCGATTCAAATTCCACCAGTTTACTAAGCTGAATCAATATCGGATTCAGCTTATGTGTGAACAATTTGCGGGACGGACGGATAGACCAACAAAAGGACAATGCGATTATTAGATGCCTCACTTCGGTGACAAAAATGGTTGTAAATTCACTCCATATTCCCACATATTGTTGCGAACTTGTCGATTTCGCCACAGTTAAAACTGTAGTGGGTTGTAAACTCAATTCCATGCGGTTCATAATTTCATTGTTTTACAAGATTGTATTTTCTCATGTTGCGTCTTTTTCTCTATTTGCATTTAAACACGATACAACGCGTCCCTTGTACCACGATAGAACGTATTTCCGCTTTAAGCATATGGCAGATATGTGTTTGTGCTTCTGGAACACAACACAACCGACAACAACCCTATAACTTACTACACTCACGTATGCTCATCGGCAGGATGATGTTATTTGCCCGCACGATATTAGGCACATTCTGTTGGAATGCTTATTCATATCGGATGGGAGGAAGGAGTGGGTGGTCGACTGGCACAGTTCCACCATATTTCCAGACGTATGCCATTCACTGAACAATAATATACTACAATGTTTATGAACCTCGCTCTGGGAAAACGGGGTGTTATATGCGTTAAGTGTCGTCCATGATTAGCCTGTGCAGTCCGCACAGGCTCATCAGGGACGTTTCTTTCCGTCTCAACTGGCTTTTCGCTCAGCAAAAACTTCCTTTAAACGAAAAATGCCATACAAGCGGAAAGTGTCGTCTCTGATTAGCTTATGCGGACTGCACAGGCCAATATGTGGAGACGCTTTACGCACGTATATTAAGCCGCGTTTCCCCGAAGCGAGGCTCATATATTTTTCGTGTTTTCTATCATGCTGCTCCAGGTTAACTTATGATTCGATCGCTAACATGATTGCATATCATGCCATGAACGTAAATTCGAACAGAAGTTTATTGTTTCAAAAACCACTGGAATGCAATACAATCAAGGATAACACCATAAATCTGGATGAAACATATATCAAACTGTTTCATAAAATATGTTAAAGCATATTTGTTAATACGTAACAAAAATGCTCTTCAGAACTTCCATGCTTCAAATGTCATGCATATATTGAGTGGCGCATATTTATTTTACATTGGTTCAACATCTGGGAAACTCATATAATACCGTTTAATATATTTGTTCACAAATCTTTATCACGACCACAATGAAATTTATACCACGCATAATTCAAGACGCAGCTGGAAGAATAGTTCGCGAATAGCCCTTGTTGCAGACCAGCTAACTTTGTTTAGTCCGTGTCTGGTGTACATAGACCTGCATTTATTGAATGAATTCCCGATCAGCCGGTCATTGGCTTTACGGTCCAACAGGGATGACCATGTCTAGAATTATGACCGAACGCAGTTCACTGTCTAGCCTATTCTCATGTCAACGTTTATTGCTAAGATAAATGCCGCAGATAATAGAAAGTGAATTGTCTGGAACAATGTTAATGTTTCCAAGATAGACCGAAACTGACATTTTAGAAAGCTAGCCAAAATCGATCCGTCTGTGGCA
This sequence comes from Dreissena rostriformis, assembly GCA_007657795.1. NCBI lineage: Eukaryota > Metazoa > Mollusca > Bivalvia > Myida > Dreissenidae > Dreissena > Dreissena rostriformis. The sequence continues at coordinate 391,926 of VMBQ01000705.1, read as the reverse complement.
TTTTCCCGCCAAATAATAAATAAGAGTCTCAATACGAGCCAGTTTGTATTCTAAATTGAGATTTATGTTCTGAGGCATTATATCACCGACATTAAGTCCAAAAGTTTATATCGCCATATCAATAAGTACACTAATGTTTCCANTGTCAATGACGTATAGTTTCCGACCACATTTCAACGCATGTGACTAGTATACGTTGAATATTTCACAATGCGTGTGTAACTAGTTGCACGCTACTCTAAGACACTCAAGTAACTCCCACGTGGCACAGTCATGTGGTGAACTCACCTCTAGGATGACACCACGTCACTTTATGACAGTACCACATCACCCACGTATGAATAAAGGACAAAACCATGTGATTCCTAGCAATTATTCGTCATCCTTGATATGACATCCACCAAGCAACGCGATAACACTAATCCTAGTACAAAATATCCACTTATTCTCTAGAGGGCAGATATAACTAGTTAAACCTAGTACTTATGATCCTTTTTTTTCTAAAGGGCAGATATAACAAGTAAATCCTAATACAAATTATCTCTTTATTCACTAGAGGACAGGTATAACTAGTTAATAATTGTACCAATTATCAAGTTATTCTCTAAAGGGCATGTATAACTTGTTAATCCTAGTACTAATGATCCCTTCCCTCTCTAGAGGGCATGTATAACTAGTCATTCATAGAGCTTATTATCACTTTATTCTCTGAATGGCTGGTACAACTACACACTAGGTAACATTAACCCTTTGAGCGCTGGAACCAGATTTTGAAGGCCTTTGCAAACAGTTTGGATCCAGATGAGACGCCACAGAACGTGGCGTCTCATTAGGATCCAAACTGTTTGCTATTCTGATAGTATTCTTTGAAAAAATATCGAAGAAAATGCTAATTTTAGAAATTAAGCAGACAACATTTTAGCAGACGACAAATTTCCCAGCATGCAAAGGGTTAAATAGCAGCTTTGAAAATTAGACTAGTAATAATGAATTGGGTCATGTGAGGCACGTGTATTCCATGAAGGTATTGTTAATTGACGCCAAGAGGCACGTGTATTCCATATAGGTATTGTTAATTGGCGCCAAGATCGTGCTAACTTGAATGATTGTGCATTTGCCTATGTTTCAACAATGACTGGATAGTTGTTATTTGGAATTTATGCTTTTTCCATTGTTATATGAGTGGTTCTGCAATAAAAGCATAGATGAATATGGAATGCGTATCTCTTCAAACATCACGAGTGAATCTCATATGCATCAAACATAACAAACACGGATTTCCAACGAAATCAGACAGAAATACATTTTACTAGGATATTATGGAAATTGATTATTTGCAAAACGATAAGTGGTCTTAAAATAACCTCATACACGCAAAAAACACTGCGCGATCTATGTTTTCACCGTATAATACAACAACAACACATGTTACATATGATTAACATTTTAATGTTCATAACACTTTGTTAGACAAATCCCGGAAGACATGCATGAAGAGTTTGTTGCTAATGAATATATAATTGGTTTAATATGTTACTTGCTCTTAGCCGTTTGCCAGCTCGCTTAATCAAATTTCAAACAGCCTCAAGCATTTACCGTGTGTTATTTTAAATTCTCGAAGAACTTATTGTTAAATATAACTGAACTCAAGCAAAACAAGTGGGGCATTGTCCCCAATGCTAATTTATTACTGAAATATCCTGCAGAAATGCTATATTTGCTTATCGCAATTAACAACATAATTTCATAAAAGCATTAAGTTGAACATTCCGACACGTTAAAGTCATAAGTGTGTCAATGATTACTATATGAGCCTTGTGTGATATAAGGCTCTAAGTATGTGCGTAAAATGTCGTCCCATATTAGCCTGTGCAGTCTGCACAGGCTCATCAGGGACGACACTTTCCGCCTACACTGAATTTCAATTTAAAAGATCTCCTTTTAACGAACAAATCCATAAAACGGAAAGTACCTGATTAGCTTGCGCGGACTGCACAGGCTAATCTGGGATGATAGTATATGCACATGCATTAAGTCCAGTTCCCCAGAACGTGTCTCGTAACCGTTCAAACGTCTTTTATTTAAGTATGCATTTTAAGTGTGTTCAGGCATGCTTTTATTGAATCCATGCAACATGCATGGTAAGCTTCCACAATGGAATGTCCAACTTGACATGTTCATGATAAAAATTGCAGGCATAGAAAATATGTAAATAAAATGTGTACAGTTTCAATGCGCTCGTTCTATGAGAGGTAGTATATATAATATATATTCATGCTTTCTTAATCGCAAACATATCACAATGCGAGGATTATTAATGTGGTATGGTCGATTGTGATAATTAATGATGTTTATCAAGATATAGGTTATCTAGGACTCATTCTGTATAGATTGATTATACAAACAATAAATCCGCCATGAGATCTGAGAAATGTGTCTTGGCTTACAATTTACAAATAACATACAGCAAGCATAAGACGATATAGCAGCTAAATATAAAATTAATCGTATTATACATAGGTTACAGGTATTTTGAAACCAAACACCTGACAGGTCAAAGTTACATACATTTGTCTGACAACTACTGTCCGACATTCAACCGAATGTGTGATAAATAAGTTTGTCCTCATGTAATCTTCTGTATACGTGTTGAACTAATAATATTCAAAGCCGCTTGAAAATCGACAATTATTTTCAATTAAGGCCATTGTATTATGATGCCCTTGCTATGCGTTTAGATACATTTTCTAATATCTGCTAAAATAATATTTGAACAATGACTTCATTGATGTGTCATCCATTACTAACACCAGCAACTAGACAATCCTTACTTACTTATGCGTTCCATCTTCTTATGGCCGTTATACGTGCAGTTGTGATGCAGTGATGAACTGCACTGTTTGTCGTAGGTTGTCCGGACTGCCCCACAGTTTGGTTTTAAGGGTTGTTTCTGTTGGCCAATATGTTTGGCGGGCCTCTTCCAGGTTGGGGCAGCTCTGTAGTATGTGGAAGGNACTAATAATAAAAAATGGACTATTTTTTCGAACAATACCCATTGTGTTTTTTAGTCATTACACACGTGTTTCTTTTTTTTTTGGCAAATAAGATACGCCAACACTATCATGAATGTATCACTATCATTGTAGCATCAAATTGATGCTCGTTTTATTTTTTATGAATATCTCGTCAGTATCGAAGAAGTGACAATTATTATCCCCCGCCAATGGCAGAGGGATATAGAGTTGGCGTTGTCCGTCCGTCCGTCCGTCAGTCCGTCCGTCCGTCCGTCTGTCCGTCAGTCCGATGTGCACCTATCAATAAAAAAAAATGCGGGGATATCAATTGAACGAATTTGCTTGTTTTATATTAAAAGGACTGTAAACCACGAATGACGAAAAAAGAAAAATTCTAAAATACCGTATTTTTTTTACAATTATTAGTTTATATTGATTAAAATATCATAACTGGTATTTTACATTACTTGAAAAAAGTTCATATTTTCAGTATATTCGGTAATAAAATTTCGCGATGTGAAATCGAAACTATATCGCGAAAATAGGTGACATAACGATATACACAATATAAATAACGCAAGTACATTGATCATTTTATGTATAAAATATATACAATTCACTACGCATGCTTAATTTGCATTCCTGGGTTTACCACGTGACGATGATGATCAATCTACTTGCGTTATTTATAGTTAACTGAAAGTTACCTGGTATACATACCCAGTAAAATTAAATAAATACAAAAATAAAGTAAATAAAAAAAATAAAAACTTTTTATAAGTAATGTAATATACCAGTCGTGATATTTTAATCAAATAATTTAAACTAATAATTGTAATAAAAATACGGTATTTTAGAACTTTTCTTTTTTCGTCATTCGTGGTTTACAGTCCCTTTAACATTACTGTCTGTATTAACGTCTTGACCATAACTACAAAGTTCATCACTTGTGAACTAGGTTAAATGCTTGAATTGTTTTGACTGGAGTCTAAAATGTTGCTATCCCACTGAGGTATGCGATTGGGTGTAACCTCTCTACGCTATCTTGTCCGAGTAATGAACACTTGATAGGCCATTTGGCGTAGGTGTTGCTATACATCAGTAACTCTGATGTGTTGATGGCTTCGTTATGACCTTCCAACAGGTAACCTGAAGGTGAGCGGCAATAATGATCAATTAGAGGCGCATCTATCCTACTGAGCGACAAGAAAGATAAGTATATTAACCTATACTATTTATATTGTATAGATAACCTTAGATGTAGTTGATTTTTTCATCCGTGATTGCATTACATTATTGTGTATATGTATTTGTTTGAAAATAAAATGTGTTGAAAACTAAAAAAAAACGTATGTTGCGCCGGCCGCATGTGGCATAAGGCCAATTTTCTCTTAAAGCGGCTCATGTGTGTGCCATTCATTGGAGTACATTTTTTAACAACAACGATTTTTTGCAATATTGCTGGGTAATACATATTTGATCCGTCATCTTACGAGGCCCTTGCTTCAGGGCATCATCACCTCGAAAGCACACGGCAAGTCTATATTATCTATGTACCCGCCTTCATCTTCCAAAGGGGGTTTAATGCATGTGCGTAAAATGTCATCCCATATTAGCCTGTGCGGTCCGCACAGGCTAATCAGGGACGATACTTTCTGCCCAAACTGAAGTTTCGTCAAGAAGAGTCTTACTTCAAACGAAAAAAACAATAAAAGCGGAAAGAGTCGTTCCTGATTATCCTATGCGGATTACACAGGCTAATCTGGGACGACACTTTACGCACATGCATAAAACCCCCTTTTAAAAGCACACGGCAAGTCTATTATATCTACGTGCCCGCCTTCATCTTTCACTCGTAAACACCAATGTGTTTAGACCATTACTGCCATTGTTCGTTAAGGTATACAATTGGTGCCCTAGTCTGATCAAGGCAAAAGAAGAACTAAACACGAAGGACACGACGGGGAGCATATAACTAAAGACTCGACTAACAACGCCAAAGTACACGACAACAAAAGTACGCAATAATATAATTTCCATCGTCTAGACAAGATATATTGCAATGTGTATCAAATTTTCTCCAATTTTCAGTAGTGTGTTTTGAGGACATGTCTTGGCATTTCATCTTACGCTAGACAATATTTTATTTGTAAGAGGATCAGACAGACATAGGATTGTTGATCGGCGCAGCTTACAAGAAATTCTAAACCCCTGTGTTTGCATATCATAAATAGAAAATACATTCTATATTAACATAGCTGGGAATATAAGTCTGATTAAAGAACAGACTGTCAGGCAAAATAGATTCTTTCATAATAAATCACACCACTGGTGCAAAAAGGTACCATGTAACATTTAAATTAAATGTCTTATGGTTCCTTTTGGCACCAATGGGGCGAACTATTATTAAAGCGTAAAAGTTTGCCGTGCAATGACATTGCAAAATATTAATCATTAGACAATGTGAGTCACGTGATATGTACAGGTTGGTTACAAACAACCCTTCAACATGATGAGAAAACGCATTTCCTCCTACGCAGTCTGTCTAACCATTATGCATTATAACCAACCAGCAATCATCCAAACAGATCTGCTCTGGATTATTCAGCCGATGGTACGATGCCAAACATTAGTGTCTTAAAATACTTCCAAAAGTAGTTCCAGACAATAATATATCAATTTCCCGCCATTTTCTGACAAAGAGTTGTGCTACTTTTCTAACTGACTAACATACCAGTATGCCGTCGCTTTCAGCTTCGTTACTCACTCACTCTTTACTACGGTTTATGAATGCGTATATAACATTGCAATTCATCTTAAAATACATAGCATATATTCTATACTTATTTTAATAGTTTCACGACATAGCCAGGCAAGGAAAGCAATTTGTTTTTAATTATTAAAACTCGTGCATGTTATTTTTATAGCGAGCACTTTCTGATTGCTTCGCGTTTTTTAATGGTAGTGCTTTGTGAGATTTAATGTATTCACACTAATACAGCTCAGTGACGTAGTAGGACCCCACCTAAATATACACCTCAACAAGCTACTGGTGCCGGTGAGTGTTAATGTATTTACACTAATACAGCTAATCGCGTTGTTATAAAGACAATATATGACTCTGAAAGCAGAGCGTGATCCTCACGCAAACCTCGTTTAAACCCATTTATGCCGAGTGCACTCTCCCATCCTTCTACCCATTTATGCCGAGTGCACTCTCCCATCCTTCTACCCAGTTATGCCGAGTACACTCTCCCATCCTTCTACCCATTTATGTCCAGTGCACTCTCCCATCCTTCTACCCATTTATGCCGAGTGCACTCTCACATCCTTCTAAATTGGATCAAGTTATTTCCAAAATAAGAGATGTCTGGTATATTTATTTCTATTTTTAGAATAATTCTCACAGAAATTCCTTAAAGCAAAAAGCGTAGACCCTGATGAGACGCCGCATCATGCGGCGTCTCATCTGGGTCTTCGCTGTTTGCCAATGCCTTGTTTTCTAGACGCTAGGCATAAATGGGTTAACCCAGTTGCACTTAAGGAAAATTGTGATTTGTTTGTTCCTACAGAGCATATTTCCATTATCCCCCGCGCTTGAAGAAAAAATTAGAAAAAAATCAGAAAAATTATGATTAGAGAAACTGTCTGCGTGGTGGTCCCGCCTTCCCGTAAATGTCTGGCTCCGTTTCTGGACGATGGTATCTCATTTTGCCATTGATCAGAATCGAAGTCAATCGCCCACTGAAAGTAGTCCTAAATGAACTTTCTCTCAAACGCATGTGCGTAAAGTGTCGTCTCAGATTAGCCACTGTAGTCCGCACAGGCTAACCAGGGACGACTCTTTCCGCCAAAATGGATTTTCGTCAAGAAGAGTCTTCTTTTAAACAGAAATTACAATACAGTCGGAAAGTGTCGTCCCTGATAAGCCTATGCGGACTGTATAGGCTAATCCGGGACGACACTTTACGCACTTGCATTAAACCCCCTTTTCAAAGAGCGAGGCCCATTTAATTGTAAACCCAGTGTTCCCAGATGACCTTTCTTTTTACAAAAAAAACAACAACAAGCGCAACAGCGTTCCTAGACAACCAGACCTATCTGGAAGACAAGCGTTGATGATGATTGCGAGCATCTCAATAGACGGCTTAGACGCTCCCGTGCATCTGAATGCAGTGACATTTGGAATCACCTCACGCATATATAATGCCACATCTCAAGGACGTTATAAGGTCGCAGTGTTGTTCACGTAATGTTTTCGACGTTCGGTGCTTGTTTCATTCGGAAAGGTTCTAGTGTACTATGGTATCGAGAGTGAAACTAAACACAGAATTTAATGGTACAATACTATTCCAGTTGTATGACTATGTATTATTAGAGATCGAATTAACATTTAATAGTGCACTATATTCCAGTTTTGTTGTAATTAACATTTGTTTTGTTGTAATAAACATTTAAGAATATACTTAATTAAAGTAAAGAATTTCTTTAAGCGTGCATTGCAAATGTTGTTTTAAAGAAACGACTTAACCTGTGTCTTTTTAAACTGTGCACAAAACATTTTCAAGCCGTTTTCAAATGGGATTAAATCAGTTATTTACACCGGTGACCTAGTTCGATGCAATGTCTTGCACAGATCTAGCAGTATCATTGCGATATACGATTCGGCTCATTACGCAAATGTCAGAAAAATTAAACATTCAGGGATGCCTAGCTCAGTATGATGTCCACACCGGGAAAGTAGTGAGTGCATTTGTTGTATCGATTCGAGATGTTGGCGGGAACGTCTGTCCCAGACGAATTGATTCTGGCGCACAGCCAAACATTTTTCTACTCGTAACAATTGGTTTCCAGGAAGTTTTCTCTGATGTTCATGTTTACTCAAGCTGGTTATCGCTGGTTATCGTTTTTGCTCGAATTATTTTGAGAAATTGTATATAAGCGCAGGTGGGAAGGATCCGTCAAGTTTCAATTAAACCTTAATGTTCATTTATGTACGCAACATTTATGTTTCTACCATTATTACGAGTTGGAAACCACTTAAGAATAACGCCTTTGTACAAACCAATAACTGGTTTTAATATTTAAAGAAGTGTATAAGCACATCAAATGCATATTTTAAACGGAATTTCCGAATTCGACTGCAATTTGGTTGTTTCTCTAAATTTGTTGTATCAAAATGTGCTGTAAACTCCGAGAGCATCCAAGGACAACAGATATCGGTCACTGTGAGAACAGACGCACCAATTGCAATAGGAATATCAATAACTGTGATACCGTGCAGGAAATAGGACATTAATAGCGCATTTATCATGCATGATATGTTATTGAGTACTTATAATTAATTAAAACGTGGATCTGTTACGTCTTTCGATTTATGGTGAACGTCCATTTGTCCTTCCTTTTGTCGTAGCAAGGTTTTTGTTCATGCAAGTACGTTGATTCTGTTTATCGTTTTCGAAATAAACTAAAGCACAGTTTAGTTCAGTTGTATGTCATTATTATACATAACCTCATATTTCTGTTCGTGTCCTCTAGGGTTATCAACCATAAAATTCTTGAAAGGGAATGCGGTGTATTCGTAAGAAAATGACGTATGCAAATATGTGACGTGTTCGAGAAAACTGGGCATAATACCTGTGCGTAAATTGTCATCCCAGATTAGCCTGTGCAGTCCGCACAGGCTAATCAGGGACGAAAATTTCCGCTTTTATGGAATTTTTCGTTTAAATGATGTCTCTTCTTAGCGAAAATCCAGTTAAGGCGGAAAGTGTCGTCCCGGATTAGCCTGTGCGGACTGCACAGGCTAATCTGGGATGACACTTTACGCACATGCATTTTGCCCAGTTTTTTTCAGAACACGACACATATGACTGCTGACAGCTTTGACCAAAATAACAAAGCCAGTACAACAAGTTCATCGAGGCAACAGGCAACTAGGGCTCAATATGAGTCTGCGTGTAGAGACTGTATATAGATGTAGATGAAGACATTATTACATTGATTTTCTTAGCCCGTTGACGTAACAAATTATTCTCTTTTATTTTGGAAGAAAATATATTCTTGTAGTCGTTTAAAATCGATTTGACTTAACGGCGTCCATAAAGCGTGCAAATGTGACTTTTAAAAATTGACGTAATGTTTACTTACGGAAGGTCGGTTGGACATGCTTGTTTTGACAATTGTTATTTACTAAATACATTTTGCGTAATACGAAAATTTAATTGCTAGTTGCTTAATGTGGATTTCTATTTGCTTAGTGACGATTCCTTTATGCTATATGTAGTTGATATTTGCTAGATGCAAATAACTATAAGCCTTAACATGTAGTAATATTTGTTAATTCACAAGAGCTATGTTCTTAATGCCAATCGTTATATACCAATATCAATAGACAAATTACAACTTTTTAACAACAACTGCTCTTTGATAACTGCTTTACGCCGATTGCTAAATTTCTGAACAGAATTGTTCCAACAAAACAGTCTTAAGTTCATTTTAACTGATTGCCAGAAAATATGCCACTGGCCATCTAATAAAAACCCGCCTCTGGAAACAATGTATAATGTTTTGAAAAAAAAAAGATATTGAAACTGTAGACACAAATAGAATGACACGCCCAAACTTTCATAAAGCATTATTGTTTATTTAAAGACACACCCAAACTTTCATAAAACGTGATTGTTGTCCTCAATAATGTCCGCAAATTACTCAAATACATAAATGCTTATAAACAATCCTATTAACTAGAATATTATTCTCAAAGATTACGTATGGACCTGTCTTGAGAGAAACGTTTTGATATTATGAAGCCTGTATTTGTCAAAGAAGTTTTCTGAAAATACAAGATGATTTTTGAATACAATGACTATAAATTATCTGAAGACAGAGTTAAATAAACACTAAATTAGTTTGTCTGCAAATTGGTTTCCTAGAGGTCATTATTTGGTGTGGGTACTTCGGTTTAACATCNCCAACTATAGTCCACCACCCCACCCCGTCGTTGTTCCCGTAACTTTTAGCTGTACACCAGTGTCCGCTTTTCCGTCTGTTATATCTTGCCTATCGCGTCTCCTGAGCAGATTCATGAATCGTGAGACAGACACTTGAAATGGTGCGTGTGGTTTTGTGGTATTGTACACTGTCGAATTGTTTGTCTATTTCACAATGGATCACTTAACATAAATAAAGAAACTTGAAGTGATTATATGATTTATCTCTTGTTGGTGCAACTGTAATCATTCTTTGTTAATATTTGTCTTTATCATAATCATAAACATGATTAAGACTTTGATTCTCGTTGACAACTCATAATGAAGACATAGCATACATAATAGTGATGTGGTATGACGTGACACGACCTTGACGTATCCTTTTATAAATCCAATTGACCTACTGTTGTTCATGTTTAATGATTGTAACTGATTGTTTTCCTTGATTTAGTGCCCACGTACTCGTCGTATACAATATATCCTTCGTTTGATGTTAAACCACTGATGATGAAAAAACCTAGTTTTTCAAGGTTCGTTATCAAAGAATGCGGCTATATATAAGGCCACCTGTTTGATTTACAACAAATGTGAATTTAACGATCAATTATACACGATTCGTTAAATATTGTATTTCTATTGCGATCTCGGTAAGATTTGTGTTATTGATTACCTTTCATTTGTTTTACTTTCTTAATTGTTTCTATCCAATTAAGGACACATGTGCATAATGCGTTAGATATAAAAACGAAGCCTCGTTTCCTGCTATAGAATCTATATAATGAAATATTATTTGGGAAACCCTTATTGGATGCGGTTTTCTTTTCGTTTCACAGAAAGAAGTCTTTCAAATATCATATATATAGGAAAAACTTTATTGGGCGGGCTTTCTGTTTGATTCACAGAAAGAAGTCTTTCAACTGTCAGATAATCTCCACTGGCTTACTTACGCTGAACTAATTAAATATTAAATCAACATACTTACAGATCTTAAGTCTTTGTTACACTTAAACTTTGCAAGCGGCAACGTAAGGAGGCTGAATGCTGAAATGCGATTTTGATTAATACCCATTTATGCCTAGTGGACTCTCCCATCCTTCAAATTGGATCAATTTATTTCCAAAATTAGGGATGTCTAGTATATTTATTTCTATATTAAGAATATTTCTTACAGAAATTCCTTTAAGCAAGCAGCGCAGACCCTGATGAGACGCCGCATCATGCGGCGTCTCATCTGGGTCTACGCTGTTTACCAAGGCCTTTATTCTAGACGCTAGGCATAAATGGGTTAATTGAGAAAAACTTGCTACGTACTGAATTACGTTTTAATTGAGTTGTTTCACCATAGCCTTTTCCTTCCGTTACCATGAACATTTGATGTTTTCGTAAGACATGGCAAAACGGCATACTTTCGATGCTAGTAATGTGTACTACATGTACGTCTTAACATTTCTTAATGTTTCACATGTGAAGTCTTTCTAAGTGTACGTGTAAGCGTTGAATTAAATAATGTATGACAGCACATATTACATTTGTAGTTTGGTAGATGTACATACTATGGGGTAGTGGCTGTATTTTATTGTATCTATGTTTATGAAAAACTGTATATGTATATATAAATATAAATCCGTTAAGGAATCTCTACTTTATAATGAACATGTATGCTCTAAAACAGATGGCTCTAATAAGGAATATAGTTCGTACATTATAACATGTCAGTTGATGTTGCAGCGGACGTTTAATAGCGCGGTATAATACGACGATGTAGTTGTGGATAACTATCATAAAGATACAACATCTAAATACAGTCACAGATATTTTCATAACGATTTGAAAAATTCATTTCACTTTCTCCAGTTATGACGTTTAGTCAATTAACCCATTTATACCTAGTTGACTCTCCCATCCTTCTAAATTGGATCATTTTATTACCAAAATTAGGGATGTCTAGTATATTTATTTCTATTTTTAGAATATTTCTTACAGAAATTCCTTTAAGCAAACAGCGCAGACCCTGATGAGACGCCGCATCATGCGGCGTCTCATCTGGGTTTACGCTGTTTGCCAAGGCCTGTTTATATACGCTTGGCATAAATGGGTTAAATTCGTTTTCTATGCATGCCATCCAATACATGCATGATATGAGGAACACATAAAAGATTGCACCATGGCTGAATTATAACTTCCGGTGTTATCCCGAAATTGGGCTCTGGTATAATTGACCTAAATCTGTTCCTTATTTCGTATACTTACATTAACTAAATGTCTCGAGAGAATGACTAATTCATATTTAATGTGTCTTTTATTGTCTGTTTAACACCTGTTCAACGAGGGTCAAAGTCCTTAAGGTCATGTATATCGCTGCTAATAACTGATCTTCATTTTTTCATGTCTCAAATTTCAACACTTACAATTATGTCTAAATAATGGTGGAATTCGCCATTTTCACAATGCGCGTTATAAAAGGCAAAATAATCTGAAGAATAAAAATGACCTTCTCAAATGTAAACAATGCCTGTCTTTTGTGATCTCGATCGAGACATTTGTCGTATACGACGGAACCAGTAACGGGATATGGGAGTCGGATATTAAATGAACCTCGCTCTTTGAAAAGTGGTTTAAATGCATGTGCGTAAAGTGTCGTCGCATATTAGCCAGTACAGTCCGCATAGGCTAATCAGGGACGACACGTTCCGCTTTAATTGAATTTTTTGTTTAAAGGAAGACTCTTCTTGTCAAAAATCCAGTTCAGGCGGAAAATGTCGTCCCTGATTAGCCTGTGCGAACTGCACATGTTTGTGCGAACTGCACAGGTTAATCTGGGACGACACTTTACGCACATGCATTGAATCTCGTTTTCTCAGAGCGCGACTCACATAAAACAGAACCAGCGGTCATTGACCTTACTATTTTTGCACTCATCCACGAATTCAGAGCGGCGGAATGCCATTCGCCTGTAACAGGAGCTGGGGGCTCCTAATGTTTTATGGGGCATATAAGAGGACGTGTCAGATAGGGTCGAATGGACGGGAATATCGGTGAAATGTCACAATGGGAGCCTCTGTAAACACTATGTTTGAAGAAAACGTTTTATTGATACAAAATATTACACAAGACCTAATACTATTAAANTCGTCGTATACAATATATCCTTCGTTTGATGTTAAACCACTGATGATGAAAAAACCTAGTTTTTCAAGGTTCGTTATCAAAGAATGCGGCTATATATAAGGCCAATTGTTTGATTTACAACAAATGTGAATTTAACGATCAATTATACACGATTCGTTAAACACATATATTGTACTTCTATTGCGATTTCGGTCAGATTTGTGTTATTGATTACCTTTCATTTGTTTTACTTTCTTTATTGTTTCTATCCAATTACGTACACATGTGCATAATGCGTTAGATATAAACACGAAGCCTCGTTTCCTGCTATAGAATCTATATAATGAAATATAAATTGGAAAACCCTTATTGGATGCGCTTTCTTTTTGTTCCGCAGAAAGAAGTCTTTCTAGTATATCATATATATTTCATATATATCGGAAAAACCTTATTGGGTGGGCTTCTTTTTGTTTCACAGATATTCAACTGTCAGAAAATTTCCAATGGCTTACTTACGCTGGACTAATTAAATATTAAATAAACCTACTTACAGATCTTAAGTCTTTGTTACATCTTAACTTTGCTAGCAGCAACGTAAGGAGGCTGAATGCTGAAATGCGATTTTGATTAAGAAACACTTGCTACGTACTGAATTACGTTTTAATTGAGTAGTTTCACCATAGCCTTTTCCTTCCGTTATCGCGAACATTTTATGGTTTTGTAAGACATGGAAAACGGCATACTGACGATGCTAGTAATGTGTACCACGTCTTAATATTTCTTAATGTTTAACATTTGAAGTCTTTCTAAGTGTGCGTGTAAGCGTTGAATTAAATAATGTATGACAGAGGAATATAGTTCGTCCATTATAACATTTCAGTGGATGTTGCAGCGGACGTTTAATAGCGCGGTATAATACGACGATGTAGTTGTGGATAACTACCATAAAGATACAACATCTAAATACTTTCACAAATATTTTCATAACGATGTGGACAGTTAATTTCACTTTCTCCAGTTATGACGTTTTCTCAATTAAATGCATTTTATTTGCATGCCATCCATTACATGCATGATATGAAAGGTTGCACCATGGCTGAATGATAATAACCGGTGTAATCCCGAAACTGGGCTCTGGTATAATTGACCCAAATCTGTTCCTTAGTTCGTATACTTACATTAACTAAATGTCTCGAGAGAATGAGTAAATCATATTCAATGTGTCTTGTATTGTCTTTTAAACACCTGTTCAACGAGGGTCAAAGTCTTAAGGGTCACGTATATCGCTGCAAATAACTGATCTTTATTCGTTCATATCTCAAATTTCAACACTTATTATAATGTCTGAATTATGGTGGAATTCGCCATTTTCACAATGCGCGTTATGAAAGGCAAAATAAGCAGTAGAATAAATGACCTGTTAAATGTAAACAATGCCTGTCTTTTGTGATCTCGATCGAGAAATTGGCCGTATACGACGGAACAGGTACGGGATATGGGAGTCCTCGCTCTTTGAAAAGTGGTTTAAATGCATGTGCGTAAAGTGTCGTCCCTTATTAGCCAGTGCGGTCCGCACAGGCTAATCAGGGACGACACTTTCCACTTTAATAGTAGTTTTAGTTTAAAGGAAGACTTTTCATGACAAAACAAAAATCCAGTTCATAATGAAAATGTCTTCCCTGATTAGCCTGTGCGGACTGCACAAATTAATCTGGTACGACACTTTACGCACATGCATTGAATCCCGTTTTCTCAGAGCGCGACTCTCATGAAAAAAAACAGCGGGCAATGACCTTACTATTTTTGCACTCATCCACGATTTCAGAGCGGCGGAATGCAATTCGCCTGTACAGGAGCTGGGGGCTCCTCATGTTTTATGGGGCATTTAAGAAGACGTGTCAGATAGGGTCGAATGGACGGGAATATCGGTGCAATGTCACAATGAGAGCCTCTGTAAACACTATGTTTGATAACCTTATTATTGCCGAGAGAATGGCGTTGGCGTCCATAATAACAGAGGAAGCTCTTGCTCCTCCGAAAATGGAATTTGGAGTGGCTAACAAGCTTTAAGTGATTTATTTTAGGAACTTGTTCTTGTCAGAGGATATTACAGTCGTTAATTATAGACCGTTTAATCGATATCTGAATGCGAGACCGGAATTTCACGAGATTGTTGTCAACAATAAATGCGTCAATGAATTAAAAAAAATGGCGCAGTGACGAAATTTGAGAGCAAAAATATCCAAATTCATAAAGTACAACGTTAAAAAATGCAGCATTACGTCTGTTGCATCTAAGAGGCTTGACGGGTTCTAATATATTTCAATATGAGCTAGAAGTATTTTATATTCGCTAGTGTAGCCTAGACGATTTATTGTAAGCTTTATTGCTGATATGGTGTTGTTTTTGCTGTTGTTATATTCCAATTCTCTAGTTAATCTCATTATTTAACACATAATGTTCAAATATGATCTTATCTAGTCATAAAACACATATTTGAAACTAAACTGTATACTTTACGACTTAACGGCGTTTGGTTTAAGTAACTGTGAACATAACTTGATGTTTTAAATTAGCCTTAAAGCTTTTTCTGTATTAATGCCGTTCGCTTGTGCTTATTTATAGACAGTAGTTCGTCTGTCACCATACAGAGTAAAAGTACATTTATAACAATAAATGTTTAAATTAAAGAAATATCCGTTTCATAACATTTTATATTAGACGAAACGTATTGCATAAAATCTATTTACATTATGACTTAGGATCTTTCCCTGTTTTTGCATGTAAGTTTGATCTGCATACTCGCTGTTCTACATACTCACTTGAGCATGCGCGTTCCTCTATATAAAACAACAAAAACACATATACCTTATTATATTGATT
The DNA here is from genome assembly GCA_007657795.1 of Dreissena rostriformis. NCBI lineage: Eukaryota > Metazoa > Mollusca > Bivalvia > Myida > Dreissenidae > Dreissena > Dreissena rostriformis. Next base: position 375,929 of record VMBQ01000705.1, on the reverse strand, counting down.
AAGCCTCCATCTATCTTTACTGCTTTACCCTTATACTCATCAATCTTTAATGTTGTACCCCATAAATTTATATTACCTTTCCGGCTTTATCAACTCACGAGAATGTTGAATATAATGAAAGTTTATGAATCCAATTACATGACAGTGCATTAATAGAAATCATAAAAGTACAGAACTTCATCGTTAATAATTGAAATAGGGCACTGTTACGTACCTGCGCCATTAACGGTGAAAAAACATACATTAATTAAATATATAATATAACTACCAATAAAAGCTGAAGATAGTTTACTGTTTAACGTGGGTTTAATTTATGTCTAAGATGCATACTTATTTAAATACATTTATAAAACACTTTACTTTTACTTTTTTGTTGATATGTATGTAATAGTTGACGAAATAGTTAAATGAATGTCTGTTGATTATTTGATTGATTGTTATTTTACATAATGTGGTGACGTTATTGTGATTAATTACACATTATGCAAAAAACGTTCAACGTTAATGGGTGGTAATACTGAATAGCCTATCTACATTTATGTAATTTCTCTTTAGCTTTGTTTTATCCCACAAATTCTTGCTATGTATGCACGAGCCTCGTGATCAGCGTACTTGAGCTATTGTTAGAGTCTTCCATTAATATTATAGCTTAAAACGTTCAAATCATGGCCATCGTGTCGGTATTCCTTCCAGGGTGCAGGATCAACGGGGTTTTCAAGGGTTTACACACGGGCTGGATAGAATGTCAACACACCGTTTAGAACTTTATTTTTGAAAATATCTCAAGTTATTGAAATACGTTTGCAAAAATCTTAAGTGCCTAAAAGACACTTTTGTCTTACTGTTTTTGCCGATATCTTAAGCTTTAAGGATACATCCTTGAATACGTCTGAAATCGGTGCCAAAATTTCACGTTGCGTGAGGCATTACCGTGTACATGAATGCTGTACACATCGAATCTTTGACCAATAACATAGGCTTTTAAATAAAGTAATTCTGCTGTGGTTCACATTGCCATAAGCTGCATAAAAAACTTCCTTTTATGCACTAGTTGAACTTCTTAGTTAAATGTTTTAAAAAGTTATCTGAACAAAAAGAAACACTTACTGAAGTGTTTTAATCCATTAACGTTTTATTGTGAACCCCACACAGTCACGTTATCCTGCAACCTTGTATATGGCATGCCATGACCCTTTTTTGCTTTTGACAATGTTAAGATAAGTTGGCATTGATATGTTTTTGGTGTTATATCTTTTGGTTTTTGGGATGCATGAATTCTCATTAAATTATTTAACGAATGATTTTAGTGAATTTTGTAGTAATTGCATGGCATTAAAAATATTATAACATTTTCTGATAGCCTTTGCAATTTAAGAAATAGAAACACATTCATTTTTATTGCATTTGAATCTGATTGCTACCCATTAATTCTCATCTTTTTGGCACAATAAACCCACCGATGCACAATATTTTATGTGTTTATATGTAGCGATCATGTTTGATTATAACACATTAAACCATTTATGCCTAGTGGACTCTCCCAGCCTTCTAAATTGGATCAATTTATTTCCAAAATTAGGGATGTCTAGGCTGTCTAGGGGTCTACGCTGTTTGGCAAGGCCTTTTTTCTAGACGCTAGGCATAAATGGGTTAATAATGTTTAATTATCGAACAAGTGGTGTGTAGTTCTTTTGCATAAGATAGCGAATAAATATATGAATGTTAAATGTTAGATGGTTTCTTAACTGCGCCATGATTTGAATTCGTCAAAAAGTACATTGCAGGCGAACAAATCTTAACAGATTGTTGGGTGGCAAGAACACGAAAAGGTACACCAACAAACCAGTAATTAATATAATTTCATGAGACAGATATAAGAATTACATCGCTCCGCTTTGTTCTGTTTTCGTATGTTTATGGTCATTTAACCTTTGCTTCGGGTATGTAGGCAATACGGTGTTGGTATGCTGTCACCTTTTTTGCTGAGCACAAGTACAAACATATGTACTTCCAGCACTCATAGAGAATGTAAGTTTATAGGACGATGTAACGTTGGCACTTGTGATCATGTTCCTTGGAAGATCACTCACTGATGAGCAATTGAATACCCTACATGTTAAATTGGGTAGAGGAATGTGCCAAACCGGTTTAAACCCCAATGCTTTGCAGTGACCTTGCCAAGGCGCTTAAAGGACTTGCGGATCCTCTTCTGATACTGTTGCTAAAGTTTAATTTCGCCTTTAAATGATTTACATTCTGAGCTTTTTCGTCATGCATGAATTCTACATGAATAATTAATAAACGAGGGTCATTAGAACATAAAAAGTAAGTGTTCTCCAAGTACGGTATGAATCTCCATCCGACAATTTGTAGATACGCATTAAAAAAATCGTCTCGGCTTTATATCAAATAGACGGGGACTTGTTCACAGTTTCGCAAAATGACAATGTTCATAAAAATAGTCATCGATTCAAAAGAAATGTGTATGCCTTATATTAAAACACGCAAAATAAAAATCGTCATGTTTTAAAAATGTTTTATGGTAACCAGTTATTAATTTAATAAAATTAATAATTATATTTAATGACATTTTTTCGAAAATACGAATGTCTGTAAACAAGTCCCATCAACGAACATCTAGATAAAAAATAATCCGGAAATAATCTGGTAGTTGACCTGTACGCTGGATTGTATTGCCTTCTATCTATTTCGACGTCCATTACACCTATTATCCGCGTCATAAAAAGGATTTCTGAAAGGCAGCTGCGAACATTAATGTTCCACATGAATAAGTTAAGGGTCAACGGCCGTCAGGTCATTGCAACAGTTATTGACTCGATGGGGTGAACAATTCTCTTGTACGGGTTCATTACGGCTCTGCTCAGTGGTGCTTCACTATCCACGGCGATATCTTTTGAAGTGTCCATGTGACAGAGTGTGTGCTTGTGGGGTGTCCGACCATTGTATGTATCGTCTTGTTTTGTATAGGCAATTGGTCAGTGGCCCTATTACTAAACTAGCGGTCAATAATATATCTCCTGAATAAGTTTCTGAAGTGTCATGTTAACTTTATGTAATTAAAATTAATTTAAATCCTATCAATCAACATGGCCTGCTGTGAAATTTTATAAAATGTAGTCAACAGGACCAATGGCAGGTGTAACGATACAAGATACAAAGCTGATATACGGTCAACGGCCCATATTGCGAAAACAAAGAGATGAAAACTAATTTCAACAATAGAAATAGGCATTTTTTTTAAATTGGATTCAATAATTATAACATATTTCAAAATCAATGAACTAAATTTTGAAAATCTTTTAATTTTCACTATGTTATATTTATTTGTTACGTTTTTTTTATCATTCATTGTTATTAATGTTGTTTCACGAAAAATGACCAATGTAGCGGTAAAGTAAACTCTGAAAATACTACTCTAAAACATTAACGTAACTGACATACTGTATCATTCATAAAACAGCATACAGTTGTATTACCTTAGCACAAGACTCTCAACAAATACGGTCATATGTCAAATGGAAAGATATTTACGTGTACACTTTGTACGCGCATCCGGTTATTGGTAAACTATCATTAAACTGTTTTCCCGAAGTTTAAACGTATGTTGCCTATGTATTTAAATTTATACGACATTTGATATGTGCTGAATACAGAAAATATATGTGTTTCCATGGCGACACTGTTTCTGAAACAGGTATCATTATTAATCAACGTTATTATGTGATGAACACACTCCTTGGAATAAGAATTACCGTAATGCAATCAATGTTACATCACACCCTGTCATTCAATGGCGCCTTATATTATTTGTTTTATTGATATTGCACTGAATGTGAATATGATTTCACGTCTGCTGCAGTCAATGTCTTGATAATATGTCTGCATGCGCTATGATGTTTTACATGAATTTTGTTTTTTATATGTTTTGTTCACATCTTGCATCTCTCCTGGATTCGCTTTCGTAAGTACAAATGTCTGAAATGACAATGTTCGATGCTGTATGCAATATCGTAGTTTTAAATTCTGAAACAAAAACGAGCCTAATTTCCCTAAAAGTCTGAAATTGCTTAGTCTGATTTAATAAAAGTTATTGAGTGTGAATGATAGCGATATTCGAGGGAAATATTTTACTTCGTTCAATTGGCATAGTATCTTATTTTTGTATATGATTTTTTGATAATGCAAATAATTTTGAAGGGATGTTAAATCATTTCGAATCGTGAAACATTTGCTTTTGGTGTAACATATGTCACTTCCATTTTACCATTTCAAAATCAAACAAGCAATATTCAAAACCAATTTATAAGTTGGATTCGAACATTTATGAACCTGAACGAGATGTTGTATTTGAAACCGGAAAATCTATTAAATTTAAATACAAACAATGTCCCAGCGTTCTTGGCGAAAATCATTTAAAACGTGCAAGTCCTTGTCAACTCTGGAAGCATGTAAAGATGCAAGTCGGAAATTTAATATATATGGCTAACAAGCATGGCTTCCATAACTTCCTTTTCATTTTCTACTTTTAATCCGATCGACTCAGTGACACGATCAGTTCATCGATTTGTAATCGTCCTTGACCTTATGCAGTCTTCTTTTGATTGTGATTGGGGGGATCTTGGTGCATGATACGTGCTTAGCGGTTGTTTTTGCTGTTATCACTATAGGAAATCGTTACAACTAAAGGAAACATATCAAAGGGAAGTCTTAGGAAATTAAAGGATAAGTAAATAAGAATTCCGAGATCAATGCACAGGGAAATAACACGTTGACGTTGTTAATGTCCGGCTCTCAAGGGTGCGAATGTCCTTGGGTGCGCAACGGTCGTAAACCTTCCTTGAAAACATAACCGCCAGGTGGCGCACGTTGTTGTATGATTGGAAAATCATTCAGCACAATCGGCTTACCCTTAGAAACGTAAGGCATATTCAAGTATCTACCGTTTAACTATGTACCAAACTTGCTGTTCTGGCTTTCAGACAGCGTATTATGAGTTAATAATTTATTGGATTTATGACTTCAAGAGGGCGCGACGCCCGAGTATCACTTTCAATCTTAATTATCATGAAAACAAAAGAATTAATATGCTTTCACGTGGGTTAATCATTCGTTCTAAGAAACAGTGTGGTTCTTTTCTTAGTTGTCATGCATCTTAGCAGATGGTCACAGTCTAGTACATTTTTAGTTCAGATATGACGGATTATGATGGGTTAGTTGACACATAGAGCATTCCAAGTAAATTTACTAGAGCAATGCTTCCAATCGTATTTAACTTGATTTTGTTTTTATTGTTCAGTTCTTGGAACATCCATCGAGTGTTCATGTGTGCATTTGCTTTGAAAATGAAGAATCGTAGGTAAAGTGAAATAGAAACAAAATTAAAGGAAAATATATCAATTAACTTATTTTGATCCTACATTATCAGGAACATTTCGATTGCAATCTCGGTAGAACTATCCCAATCGCTTTTTGAATAGAAGCATTTTTTAACGTTTATTTACGAAAACCGAAAACATCATAACGCAAGCAAATATGCATAGCTCATCATTAAAGCCCCATTAACACTTAAAATCAACGAATATTTCGTAAACCATTTCCTAAATTAAAGTTACCCCATAATAAATAAGTGTTCCTTATAGCAATAGCAAAAAAAATAAAAAGAGCATTTTGTATTTTGTTAAATCTATTTTACCAGACCAAACCTAGCGTTGACATTTTGGCTATTGCTTTAAGGAACACTGATTTTTTATGTGTTTACTTTATTATATGAATTTTTTTACGAAATATTCGTTGATTTTTAATGTTAATAGGACTTTAAGTTAACTGCTACTGACTTCTGAAATCCGTTTAAATTAGAACCAACGAAATGAAATATGTCTGTAAGAAGATCGTAGTGTACAATTGTGTCATACACCTTACTGGAATAGTTTTATTTGCATTGCTACTGTGAAATAATAGGCAAATTTGGCGATATATTTGCAATACTTAAGATGCTTAAATTAAGTTGTTGTTGGTGTTCTTTAAACACACATTCATGTCATATATACATTCATAATATTCCATACTGTTCATTGGGTTCACATTATTGAGCCTATTGGAACTTTGCCTCGTTCCATATGACATCAAAATAATTGATAGCGTACATAAATCATCTGCTTTTACCACGAGTCATATTACAATACAATTCAATGATCTGGGCTAATTATTTCATGAAGCATGCCTGTTTCATGGGATACGGATAACCGGATCGATACCTCGTCCCAGGAAAAATGTCAGAGAACTAGGTCATGTCATGTTACATTAAAATATTGATTCAATAGAAAGCTTTCAGATGCGGCCTTTGCGCGTTTCCCTACAAACATTTGTTTGCAGACCCATCACTGAATCGATATTGCAGAGAAATTATGACCCGGATATTAAATTTTACTGAAACTACATTTGCGCGTTTCATGTCACAAATCAATAATGGATTGCGCAAAAAGGAGATGGCTTTGTTTGAGAAAACAACTCGCCGTACGCTCTGGTAAGTACACGTTAGTCCACATGAATAGCACTTTTTAACTCGTAATTTTTAATCGACCGCGGTGCGGTAAATACCTCGAAATGTTGCAAGATTACATAAGCCATCTGTTACCCAAACATAAAACACATGCGCTGGTTTTCATACAATGTCATGTTGACCGGGACTGTAGTTCCACATTGATCGAAACGTACACATGCGTCTGTTTGGTCACTCATGAAAATTTCCCGGAAACACAACAATACGAATAGAGCTTTAATCGTGTTTAATTGTAAATGACTTCGAGGACCACATTGATATCTCCCAGAGTAACCACTTTTTCTCCGAAAGCGACATTGATAGACTACATTTTGGAACAGTTGAAGTGATAGCATGGCGAATATTAGGTTTATTTGTTATTCAGAAGTACTCGCACACATAAAAATCGACTCTAACAGTTGCATAGCTACTTTGTCAACAAGAAAATAAAACAAATGCATTGGCTGCTCTTTTATGCTCTCTTCAAATGTAGTATTATTCATTCATTTAAACAATGTTATTTGTACTTCAACAAATCTGCAAATATTATTTGTAAATAAATATACCCATTCTAATAGCATATGCAGAACTATATGTAAAGACGCCGTTCATCTTCTTTCGGCAAAACTCGCAAAACTGCTATAAAAATGTTGTTAATAAGCGCGAATATTTGTACGAACTGAATAGTTTTCGCATTTTAGTTTGATCTATATACTCACTGTTTACAAGAACACGTACTTTCCTCAATATAAAACAACAAAAATATTTGCCTTATTATTTTGTTGAAGACTACAGCTATCTATACTGCTTTATAATTAGACTCATCAAGCTTTACTGTTATACCCCATACATTAAGAATACCTTTCCGACTAACACACGAGAATGTTGATTATAATTATTGTTTATGAATCTCATTACATGGCAGTGCATTAATATATATATCATGAAAAAGTACAGACCTTCATCGTTAATAATTCAAAGAGTGCAATGTAACCTAGATGCGCAATCAACCTTGCAACACAGTAATTTAGCGTAATATATTATATAAATACCAATGAAAGCTGAACATAGTGTACTGCTAAACGTGCTTTTAATTGATATATTAGATGCATAATATTTGTCATACATTTAATAGAACACTTTACTTGTATAACATAATGACGTTATTGTGATTAATTACACATTATGCAAACAATGTGATATGTAGATAGGTGGTTACAGTGAATAGCCTATCAAAATGTATGTAATTTATATTTAGCTTGTTTTATCCCACATATTTTTTCGCTGTATGCACGAGCCTCATGATCGGCGTACTTGAGCTGTAGTTAATACATAAATTCTTCCATTAAAGATCCGTAAATGCTCAAAATCAACGAATACTTCGTAAAATATAGTTAAACCATATCAAAATCAGTGTTCCTTTTAGCAATAGTCAAAATTTCAACGCTATATTTGGTCTGGTAAAATTGATTTAACGAGATACAAAATGCTCGTTTTTATATATTTATTTTCTTTTACAATATATTCCATTCGAATTTCAGGCGACGATATCAGAACATTTACGAACGAACGTGATATTGGCTTTGGGCAGTGTCGGAAGCATGCCGTAGTTCTCATGAATAAGCATTATGTTTAGTGTAAAACGTTCAAAACATGACCATCATGTCGGTATCCATTCCGTATTTGGCATGTCATGACCCTTTTAGCTTCAGACAATCTTAAGATAAGTTGGCATTTATATGTTTTGGTGTTCTATATTTGGGGTTTGGGGGATGCATGAATTCTATTAAAATTAACGAATACTTATAGTCAATTTGCAGTTATTGAATGGCCATGAATATATCAAAGCATTTTCTGTTTGCCGTTAAAACTTAAGAGAGAAAAAAAACATTCATTTTTATTGCATTAGAATCTGAGTGCTATCCATTTACTCTCATCTTTTGGGGACAATATATTAGCCCACCGATGCAAACTATTTTATTTGTTTACATACATCGATAATGTTTGATTACAACACATTAATTATGTTTTACTATCGCCCCATTGGAGTGTGCTTAACAAATGTGTTCTTTTGCATAAGACAGCGAATACGCATATAAATGTTTGATGGTTTCCAAACTGCGCCATGATTTTGTAATCGTACATTGCATAAAAAAGTACATTGCATACGAACAAATGTTAACAAATAGTTGGGTGGCAAGAACATGAAGGAGTACACCAACACACAAGTAATAAATATAATTTCATGAGAAAGATATAAGAATTGCATTGCTCACCTTTGTTCTGTTTTCGTATGTTTAAAGCCATTTAACCTTTGCTTGGGATATGTACGCAACGCGGTGTTGGTATGCTGTCACCTTTTCTTGCTGAAAACAAGAACAAACATATGTAATCCCCACATTCATAGATAATGTAAGTGTATAAGACGACGTACAGTTGGCACTTTTGATCATGTTCCATGGAAGATCACTGATGAGAAATTTAATTCCTTACATGTTACATTGGGTAGATGAATGCATCAAACCGGTTTAAACCCCAATGCTTTGCAGTGACCGTGCCAAGGCGGGTTAAGGACTAGCGGATCCTATTCTGATAATGTCAGAAATCAATTATGACATACAACTTACTGGAATAGTTTTATTTGCATTGCCACTGTGAAATAATAGGCAAATTGGCGATGTTTTTGCAATACTTTAGATGCTTTTATTGAGTTGTTTCTGGCGTTGTTTAAACATACATTCATGTCGTATATAAATTCATAGTATTCCATACTGTTCATTGGGTTCAGAATATTGAGTCTATTGGCACTTCGCCTCTTTCCATATGACCTCGTAATTTATTGAAAGCGTCCATTAAATGTTCATCTGCTTTCACCGCGACTCATATTACAATACAATTCAATGATCTTGGCTAACTATTTCATGAAGCCCGCCTGTTTCATATTACAATACAATTCAATGATCTTGGCTAATTGTTTCATGAAGCACGCCTGTTTTATACGATTCGGATAACCGGATCGAAACCTCGTCAGAGGAAAAAATGTCAGGCAAATAGGTCATGTCATGTTACATTAAAATATTGATCCAATAGAAAGCTATCAGATGCGGCCTTTGCGGGTTTCCCAACAAACATTGGTTTGGAGCCCCCTCACTGAATCGATATTGATGAGAACTTATGGCCCGGATATTAAATTTTACTGAAACTACATTTCCGCGTAACATGTCACAAACCAATAGAGTCCGCAAGAAAGGGGTTCGCTTTGTTTGAGAAAAAAACTTGACGTAAGCTCTGGTTTTGTACACGTTGGTCCACATGAAAAGCACTTTTTAACTCATAATTATTTTATCGAGCGAAGTGCGGTAAATACCTCGAAATCGTGCAAGATTACAAAAACCATCTGTTACCCAAACATGCAACACATGCGCTGGGTTTCATACAAAGTAATGTTGACCGGGACTTGTGTTCCAAATTGATCCATACGTACACATGCGCGTGTTTGGACAATCATGAAAATGTTCCATGAAAAATAACAATAGAGCTTCAATAGTATTTAATGACTTCGAGGACCACATTGATATCTCCCAGAGTTACCACTTTTTCTCCGAACGCGACTTTAATAGACTACAGTATGAACATTTAAAGTGATGGCATTGTGTATCTTATTTTTAGGTTTACTTGTTATTCAGAAGTACTCACACACATAAAATCGACTCTACCACTTGGATAGCTTCATTTCTCAACAACCAAATCACATTAATACATTGGCTGCTCTTTTATTCTCTCTTCAAATGTTGTACTATTAATTTAACCGCTGTAATTTGAAATTCAACACATCTGCAAATATTATGCGTATATAAATATACCTAGTCCAATAGCATTTATGCAGAACTATCGTGTATAGACATCGTTTATCTAGTTTCGGCAATACTCGCAAAACTGGAACAAAAAGTACTTTCCTCGATATAAAACAACAAAAAGCATTTGCCTTATCATATTGATTGAGACTCCATCTATCTTTACTGCTTTACCCTCAGACTCATCAATCTGTACTGCATACATTTATATTACCTTTCCAGCTATATCAACACACGAGAATATTGGATATCATGATAGTTAATGAATCTAATTTCATGACAGTGCATTAATATAAATCATAAAAGTACAGAACTTCATCGTTAACAATTAAAAGACTGTTACGTAACCGCGCCATTAACCGTGCAAAAACGTACTTTAATTTAATAAAAGCTGAAGATAGTTTACTGCTTAACGTGGGTGTAATTAATATCTAAGATGCATTGAAAATATTATAACATTTTCTGTTAGCCCTTACAATTTAAGAAAAACACATTCATTTGAAGTGCATTAGAATCTGAGTGCTACCCATTAATTCTCATTTTTTTGGGACAATAAACCCACCGATGCACACTATATTATGTGTTTATATGCAGCGATCATGCACATAAATAATGTTTAATTATCGAACCAATGGTGTGTGGTTTACAACTGTGTTCTTTTGCAAAAGATAGCGAATAAATATATAAATGTTAGATGGTTTCTAAAGTGCGCCATGATTTGCATTCGTCAAAAAGTACATTGCAGGCGAACAAATCTAAACAGATTGCTGGGTGGCAAGTACATGAAAAATTACACCAACGAGCAAGTAATAAATAATTTCATGAGACAGATATAAGAATTACATCGCTCACCTTTGTTCTTTTTTCGTATTTTATGGCCATTTAACCTTTGCTACGGGTATGCAGTTTACGGACGATGTTACGTATGCACTTTTGATCATGTTCCTTAGAAGATCACTGATGAATAATAAAATACCTTAAATGTTAAATTGGGTGGAAGAATGCGTCAAACCGGTTTAAACCCCAATGTTTTGCAGCGACCGTGCCAATGAGGTTAAAGAACTTACGGATCCTCTGCTGATACTGTTTCAAGAGTTCCATTATGCCTATAAATGATTTGTTTTCAATGTTGACCTCATTCTGTGTTTTTTTTAGTCATGCATACTTTTTTCATAAATAATTACTCAATATATACGTGGTAAATGCGCAACCAAAGGTCCTTGCATAATAAAAATGATGTGCTCTAAAAGAACGATATGAATCTAAAAACCGTCCAAATGTGGATACGCATAAAAATACTCGCCTGTGCTAAATATTAAATAAACATGGACTTGTTAACAGTTCGAAAAAATGACAATGTTCATAAAAATTATAGTCATAGATTCAAAACATAATGCATCCTTATATTCAAACAAGCAAAGTAAAAGTCCTGATTTAGAAAAATGTAAAGATAACGGTTCGTTTATCGATAACCAGTTAATCATCAAATAAAAATCAGTCAAATAAAATACGTGTATTACTAACAGAGCGTTTTAACTATGCAGTTCTTTCGAAAGTCACAGTGGTGCAGTGTTAGCGCTTTTGCTCATTTCGGTCGAGGATTCGAATAACGTGGTGCAGTGTTAGCGCTTTGGCTCATTTAGGTCGAGGATTCGAATAACGTGGTGCAGTGTTAGCGCTTTGGCTCATTTAGGTCGAGGATTCGAATAACGTGGACTGCAACTTTCTTATTTTACTAATGTCTTGCTAATATCATTATTTTTAACTATTGAAAAATATCATAGTTGTTTGTAAGTTAATTATATTAAATGACAACTTTCACAAATAAGAATGTCTGTAAACAGGTCCCATCAACGAACATCTAGATAAAAAATAATCCGGAAATAATCTGGTAGTTGACCTGTACGCTGATTGTATTGACTTCTCATTAATGCGTGTTTCGACGTCCATTACACCTTTTATCCTCGTCATAAAAAGGATTTCTGAAAAGCAGCTGTGAACATTCATGTTCCCCATGAATAAGGCAAGGGTCAACAGCCGAAAGGTCATTGCAACAGTTATTGACTCAATGGAGTTAAACAATTCTCTTGTACGGGTTCATAACGGCTCTGCTTAGTGGTTTGCTGGACTATCCTCGGCGATCTCTTTTGAAGTGCCCATATGACGGATTGTGTGATTCTGGGGAATCCGATCATTGTACGTGTCGTCTTGTATTGTATAGGAAATTGGTCATTTGTCCTAAAACAACAACAACTAGCGGAGAATAATATATCTCCTTATAATGTTTCTGAAGTGTCATTTTTCTAATAATGTCATTAATATCATTTAAATCCTATAAATCAGCATGGCCTGTTCTGGAATGTTATTAACTGTAGTCAACAGGATCCAGAGCATTTCTAATGACACAAGATAAAAAGCCTTATACGGTCAACGGCCCGTTTTGCGAAAACAAAGAGATGAGAACTTATTACAACATTAGAAATATGTAGTTTTTTTTAAATTGGATTCCATCATTATAACCCATTTCAAAATCAGTGAACTACATTTGACAAAGCATTTTATTTTCACTATGTTGTATTTAATTGTTACGTTTTTTTATCATTCCTTGTTATTCACGTTGTTTCACTAAACATGACCAATGTATTACTTATGTAAATCCTACTCTAAAACAGTAGTATAACTGACATACCTTAAAATGCATAAAAAAAACATATAAACTAAGCACAAGACTCACTAATAAATACGTTCATATGTCAAATTGAACGGATGAATATGTTAGATATTTACGTGTATTCGTAGCATCGCGCATCCGGTAATTGGTATAATATCATTAAACTGTTTTCTCGAAGTTTAAACGTGTGTTGCCTATGTCTATGTTCTCATATGACATTTGATATGTACTTACTACAGAAAATATGTGTCGTGTTCTGAGAAAACTGGGCAAAATGCTTGTGCGTAAATTTTCATCCCAGATTAGCCTGTGCAGTTCGCACAGGCTAATCAGGGACGACAATTTCCGCTTTTATGGATTTTTTTGTTTAAATGAATTCTCTTCTTAGCAAAAATCTAGTTTAGGCGGAAAGTGTCGTCTCGGATTAGCCTGTGCGAACTGCACAGGCTAATCTGGGATGACACTTTTCGCACATGCATTTTGTCCAGTTTTCTCAGAACGCGACTCATATATGTGTGCCCATGGCGACACTGTTCCTGAAACAGGTATCATTATTAAGCAACGTTATAATGTCATGAACACACTCGTTGGAATAAGAATTACTGCAATCGACGTTACATCCTGACCTGTCATTCAATAGTAGATTATATTATGTGTTTTATTGATATTGCACTGAGTGGGTATGAGATTTTACGTCTGCTGCACTGAATGTCCCGGTAATCTGTCTGCATTCGCTCTTATGTTTTTGCATGAATTTCGTTTTTTTTTATGTTTTATGTCACATCTTGCTTCTCTGTTGGATTGGCTTTCGCAAGTGCGAATGTCTGAAATTGCAATGTATTAGGTGGAAGCTATATACAATATCTTAGTTTTACATTGCGAAATAAATACGAGTCTATTTTTTCTTAAAGCTTTAAATGGCTTTTTCTGATTGTATTACAATTATTGAGTAAGAATGATAATGATATTCGAGGGAGTCATTTAACTTCATTTGATTGGAATAGTATACTTTATTTGAGAACGTGCCATGCTTGATGATAATTCAAATATTTTTGAAGGGATGTTAAATCATTTTGAATCATGAAACATTTGATTTTGCTTAACAAGTGTTACTTTCGTTTTGTTACATCAAATTCAAACAAACAATATTCAAAACCAAGTATTTTCTACAGCGAACATTAATATTTAAGATTCTGACATTTATTAAACCGGAAAGTGCTGTTGTTTTTGAAACCGAAAAAAAATCTATTAAATTTAAATACCAACAATGTCTAAACGTTTTTGACGAAAATCATTATAAACGTGCAAGTCCTTGGCAACTCATGGAGCATGAAAAGATTCACGTCGGAAGTTGAATATATATATCTGGCTAACAAGCATGGCTAACCTTCTTGTTTAATATTCAGTATTATGCAATCGAGCTAAAATAAATAGGTTTAAACTAAACAAATATTCAGTATCCAAACTTTTATAATCTCGGAAGAGCTGTTGTACTTGAAACCCGGAAAATCTACTAAATACCAACAATGTCCAAACGTTATTTTTAAACGCGCGCGTCCTTTGCAACTCTTGAAGCACGTCGGAAGTAGAAAATATCTGAGTTAACAGGCATGGCTTTCATAATTTCCATTTCATTTCCTACCATTAATCCGATCAACTCAGTGACACGATTTGTTCATCGATTTTTAATCGTCCTTAACATTATGCAGTCTTCTTTTGATTGTGATTGTGGATCTTGGTGCATGTTACGTGCTTAGCGGTTGTTTTTGCTGTTATCACTATAGGAAATCGTTACAGCTAAAAGCAACATATCAAAGGGAAGTCTGAGGAAATTAAAGGATAGGTTAATAAGAATTCTGATATCGATGCACAGGAACATACCACGTTGACGTTGTTTATATCCAACTCTCAAATGTGTGAATGTCATTGGGTGCTCGGCGGTCGTAAACCTTTCGTGAAAATATAACCGCCAGGTAGCGTACGCTGTTGTGTAATTTGAAAATCATTCAGCGCAATCGGCTTTCCTAGGAAACGTAAGGCATATTCAAGTATCTACGGTTTAACTATGAACCAAACTCGCTGCTCTGGCTTTCACACAGCGTCTTATGAGTTAATAATTTATTGGAGTTGGGCCTTCAAGATGGCACGACGCCCGAGTATCAATCTTAATTATAATGGAAAAAAAAACAATTAATATGCTCAGGTGGTGTAATTGTTCGATCAGTTGCCATGCATCTTAGCATATAGTCACATTCCAGTTAATTTGCAGTTCAGATATGATGGATTATGATGGGTTAGTTGACAGCGCCCGTATTTACTAAGACATTGCCTTCCCGCGCGTAAATTTACTAGAGTATTGCCTTGAATCGTAATTCACATTACTGTCGTTTTTTCAAGTTCACTTCTAGGAACATCTATCGATTGTCTATGTGTGCATTTGCTATGGCAATGAAGAATCGTAGGTTAAGGTAAAATTGAAACGAAATTAAAAGGAAATGTATCAATAATTTTGGTACTACATTATCAAGAACATTTCGCTTGCAATCTCGGTATAATTATCCCAATAGCTTTTAAATTGAAGCATTTTGTTTTTACGTTGTTTTTTTTCGAAAACCGAAAACATCACAATGCAAGCAAATATGCAAAGCTGATCATTAAGTTTACTGCTACTGACTACTGGTATCCGTTTAAATTGTAACCAGAATACACACGATGAAACATGTCTGAAAGAAAATCTATTATACAATTATGACATACAACTTACTGTAAAAGTTTTATTTGCATTGATACTGTGAAATAAAAGGAAAATTGGCAATATATTTGCAATACTTTAGATACTTTATTAAGGTGATTTTGGTGTTGTCATGACTTGATATAAAACATTCGCAAAGTAAATTAGAATATTATGTTATATTTAAAAAGGAGTATGCATTTAAAAAAAAAAATGTATTGTATGTGTTGGTAATGATTGTCACAGAAAAACTCTGACAAGACTAAGACTAAGTTCTCACTAATAAGAAATTCAAACTGATAGATACAATAACATTTCGAGAGAAAACAGAAAATTCAAACTGAGTAGCAGTAACATGGTTGAATCAGAATATCACTTTTTATGTTCATGTACGCGTTGTCGTGATTTAAGAATTAAGTATAGAGTTAACAAATCGTTTTACACGGTCAATAATTTCACATATATGATGTCCAGTATTTTCACAAGACTATTTCATGAAGCACGCCTGTTTCATGCGATACGGATAACCGGATCAATACCCATTCTAGGAAAAATGTCAGGGAATTAGGTCATGTCATGTTACATTAAAATATTGATCCAATAGAAAGCTTTCAGATGCGGCCTTTGCGGGTTTCCCTACAAACATTGTTTTTGCCGACCCTCGCTGAATCGATATTGTTGAGAAAATATGACCCGGATATTAAATTTTACTGAAACTACATTTGTGCGTGACATTTCACAAATCAATAATGGATTGCGCAAAAAAAAGTGTTTGAGAGAAAAAACTCGACGTTCGCTCTGATAATGAACATGTTGGTCCGCATAAAAAGCACTTTTTAACTACTAATTATTTTATCGAGCGCAGTGCGGTAAATACCTCGAAATCTTGCAAGATTACGAAAACCATCTGTTACCCAAACATGCAACACATGCGCTGGTTTTCATACAATGTCATGTTTACCGGGACTTTTGTTCCAAATTGATCCAGACGTACACATGCTTGTGTTTGGACAATCATGAAAAAGTTCCATGAAAAATAACAAAAGAGCTTTTTAATGGCTTCGAGGACAACATTGATATTTCCCGGAGTAACCACTTTTTCTCCGGAAGTGATGGCATTTTGTATCTTATTTTTAGGTCCACTTGTTATTTTGAAGTACTCACACACATAAAATCGACTACACCAGTTGGAAAGCTACTTTTCTCAACAACCAAATCACACTAATACTTTGGCTGCTCTGTTATGCTCTCTTCAAATGTNCACTGCTCTTTATACTTTTACATGTTAACATGTTGACAGGAATATGGAAGTAAGTACTAAATATGAGAACATAGCCTTTAAGTATAAACGCTTTTGCCCTGGCAATCCTCTGAAAATAAAAGGTGCACGCACAAACTGTATTGATGTCGAGAATTGAGTGTAAAACTGTTCTATCTATTAAGCCTTTTCATTAGAGATAAAATTGTTTCATGCAGTAAAACAGTGTTACAAAGACGCGGATATGTTTCCAATGTTCTGGTGGTATACTCAAATCAGCCAATGGAATAAATGAAGTGTATTCATTCGTACCTAGCCGCGGGAAATTTTATTTGAATTTTATTGGACACTTACAAAGGTCAGGTAAGGTGAAAAGCTGGCTTTAATACAGCTTACGCCGAAAAAAGCACTGAACTTCACCGTAAATAATTTAATTGCAAACACGTTCTTTAATTTCATATAGGTTAAAACTAACTTGTTACTTGATAGCTGAAGACAGGGTATCGCACAATGTGGTTTGAATTTCTTTCTTAAATTCATTAAAATTTCAGGAAAAAAAAACACTTCACTTTTACTTTATGTTGAGCAATAGTTTTGACATATGTTCTTGTATTTATATAATAGTGTAATATGTTAATACATGACCATCAGAGCCGGTCTTCCGAATTTGGCTTTTGTTTTGTTTCTGACGATCTTAAGATAAATTGGTATTCGTATGCTTTTTGTGTAACATCTTTGACTTAGTGGATGCATGAATTATAATTGAATTAATTTAACAAATACATTTAGTGTTATGGTATAAGAATTTGACTGCTACAAATGTATTGTCATTTATTGAGGACATATATCAGCCCACCGTCATGTACAATATTTGTAGTGTTTATATATAGCAATCATGTTTGATTTTATTGTAAAATAACATACTAATTATGATTTATTATCGCCCCAGAGGGGTATGGTTTACACATATGTTTTTTTTTGCATAAGATAACAAATAAGCTTATAAATATTAGAGAGTTTCTTAACTGTATCATGATTTGCATTCCTAAAAAAACACATTGCAGGCGAACACATCTTAAAAGATTGTTGGGTGGCAAGTACATGAAAAATTACACCAACAAGCAAGTAATAAATAATTTCATGAGCCAGATATACGAATTTCATTGCTCACCGTTGTTCTGTTTTTGTATGTTTATGGCCATTTAACCTTTGTTTCGGGTAAGTATGCAATACAGTGTTGGTATGCTGTCACCATAAGTACAAACATTTGTATGCCCAACCTTCATAGAGAATGTAAGTGTATAAGACGATGTACCGTTGACACTTTTGATAATGTTCCTTGGGAGATCACTCATGAGCAATAAAATACGTTACATGTTAAATTGGGTAAAGGAATGCGTCAAACCGGTTCACATATATGATGCCCAGTACTTACGCAAGACAATTAAGAAATATTTCTAAATTTATTTACAATGCTATGTTAAAAAGAAAATGATTATATTACTAGTTAGCTACTTTGTTGCTTCTTCATAAAACTAACGATGTAAACCAAGTTATTAATTTATTAGTTATGTATGTATTCATTTAATTATCTATTTATGTAACATGGTTTTTGTTTGTGCGATCGTCTGTTTATATATTTGTTTATTATGTGGCCAAAAGCATTATTTGCTGATTCTGCCCATAAACTGAAACTGTTAAAACACACATTCATGTCGTATATAAATTCATAATAGTCCATTCTGTTGATTGGTTTCAGAATATTAAGTCTGTTAGCACTTCCTCTCGTTCCATATGACCTGAACATTATTGATAGCGTCCATTTAACGTTCATCATTATTTCATGAAGCACTCCTGTTTCATATTACAATACAATTCAATGATCTGGGCTAATTATTTCATGAAGCCCGCCTGTTTCATGCGGTATGGATAACCGGATCGATACCTATTCCAGGAAAAATGTCAGGGAATTAGGTCATGTCATGTTATATTAAAATATTGATCCAATAGAAAGCTTTCAGATGCGGCCTTTGCGGGTTTCCCTACAAACATTGGTTTGCAGACCCCTCACTTAATCGATATTGCTGAGAAAGTATGACCCGGATATTAAATTTTATTGAAACTACATTTGTGCGTGCCGTGTCACAAATCAATAATGGAGTGCGCAAAAAAGGAGTTCGCTTTGTTTGTGAAAAAAACTCGATGTGTGCTTTGGAAATGTACATGAAAGTCCAAATGAAAAACACTTTTTAACTCGTAATTATTTATCGACCGCAGTGCGGTAGATACCTCGAAATATTGCAAGATTACGAGAGCCATCTGTTACCCAAACATGCAACACATGCGCTGGTTTTCACACAATGTCATGTTGACCGGGACTTGTGTTCAAAATTGATCCAGACGTACACATGCGTGTGTTTGGACAATCATGAACAATTCCAAGAAAAAACAACAAAAGATTTTCAATATTTTTTTAATTGTAAATGACTTCGAGAACCACATTGATATATCCCAGAGTAACCACTTTTTCTCCGAAAGCGACATTGATAGACTACATTTTGGAACATTTGAAGTGATATCATAATGTATCTTAGGTTTATTTGTTATTCAGAAGTACTCACACTCATAAAAACGACTCTGACAGATGGATAGCTACTTATTTTTCAACAAGAAAATCAAAGTTATACATTGGCTACTCTTTTATGCTCTCTTTGAATGTAGTATCATTCATTTAAAAAATGTAATTTGCACTTCCACAAATGTGCAAATGTTATACGTAAAAATAAACCTATTCTAATAGCCATTGCAGAACAATTATGTAAAGCACCCTTCAATTGATTTCGGCAATACCTCAGAAAGAGGGTTTAATGCATGTGCGTAAAGTGTCGTCCCAGATGAGTCTGTACAGTCTGCATAGGCTAATCAGGGACGACACTTTCCGTTTTAATGATATTTTTTGTTTAAAAAAAGTGTCTTATTAAAATCCAGTTCAGACGGAAAGTGTCGTCCCTGATTAGCCTGTGCAGAATGCACTGGCTAATCTGGTACGACACTTTACGCATATGCATTAAACCCCCTTTTCACAGAGCGAGGCTCAAATGTTGTTAATATGCGCGAATATTTGTACGGACTGAATAGTATTCCTATTATAACATTTCCACATTTAAATAAATAGGAGTATAACAAATACTTATTTCATTCGTGTTCATTACAACTGTTACGTCCACTGTGTGTGTTAAAACAACTATTCAACGACTTAAAATAACAAAAAATTGTATAAACAATGACACTGCCTTTTACTGCACCTTACAATTAAGTCGGTTAATTAGAGCAACTTGTTTGATTGTTATAAATTTCCGGCGTACTTTTCCGTATTACAGAAAAACTATTCTTAGCCTGTTAAAGTGGGAATATTACCTTAATTGGTTGCGACTGTAAGATGAGTCGTGTTTGTAACTAGTATATCAATCTTGCACTCACATAATTGACCAAGTTCTAGAATTTAAAATGTCGACGCTTCTTGGTACTTGCTATAAATTATTACAATTGCACTGAAGTTACGAGTCTGTATATAACTGAAATTAATCCCTCTTTAACATGCAATGTCTTGCCTTCCTGGCTAATAAAAATTCCCAGCGCGAGCGGAAACGAGAATAGACGGCGCTATGACGTCAACAGAAGTCTTGGTAACTGCAATATTGTAAACGATCTGTGAATTATACTCTTCTTCAAAGGAAGATTTCAGTGTATCCGATTTTTTTCCTGATTTCCTGATGCAATCTAATTGTATGCACTACGTTGATTTAATGAGAACAGTTTAAGCATTTGCACTGCTTCAACGTGATGAATAAAGCCTTCGATGGCGAATTCCAATTCCACTAAATTAACTCAGATTCTAAAATGATCACGCGACTTTTATTCTTTACACAAAAAAATAAGGGTGCGTTGTTTTGCAACAAACCATTGGCAGAACCTTGTATTTTGAAAGCAGTAAGGGAAATTCCAAGAAAAGGTTCAGTAAAAAGCATGTGCTCAAACGTGAGATCTAGCAAACTTATAACAAAAAAATAATAATTTCTACCTTATGAAAAACAGTAACACCACATTAAAAATACATTTAAGTTCACACTAATGTTTACCCATTGTTAATTTGGCTTTTAATTTGCATGTATGACTATATTCTTTTCACAGCATTGAACAATACATATGAAGTGACATTGATTATTCAGTTAATGTTTATGAATTAAGCCGACGTCATTTTTAATAGTGTAGGCGTGTTGACGTCAGGAAAACGCATATGGGTATGTTTTTATATATTTAAATATTTCTACCATTATACAGACGAATTATATAAAAAGTGGCGCTAGACTCGAAATAATGTCCAGCTAAGCGTTGGTTATTGCGGTAATTACCCACGGTTTGTCATTCTGATGTTTGTTACAAACCATTGGGACTAATATGCCCACGTGATTTAACAGCTAGTATGAAGAACCTATGTAATATGTCATTCAATCTTTATTTCCGGTTTTTGTTAGTGTTATTCTTGGAAATATCCCGACATTGAGTTAGAATATGGTACACCATCCTCCCACAATGGTCCTGCTTAAAGACACATGGTATTCTGGGGACCAAAAAGGACGACTTGTTAAACGTTTTTATTTTTATATATATAAAGCGTTGTCTTTTATTGTCTTATAAGAACGTCAACAGGGTGGTGTGGTGGGAACTCGTATGGTATTCGTGCCAAAAGAATTAACAACCTCCGCGCAGAAATTTGACTGGTTCCGAGCATCGTCAGTAGCCGTGGGGAGATAACCGCTGCGTGGAGTTCGATGAATGAATGGAGCTTGCTCACTTTTGGTGAGGGTGTATTAATTGTGTAAAACGATGCGTGTGCAAAACACTGGACAGCTAATGTGATGGGAATGCGTAAGGTATTCTTTCCAGAATGAATGAATGAAAAATTGCTCACTTATGGTGGGGGTGTATTAATTGTGTAAAACTATGCGTGTGCCAAACACTGGACTGCTAGTATCACCATTTATCACAGCACTGTTTACATTGTTCGCTAATTCCATTTGCCAACTGATTCTGCGCGGACTATACCCCCGTTCTGGTGACTACTAATGTACCCTGCGGTCAGTCCAAGGACGTTATACTAATTCACAAAATGCCTCGATAATGAACAACACGTTTGTTTTTATTAAAAGTTGACGTTTAAGTGTTTTATAAGAACGTCGAAACCTAAATGTAAGAAATTCTGCTACCACATTGGCCAAATAAATAATTATCGCACCCGTTCTTTATTATTATGACTGTGAAAATAGCGCGACCGGCCAGTTAACTGGGTAATAAATTGTTAGAAAAATGCGCGAACTTTTAACGTCAATCACTAATGAGGTCTACAGAACTAATATATAATCACAAGTGTGTTTGACCTGCATGCACCATTCCTTAGTGTACTACAACCAGACGTTTCTAAGGTGTACCCGTCCAGAGTACGGAGCGGTCAAGAGCGGTCAAGGAAAAGCCGTGTTACGTTGGGATAATTGCGCGCTTATCGTTCGTTACTACCATGTACCACTGAAGCCTACCCCAGAGAGTAAGTACTAATGAGCACTAATCTCTCATGAATTACCGGCGTGACTGACCCTATAACCGTCTAGCTTTGTCCATCTTGTGTCCATTAGTGTCTGAAAGAAATCTGGCGACCGCCCCAGGTAAAGGACACACGTATATATACACATACACTTTTTGTCCGAATATATATTTATCAGCTTAATGAAAACAACGCATTGTTCATTATCGAGGCATTCTGTGAATTAGTATAACGTCCTTGGACTGACCACAGGGTTCATTAATAGTCACCAGAACGGGAAAGTAGTTCGTACAGAATCAGTTGGCAAATGGAATTAGCGAACAATATAAACACTATAAACAGAGCAGTTATAAATGAATGGTGACATTAGCTGTGCAGTTTTTGGCACACGCATAGTTTAAAACAATTAATACACTCTCACTATAAGTGAGCAATTTTCCATTCATTCATTTGGCCAGAATACCGTACGCATTCCTATTCCACCGGCCTTTTCCATGACCGCTCTGTACTCCTGGACGGGCAAACACCGCCTTAAAAGCGTCAAGTTCTTGGACGCTGAGGGACGGTGCATGTAGGTCAAATGTCTTGGTGATCATATATTATTTCTGTAGGTCTGTTCACTTATTAATGTTAAAAAATTGTGCATCTTTCTACCAATTTGTAATACGGGTGAGTTCATTATAAGCGATAATTTTATTTTGGGCCAATGCGGTAGTAGAATTTTATTCATTCGGATCTACTGGCGGGAAATTTGTCCTTCATTTTATTGGCTATAATAAAGGAGAAAGCTGGTTGTCGGCCTATGTCCCAGACGGGACCGCAGGCGAAGATGAGATGAGATGATGAATAAAGGTCAAAACCTGGTTTAGACATCTACGCCAAAAAAACAGTTACATAATGAATAAAACTGTTTCTTTGCAGTTCTTTTTAGTATTTATAGATCGTTTTTGGAGATTGAAAATTAAGTTAAAATGAAACTGACTTCATGTTCAAACTAAAATAAAATGCACGCGGGACAAGAAAAACTACAGGAAATGTACGGAAACAATTTTACCGTTTTAACACATTGATGCCAATGTATAAACGTTGCCGTTTACTTTAACGTTCCACGCGTTGCTGTGATTGTGGACTCTGATGCTTAGTTTATTGTTGATCTTGTTGTAATAGCTGTTGTTGTTGTTTTTATAAAGTCGTGGTTGCGGTGGGGTTCATAATGTCATTGTCGCTTTGGTGATACCAGTGTGCTTAAGAAAGGAGTAAACAAGCGCAAACGTGAAACATAAGAAATGTTTTATTACAAACTATGACCATCCGTAACTTCTGTAAATTATAAACACGGTTTGTTTCACAAACATTCATGACTCCCCAGTACTCAGCCCGATATCTCCGCCTAGGAGGTCAGTCGAATGCATCAAACTGTGTATATTTACAAAATATATGTAATGACTTAATTAAAATAATCATTCGCACTGCGAACCTCAGATGCATGGGGAGGGATAAAGATTTCTTATCGAATATTTATCCGGGTCTAGACGAAAGGCATTAACTCTGTGAGCAGATGTATTAAATTAAGCCGAATTTTGCTACAGGCGAATGTTTAGATGTGGAGAACTCGTGTCTGTAAACTGTTCCAGAAATTGCCAAAGCTGGCTAATCATTTGCTTGAAACGTACCACATGGTTGGTCAGTTGAGACATTCCATGCGTTGTGCACAGTTCCCGCGGGCAGGGTCAGCCCGGGTCAGGCGCTGTCTTGGGTGGCGGCTCTAATTGAACGTTAATGGCGTCAATTAATTAAATTGCAGTTTATTTTATCGCGTAGCGACGTGTAAACATCGTAAATGAAATGGCGTGGCCGTGGCTTGAGATCAATAAGTCCAGACGATGCCTGGCGAGAAACTAGGCCGATTCTAGGACAAGTTTGAGAAGATTTGAGTTAGATATATATTTCACTTCCAGTGATTATCGGCATGGCGTCTGGCGGCATAACATTAATAGCAATAGTTGTAGTTTAGGATGAAACGTAGACAGAAATAAGACGTTTCAGAAGAATTGTCTCTAAGAGTTGATCCTCTGCGGGGAGCTTTTTTCACGAGGGATTTATGATCCACATTTGTTAAGTCGGCAAATATTAATGAGGTCAAACTAATGTACTCTTGGAACAGACAAGGTATGGCATGAACTGGTTGAGGAATGCGAACTTACCCCCATTTCGTAAGCGACGTCTAGTAATTGGCTGGCCAAAGAAATTCCGAAAATTACAGATAATTCACGTAATGCTTTAGCAGAACAGGTTTTACCTACGTTTATTAGGCAAACGTAATTTACATACATGAGATGTGTTCATAAACGTTACTTTGCATAATAAGACCCATTTGCGTGAATCGTTAAAATAATAGCTGCTTTTAGCCAACGTTCGTATTTTCTTTTGATAATTTTCCTGCCGATTTCGTTTGTGTTTCCAAATATTGCTAAGCTTTGTGAGAACCTTGCAACAATGTTGTATATCGCAAGGTCAACTATGTAGGTAAATTGTTCAGACTTCTGTTAGTGTATAATGTAACATGAACAGGGGCTGTCATAAATAATCTCTGTCTGTAAGTTGACTTCCTTATCATAAACATTTGCGTAAGTTACTCGAGTTAGGACACGTAGGAGATCGATAAGCTTATCCTTCTGGGGTGTAATTATTCGTATTAATTTGAATTTGGTACATAAAAGTCAATGCGTTCAATGAAATGGCGCTCGGGGAATATGACCCGACGCATAAAAGTATGACGTTCCGTTTGGGTCAAAAGAGGCTAAATAAAAGCATGCATAAATAAGTCTACACGCATACTTTTAAGCCTACACACAAACATTTAAGCCTACAGGCGTCATGTTATGCCTGAAGGCACGTATTTGAAAATTCTCTTGGAACACCAAGGGAGTGGCATCAACTGGGAGTGGAATGAGACCTTACCATTTCGAAAGCTACGGCAACTAATTGGCTGCCCAAAGAAGTTCCAAAAATAACAGATAATGTAATGACAAATGTCACAAAAATATAGGGGATGTTGTCATAAACGTTACTTATCATCATAAGACCCATTTGCGTGTATCGTTAAAATAATTGCAGCTTTTTGCCAGCGTTCGTTAAATTTCTACGAAAATATAATTTGCTGTCCGATTACGTTTGTGTTTCCAAATATTGCTTAACTTTATGAGAATCGTATGAGGTGTTTACAGCGCAAGGTCAACTATATAGGCATATTGTTCAGACTTCTGATGGCGTTTAGTTTAACATGATCAGGGGCTGGCATACATAATGGAGACACTTTTGTGAGTTTGGGATGCTCACATCTGGGTTATTAGGTTTTTTTATGAATGAGCGGTTGCTCTGTCTTTAATTTGACTTCGTTATAACAAATATTAGAGTAAGTCACTCGATTTAGGACATGTAGGAGAGCGACATGCGTATCCTGATCATGAATCCGGGTGTAATTATTCGTATAAATTTGGATTTGGTACATAAAAGCCCAGGCTTTCAATGGAGTCGCCCTCGAGGAATTACACGATGCTTAATAGCATGACGTACATTTGGGTAAAAAGTGGCTATACACGCAACAGCTAAAAATAGGTATATATAATTATGCATGCAGGTATAGTAGTTTCATATTTAATTATATATTTGAACATTCATTTTTTGAACATTCATTTTGACCCAAAATTAAACAAGAGCAGTGTATTTATCTATAAATAGAAGTATTATTAACTCTAAATCAACTAGTTCAATTAAAATGAAAAAAAAAAAAAAAATTATATATATATATATAATGCAGGTCTACCTACAGATTATAAACTATTCTTAAATGCACAAATGTTACCCCTCCAGTCATACGCGTAGAACTGTATGTATTTGAATACTACAATATGTTATGTTCACGTGAGTATAAACAAGAAATATCTTTAAAAAAAGATATACGGTGTTGATTGTGGTTTGAATTGGTGAAAGGTAAAGAGTTTAATGATTGAGATCAAAGATAGCGAATGTCTTTTTCTGTGCAGTTCTTAGCTGCATCACACGCAGAACGGGATGTTGCGCGGAGTTTTTGCGGCTTATTTTACATTTTTACATATTGCTTTTCATATCTCTATAGATACAAACAGAAAAACAAAAGAATAATTGATGTGAAATTAAAACATATAAGTCAACCGGCCACACGCGAAGTATCCGTACATATTTTAAATATTTATATGCGCGAACAAACCTGTTTAAGTGGTTCGTCGGGCATTGCTATTTGATTCGATTATTAACAGTGTCGGGAATCATCGCACTCATGCTTAATAAATTGGTCATTATGGTGGCATAATTCTTATTAAATTAATAAACAATAATTTGTATCATGGTATTGTTGAAAACACATTAAGAATCTATGATTGACATACCATAACTATATCGCCGAATATCTTCATTTAACATATTTCTGGTCTAAATAAAATTCCAGTTCACCTAGTTAATATAGCGTCTATATTATATAACGATCCGTTTACTGGCCGCGAACTGACCCTGATACCTTGCGAGTTGGAATGCAATGCATTAAAGTGAGGTCACGATTCCACTGCTGGAACGACGGCTTGTTTAAAACTTTATACTTTAACATGTTTAAAACGAATATCAGAATAGGGAAAAACCATACTTTTGTGAACTTAAATATACTAGTACACAGACAGCAATATGGTAGTAATTACTAAATATGAGAACATAGCCTTTAAGTACAAACGCTCTGTCGCTGACAATCCTCTGAATATGAAGTGGCACACAAAACTGTATTGATGTCAAGAGTTGAGTTTAAAACTGGTCAAGCCTTTTGATAAGAGATAAAATTGTTTCATGCTGAAAACGCAGTAAAACAGTGTTATATGCTATACTACATAGACGCGGTCATGTTGGGATTATGCTCAAATCAGCCAATGGAATCAATGAAGTGTATTCATTCGTATCTAGCCGCGGGAAATTTTATTTGAATTCTATTGGCCACTTACAAAGGTCAGGTTAGGTGAATAGCTGGCTTATACAGCTACGCCGAAAAAATGTCACGAGTAAAGAATGGACTTTACAATCCCCACCCATTATAAATAACACTATTGGCACGTGATTAGAAATTGAAATTTCCACATCTTTTGCCAGCCGTTGAGTTGTTGTTGCATCAATTTTATCCAGACACGTTTTCTCTTTAAACTTCCGGTTTACCAACGCTACTGCACAGTTAATTGCTTTGTTTTCAAGTTATTAAAATTTGTGAAAATGGGTCACTGTGCACTTTCATTGTATAAGTATTCACATTCAATTTTAACTATTTTTTAATTGCGACGTAAATGAATGGAAGTATGCAATGCCATCACGATCCCTGTGTTGCATTCGTACTGAAACTACTTACGATCAAATTCCAAAGAATAACAACTTTTAATTTCGAATGTTATTACTTTTAGGAAGAAAGGCACGTGTTTGAAATAAGATCAAACACCCGATATTGCACTTCTTATAGCAACCCGCAAGTTACAATAATGCAAGAGTTTGACATTTTCGATTTGCCACGTGACAACATACTAATAAGAACCCGTGTAATTAAAGTTATAAATACACATCTTTGACAAAAAGTTATACGTCAACAAAGCAAATGTATTGCGTCTTGTCTGAGCGTTACGTGTCAAACAAGATTTTCTTTCGTGAAATTAATTAACGAAAACACGTGATTGGTGTCATATGCAAATCGTTGACATTTAATAATCGTGTTCGTCGTATTCTCGATATAACGCACATCAAAGAGAAATGCAAGTGTAATTATCCGCCCGACTCAGAACTGTAACCCAAAAGTATGACGTGGACTTGGGGATAGCGATGTCTGTTGTTCGAATCCAACCGAGATTTATTAAGCAAGAAATTGAAATTGTGAGGGAAATACTATTCGAGCCTCGTTCTGGGAAAACTGAGCTTATTAAATGTGCGTAGTCTAACAGGTTCACAGGCTAATCAGGGACGACACTTTCTGCATTTTAGGAAAATGTCTTTAAAAGGAAGTCCCTTTAAACGAAAATCCAGTTTAGGCGGACTGGACAGGCTAATCTGGTACGACACTTTACGCACATGTGTTAAGCCCAGTTTTCCCATAACATGGCTCATATAGCCAATGCGTCGTAGCAGACGTCTGCATCGGGTGATGTCGTGTAACCCAGCGTCACGGAGATGGTGGTGGGCTAAATGTTAAGTGGCGTAAGATGCACTTGTAAGTCAATTACAGACCGTGGCGTATTGGATATGGTGTCCCCTTAGCGACCAGGAGGTCACGGGTTCGATCCTCACTGTGGGAGCGTTCTTTTGATTTCCCAAAAGGACAACAAGTATATATCTAGGAAACGGCCTCTAGAGTGTTTAAATATGCCTTCGGCTTTTGATGCAATCGAGCCATACTAAATGATGTTAAACTAAAACTGGAAAATAACCTTAAGCAGCGTTTGTGTACGGTCCACGTGATTAGTGAAATGCCTTTTTGAAATTTATTGCAAACCAACCTCATTACGAATTGCAATGCAATACGGGTCCCCGTATATCATGTAACAAAATTAATTAAATTAAAGACAAGGCACGTGCGAAAAATAATCCAACTGCACGCCTTAAGACGATTGTCTTCAAAGTCCAATCAGATTTTCAATTTTACATTTCAATTTCGTTTAAAGGTCACCACAGTATTACTTTACTGTTGTTTGTTGTATTGTTCTACATTCTGTAACTATATTGCCACGGGAGTAACCAAATGATAAAAGACTTAAATTAATGAGGAACAGCGGACATTGAAAGTCACGTTTCAGTTTTGTGTGACAATCGTCACTTACAGTCATGATTCTCAAAGAACAGTTCTCAGAAGTATGACATTTTTTGTTGACTTTTCGTGGTGTTATTGAAGTCTCCATTTGCATTAATTATATTATATAAATATAAAATTATTCTGCAAAGTTATGCAACGTTTTCTATAAGAGAGATGTTATTGCTGCATTTATGCGAACGACAGTCACGTATTGTGCATTTGTTGATAATTTGCAAACAAATCACAGTCATTGATTAAATTGAATGTATATTCTATGATAAAATATGCCATAATTCTTTTGTTAGAGAGATTATGCAAGTACATGTACATCAAAGTGAGTGGTATACAAGGACATGGATAATAAGCATTGTTGTACTGAATAATTCAAACGGTGTAAAGAACAGAACAGAACAGTACTTTATTCGTGTTCACAGGTTACAAAACAATAACATTTGGTAATAACATGTGAGCTTATTTATAAGAGACTAACACAAACCTCAAACAAACAGAAGTATATACGATAAATCATAGTAAATCCTGTGGGAAAGTGGTTGTTACTGCAAAAAATCTCCAAAAGAGAGTCAATAACAAAGGGGTTATTTCAACAATATATGTCTAGTTAGAAACGATAATTTAAAATTGTTTACCAGTATATGTTAAATAATTGATAGTTACGTACTTGTGTATAATAATAATAATAATAATAATAACTTTATTTCACGAAGATATCACATTAAGAAAATAACATTTCTTTTTTACAATGTGGTCTTCAAAAACATAGTATATGTAAATATAACTCAACAATGTCTAGCATACTGCATTCAGCCTTAAAATAATTACAAAAGCAACATGACTATAATAATACAATAATAATAATAATGATTATAATTAATAGTTATAATAACAATAATAATAAATAATAAATATTTCATTCTTTCATATCAACAGACAGTCACAAAGCATACAGAAGGGAAAAAATACCCCCCAAAGCGGTATTTTAATCGATACAATCCACATACACATCAAAACAAGTTTTGCGTTTGTAGCAAATGATTTTTAAAGTGCCTTTTAAAGGAAATAAGTGAAGGTGCTTGTCTTACATTATTTGGAATAAAGTTCCAAATATTTCTCGCACAATAGGCAAAAGTACGCTTTCCGTAATTGGTTTTAAATGCAACAGATGATAAATCGTTGTGGGTGGTGGATCTAAGTGAGTATGTATTGTTATTCGATACAAAAATAACGTCGTCAAAATAATGAGGCATTGAGCCATGTAAAACTTTGTATACTATAGTCCCAACAAGAAATGTACACCTATTTTCAAATGACAACCAGCCCAGTTTATTGAAAATTGGAATTGAAGGAGAAGAAAACGGTTTATTCATTATTATTTTTGCAGCTCGTTTCTGTATCGAAATTACCTTCTTTAAATTTGATCTTGTGGCTGAGCACCATATTGCACAACAATAGTCCATGTGTGGTAAGATGTATGAATTGAAAAACAATTTCATTGTTTCATAATTAAGATAGGGTTTAATCCGTTTTAATAAGGCTAGCTTTGAGTTGAGCTTTCGACAGACGTTATTTATATGCAGTTGCCAAGTGAGATGTTTGTCAACAGTTACTCCAAGTAAATTATAATGTTCAACTTGTTCAATAACAATGTTGTTGATTTTAAGTAATAAGGTGTCTGTAGATTTATTAGCACTGGATAAAACCATGCATTTAGTTTTGTTTGGGTGTATTAACATATTGTTAAAAGAGCACCAATTTGATATTATATTTAAGTCATTTTGCAAAGTACTTTGAATGTTTTTAATGCCAACGTCAGCTACATGTAAGGTAGAGTCATCTGCATAAAGATCTAACGTTCCCTTTTGAAGGAAAAACGGCATGTCATTAATGTATACAAGGAAGAGAAGAGGGCCGA